>CM061747.1:230664583-230968117 GCA_030979885.1 Lolium multiflorum
TATACGGTGGTAAACGAGTCTTTGGAATATCATTGCTCGGATCTTCGATTGATGGTAACTTTGTCCTCGGATCAATCTTTGAGAAAACTTGGGCACCGGTTAGCTGGTCAACCAGATCTTCTATCTTTGGCGGGGATATTTGTTCTTGATGGTGACATCGTTAAGCTTCGATGTCAGTAGCAAGCAGTGCTTCGCAGTCGCACTATCCACAAACAAAGCGGGCGTCTCAAGGTGACGCACTTGGTCGAATCAGACCTTTGTACGACATATCATCCGGTTGCTTCTTCAGTTCCACTTAACTCTGGTGGGTTCATGCTATAGGCTCTCCGGGCTATAGGTCATGTTCGAGGGATTAACTCGATGATAAACTCGATAACCCGATCTGGGGGCATAACGGGTAGATCATCTGGAAACACATCGGGGTATCTACAGACAACCCTGGTTCCACAGTTGGCTTGGCTACACTTTGGTTGCGGGTAAATTTTCGGTAGTTTTTCAGATAAGTGTTCTATTATTATTCCGGTGCTAGTCATGGTGATAGCCTTCTTGGCGCAGTCTATCAATCCACGATGTTTGCCATCAGTCCATACCCGGGGGCTACTTCAGCTCCTTTTGTTCCAGGCAATCAAGTTTGCATAAAAGTCTATTTCATGGATTTTGATGGGTACATCTTTGCAAATTTCTAGTTTAGTGGTTGATCCAGGTATTTGAACTACCATGACATGTTTCAAATTTGATTGGTTGAATCTTACTAGATGCACACAAAATCATACATGTGACGAATGCGTGCTCCGAATCAAACAACATCTTGTGGTATTGAGTTGAAGAGAACATACCCAGCACCGTGGAGTGCTATGACTTCTCGGCCATTCATGTGGTGGCTGACCTCCGCGGTTGTTCGGGGTGTTGGGGGCGGAACTTCTTGTCGGTGGAGACACGGCGTTGCTGCTGAGCTGGTGGTGCGGGCTTGCCTGCGAGCTTGGCGAGCCTCTTGGAACACTCATTGGGTGTGCCCGCTCACCACACTCATAGCAAGTGATGGTGGTCGCCCCCGTGACCGCCGTGATCAGGAGTTGTTGCTCACGGTCCTTGGTGCGGTGTTGGAGTTGTTGTTCTTGTTGTTGTTGTTATAGTTGCTCCGGCGGAGCTAGCGGTTGAAGTTGTTGTTGGTGTTGTTGTTGTAGTGGCCTCTGGCTTTGGGGTTTCCCTCCACTCGGTTACGAGTAAGCCGGACGTGACATGCAGTACGTGGGCTTGTTGGTCTGAAACCTCACGCTGCTGAGTTGGGGCGTGCAACCAGGGCATTCTTTGGGCCCGCTCCCGATTTATCATGCGGCGCTGCGGTTCTGGTAGCTTGAGGTGCGGTTGCACGCCATGCACGGATGGCGGAGTCAACGAGGCTTCGAGGTCGGCAAAGGGGATGTTGATCAACATAGTCTGCATCTCATCATGCAGTCCGTTCAGGAACCTTTCCTTCCTCTTCTCGGTAGTGTCGGGTCTCATCAGGGCATACCTTGTGACGGTGTAGAAACTGTCGCGTGTTACCGGACATCGAAGCCTTGCCGATTCCACGGAACTCATCTCTACATCTTCTTTATCGGTTAGGGGCACATGGTACTTGCCGGAACTTGAGCTTGAAATCAGTCCAAGTCATGAACCTGTCCAGCGTTCATAGCACGAGTCTTTGGTCATAGCTCTTCTTGGTCGACAAGGTGCGTCTGCCTCCTTCCAGTTTCTCTCATTCTCTTCCTCCGGCTACTTCTAGATTGTTCACTGCATGGTTTTGGAGCCAATCATACGCATCAAGTGGTTCCTCGAGTCTTCTTTGGCGGCGGAGTTGGTATTGGAAGTTCTTGAGCTTGGATCTGGATGATCATGGTGGCCTTGGTTGTTGTTGACAAGGAGCTGTTGGAGTGCTGCAATGTTGGCTTGCCTTTCGGCTCTTTCAGCTTCTCTATCTTCCAAGCATAACTTGCAACATATGCATCATAGCGTCTTGATTCGTGTTGCGAGTTGGAGAGGCCATCTGAGTATTGAGATGGATCATGAGATAAGAGGAAATTTTCTATGGCTTGTTTGGTGTTTGAGTTCAAAAGTTAAAACTTGAAGTCTTTTCATGATGACACGAACATACATTCATTCATAGCAAACGACACACATTACAAGCCAACACACTAAAAGGTTTTAAGAACCCTTCTTCTCCAAGCTACGATACATGGGGGCGGGATACAACTCACACCTACGATAGTGCGCAAGTGAACTACTCATCATCTAATCAACATCGATGGGGGTGTGGTCATCATCTTCGTCATCCAGGAAGTCGTAGTCTTCCCCCTCGGTGTTCTCATCTTCCTCGGTGGTTGTCGTCACTCAGGAAGTCACTTCCTCCCTGAATGTCTTCTCCATCTTCCTCCATCTTCTTCATCTGCTCCTCTTAGGCCTTGACCGGTGGCCTCGAGTGCGGCTATCCTCGCGCGGAGGCGGGTGATAGTGGCATCCTTCTTGGCAACTCTTTGTGGAGAGTCTACCCGGTCCTTCGCGACATCTTGGGTACATTACTTTCAGATGATGCGGGCGTGAGTGTTTGGTTGGGCGTACTCACAGGAGTGGTGAATCTGCTCGTGGTACAGCATGAAGAGTCGAGATGCTCCACATGGTGCTTCAGCTCGGGTGCAGGATGACATGTCCGTGACTCTCCGGCCGGTCGCCTCCTTGGTGAGAGAAGCGAGGGTGTAGAGACTCACCTCACTCATCCCGCACGGGCGTGCGAGTCCCTCTGAAGGGTGCGAGCACGATCCAGTCGACCGGTGCTCTCCATGAAGGAGAGAAGGGATCCTCTCGAAGTGGGAGGCTCCATCTTGCCCCTCAAGTCGGTGATGATCCACTGACTCGCCTCTGAGTACGGTTCGCGATCTGCGATCATGGAACTCAGGTGCGGGCGACCAAGGTGGTCGAGACAGAGCGTTGAGGTCGTGCTCGAAGATCAAGCTTCCCCCATTCCCAAGCTGGTAAAACTTCGTGTTCACGGGCTCCATCTGAAAGTGAAGTAAAGGATTAAGTTAGAGAAGTGAACAAGTGTGGCAAAATTTTAGTTATATTTCTAAGGAAGAGCATGACTTCTTGTTTTTCCAAAGAGCTCAAGGAGAAGACAAAGATTAAAATTTTCAGAAATACTTCATTTCTTTAAACTCAATTTTTCAGAACGTCCATTTCTAACTAGGGTCTCCTAAGGTCAAACAATGGCTCTGATACCAACTTGTCAACACCCGGATTTTTAGTCCAGATGCCTATTATGCCATTCATCGCAATCCCAGGAATATTGTTTTTGCGAGACATAATAGATTAATATCACAACACATCATTCATTACAACGCATAATTGTCTTACAACAAAGGATCACATGATCCAGTCTCATTACAATACTAGTTTGATCTATTGATCAATTACAAAACACATAGCGGAAGCGAAGTAGTGTAGTAGTAGTCCATCTGTTCCACATGCAACTGTTGACGTCAGGAGTGATCCTAGTTGTCGTAGACGTCCTGCTGTCCTTCTTCTGGGTTCGTACTCCTCTTCATAGTCGGCCATTTGAATAGCCAGGGACAAAGCCATGAGTACTTTAAAGTACTCGCAAACTAATACTAAGGTAAGTATTATCAACTATGGAAGGGGATGCTAAGCTCTAGTTTCATTTGCATAAAGCTGGTTTTATTTCATAAACACTTTAGTAAACAAGAACCTTCATTTGCTCAACTAACTCAAGTGGGAACATTAGTGTCATTCCCACAACTCAGTTGTGATTCAAAGTCAAAGTCACCTTTCAAACTCAAGTCACAAGTCACCATTCATATTTTTCGAAAAGTTCTGATGACGGAACAGTATGGCCTTTCCAACCGTCCATAACCGTGGACGCGGCTATTCGAATAGTTTACACTCTGCAGAGGTTGCACACTTGTGCCACAACATTTGATTACATCCGTCAGGTAAAACCCCGAATAATCGTAACTCAGTACGCGGATCATCAACCATTAACCTTTCACTTACACCTAGTATAGGCACCTCTCCCCATGAGCTTGGCCTCCGGTGAAAACCAACTGTTAACCCGGAACTGGGCCGTACAATTCACCTCAATTCACATCATTTCTCAACAACGGAGGCAGCCTCAAGCCCCTATGATGTGTGTTAGGAGGAACCTATACTAAGACACATAAATTTCCAGCTAAGCCCTACCCATAATCAGGTATTGTGGGGTACTCAAAATTTGGAATGGTATCGCATCAATCAATCAATAGAATCACCAAGTCAACTTCAGTGTCATATTCACCTTCAAAATCTTTCAATGGAAATGACTAATCATTCCAAGGTTTTCACCATCATCATTTCATCAACACATGTTCCCATCTAGAGTAGTCATTTTAAATTTAGCACTAGCCACTATGTGTGAGGGGTGCTAAGTATTTGCTTTGCTTCTAGGCTAAGTTTGATACTCTTGTACTAACTCCATACTAATCTAGTACATCATAAATCAACAAGTACTTTGATAAAACAAAAGTAAATAAAGCTTGTAAAGTAAAAACTGGGAAATAGGATCATAAGCATAAAGTAACTGGGTTAATGCCTTGCTCATGGTGAGCTTTGCACTTTGCAAGAGTATTATCTTGCCTTGGTTGGGAAACTGGTCAAAGTGGTCTTCTTCTTCCTGGAAGTAGACCTCCTCCTCCTCCTGGTACTCCTCGGTACTAGCGTCTAAATACGAATACGGAGTACACAATCATCACACCAAACTAATCTACTAAACTATGCACAAACATGGTTCACACACTTAAAACTAGCATCACATATGACTATTAAGTTGGTGGATGTGTTTTTCTTATTATTTAAGAAAAATAATTTCCTCTCATACTAAACTTAAATGTTACTTTGAATTATTTAGAGAAATAATTTCCTCTAATTATCTTATTAAGATTTAATTTCTCTCATGCATAATATGTGACCTAGGTTGACCCAAGTCAACCTCTTCACACTTAACATTTGGAGAAAAGATTTAAATGAGGTGAGCACCTCATACCATTTAATTCTAGCATAACAAGGATTTAATATCACCAACAATTCCTATGGGACCTAAATAACCAGAGTCTCCACTTCATTTGGAATTTGTGGTGACAAGATTTAAATGAGGGAAACTCCCACATAAGATTTCTTAGTAGTTTTGGACAATATCTTTGACTAGAAAATAGCCATAAAGGCATTTAAATCAACTAAACCATGATCATTCAAAGTAAGCATGGCATATTTTTGTAGAAACAATTAGTATAAGTGAAATGTGAATTATTGGAGGTGGAATTAACTGAAAAGCATGTATGGTTGATTTTTAAGAATTATTACAAGGCAGAAAAGTCCCTGCCTTGTTTATTTTGTCATTTTAATTCTACAAAAGATCTAGGGTTCTATCCAGTGGCATTGTGTAGATAATTTCATAAGGTTTCCAAAAATATAAAGTTTGTAAAATTTGGCCGAGTAGATTTGTCCCTATTGAATTTCAAAGTTTGCATCAGATTGTATGTTTCATCTAATTTCCAAATTTGAATTCAAACGGTGGGATTCGCGCGGGAAAAGAACTTGGGCCGCAGAGAAAAAGAGTTGGGCCGGCCCACTTCGCGTCCAGCGCGAGCAGGCCGTCTGACGGCGGGTCCCACGCAGTGTGATTTACTCACCGAACCGGTACGGGAAAGGAGAGGCGTTGGATCAGGCGATGATCTAACGGCCAGGGGTTGTCGTCGTCGACGGCGAGAAGCAGTGGCGAGCGCGGCGGCAGCAGGGGGTCGGAGGGGTCGTCGGAGCTCCGGCGGTCGTCGGAGTGGTGCGCCGCGACGTTGTCGACGATGGTGAAGCCGATGGAAGCAGCGGCGCGTCCTGGGGCGGCCTCCTTCTCCGGCGAGCTTCGGCTACGGTAAGCGGCGGCGAGCTAGCAATTGGGCGAGGTGGTGGCTAATCGAGCATGGTGTGAGGTCGAGGAGAGGCTGTGAGATGAGGGAAGGTGAGTGGCGTGCTCAAATTGGGGCGCGGAGTGCTCCTTTTATAGTGGCTTCGAGCAGCGGCGGGTGGTCACGGTGACGATGGCGAGGTGTTCTCCAGGCGATCAACGGTGTGGGCGAGGGTACGGTATCGCGCAGGCGGACTCAGGGAGCGTCACGGTGCGCTCAGAACAGTTTTCGGTGGTCAAGAATAGTGGCGCGCGTCACGCGTCCGTGGGTACTGTGGCGGACGTCGTCGTCCTCCTCGACGGCGACAGGGCACGGGGAGGCTCGTGGTGGTGTCTGGCGGTGTCCTGGAGCGGAGGTGATTCATCCTGCAGGCGCTGGTGACGAGGGACGGGCTGAGGCGACGAGGCGCAGCGCGCTCTGGCGCGTCCAGGGCTGGCGCCATGCGCGCTCTGGCGTGGCATGGGCGTTGCCTGGGCGTCACTGGGCGCGCTGGTTCCGGCGTGTGCATGCGTCGTGTTGACCATGGGAGGGTACGGGTGTGTCCAGGAGAGTGAGGGGAAGCCAGTGGACAAGGTGGTGCAGGCCCGAGGTGACCAGGTGAAGAGATGGCATGAGGTGGCATGCCATGCCACGGCATGGCATGGTTTGGGTTGTTTAATTCAAACCATGCCCAGTGCAAGTTGTGGAGTTGATGTGGTGAGGTGAGAGGGAGGCTCCAGGGTGCAGAGAGAGCCAGGTTGGACCAAGTCCAAGTAGAAAAATGAAGTATGGGCTCCAATTTTTACCCTGCCAGCAAGGTGTTCGACAGAATGCCCGCAAGAAAAATATTTTTGAATTTTGAAATTCTTTTTGGTGGGTTGAAAACATATATTTAGATGGAGAATTTTTGTGGTGGTGGTGGTCAAAATGGAATTGATATGCAAAATCACATTTTGCATATGATCTTGTATATGTGAGAAAGTTCCAACTTTGCTTGCTTCCCATTTGAAAATGGTGATGAATTTGGGGTGGAGGTTTTGGGCAAAGTTGTAGTGCTTGATGTTGTCTTGGATGAGGTGTTAAGAGTTGACAAAGTTTAGAAGTGGAAAGAAGAAAACCAGGGGCTCAAAGTGAGCATCAGACTAAAAATGGCACAAGTGACCATATTGCATGTGACTTGGAATTTGAATTTGATTTTGGTTTGAGTTGGGTTTCTTCACTTCCAAAAGTATTTAAAAGTGTTTAGTAACCATTTACAACCAATGGTGCAAGCCAAAGTGGGTTAGGTTAAGTATTTGCAAAAATGGCATAGGCCTTATGTGAGAGTGAAATGGATTTTTGGAAAACCTTTTATATTTCAATTTTATTTGGCTAAGGGTGATCAAGTGATCATTGCTAAGGTTTTAGGATGAGAGTAACACACAAACAAGCATTATGGCAAAAGCACACTCAATTAAACTTGATAAGGTGAGCTAATATGCATAGTCCTATATGATGAGAAAAAGTTTTTGTTGGCTCCAAATTTTGGATTCTTGAATTCTCTCTTTGGTTCATTTTATTGAAACTTGGGATGTTACAGGCTCTACATCACCATGCCCGCCTCCGGACTGATGCGTGAGTAGTTCATCCTTGGACTATGGGTCCATAGCAGTAGCTAGATGGTTGTCTTCTCCTCTTGTGCTATCATGTTTAGATCTTGTGAGCTGCCTATCATGATCAAGATCATCTATTTGTAATGCTACATGTTGTGTTTGTTGGGATCCGATGAATATTGAATACTATGTCAAGTTGATTATTGATCTATCATATATGTGTTGTTTATGATCTTGCATGCTCTCCGTTGCTACTAGAGGCTCTGGCCAAGTTGATACTTGTAACTCCAAGAGGGAGTATTTATGCTCGATAGTGGGTTCGTGCCTCCATTGAATCTGGACAGTGACAGAAAGTTCTAAGGTTATGGATGTGCTGTTGCCACTAGGGATAAAACAACAATGCTTTGTCTAAGGATATTTATATTGTTTACATTACGCACAATACTTAATGCAATTGTCTGTTGTTTGCAACTTAATACTGGAAGGGGTGCGGATGCTAACCCGAAGGTGGACTTTTTAGGCATAGATGCATGCTGGATAGCGGTCTATGTTCTTTGTCATAATGTCCTAAGTAAATCTCATGTAGTCATCATATATATGTGCATTGTTATGCCCTTTCTATTTGTCAATTGCCCAACTGTAATTTGTTCACCCAACATGATATTTATCTTATTGGAGAGACATCACTAGTGAACTGTGGACCCCAGTCCATTCTTTCACATCTGAAATACAATCTACTGCAATCATTATTCTCTGATGTTCTTTGCAAACAAACATCATTCTCCACACCATACGTTTAATCCTTTGTTTACAACAAGCGGTGAGATTGACAACCTCATGTTAAGTTGGGGCAAAGTATTTTGATAGTGTTGTGCGGGTTCCGTTGGCGCCGAAATCCCTGGTGTTGCGCCGCACTACACTCCTTCACCAACAACCTTCATGTGGCCTTCATCTCCTACTGGTTCGATAACCTTGGTTTCTTTCTGAGGGAAAACTTGCTGCTGTGCGCATCACACCTTCCTCTTGGGGTTCCCAACGGACGTGTGCTTCACGCGCCATCAACCGCCACTCCCACCGCCAAGCGCGGGCAGCCGGGAGGCCGCCACGACACCGCAACGAAGCAGCGGGGAAAAT
This sequence comes from Lolium multiflorum, assembly GCA_030979885.1. Lineage (NCBI taxonomy): Eukaryota > Viridiplantae > Streptophyta > Magnoliopsida > Poales > Poaceae > Lolium > Lolium multiflorum. The sequence continues at coordinate 230,673,273 of CM061747.1, forward strand.
CGCCATCCAGCGACGAGCACGACACAACGGGGGAGGCCGTCGCCTCTTGGTCTGGATGGGCGCGACGGTGTCGAGGAAGTCGACAAGGCAGGCGACATGGAAGCGGGAGCCGAAGAAGTCGAGGCTCCCGGGCGCGGAGGCGAGCGCGGCCTGGCCGTGCTTGATGAGGAGCTGCTCGAGGTAGAGGAAGGTGCGGCGGTGCGGGACGTGGTGGCGGAGCTGGACGACGGCGACCCACTGGTCGGGGTTGGCCTGGGCGCGGGCGCACGAGTCACAGAGGTGGTCGTGGACGATGAACTCAATGGGGTGGGTCTGCTCGAGGACGATGTCGTTGAGGACCTCACGACGGAGGCGGAGCTTGAGGCAGAGGCGCTTGGAGTGGGGCTCGGAGCGCACCGTGCGAGCGGCAGCGGGCGAGCGGGACAGCGTGGAGCCCGCACGCGTGGAGCGGTGGTGGCTAGTGAGTTGGGCCACGGTTGCGTGGTGACTGGGCAGCGGCCTGATGTCTACGCACACTCCTTTTCCTGTAGACAGTGTTGGGCCTCCAAGAGCAGAGGTTTGTAGAACAGCAGCAAGTTTTCCTTAAGTGGATCACCCAAGGTTTATCGAACTCGGGGAGGAAGAGGTCAAAGATATCCCTCTCAAGCAACCTGCAACCACAAAGCAAGAAGTCTCTTGTGTCCCCAACACACCTAATACACTTGTCAGATGTATAGGTGCACTAGTTCGGCGAAGAGATAGTGAGATGCAAGTAATATGGATGTATATGAGTGGTAATAGCAATCTGAATAAAATATGGCAGCGAGTAAACATGCAACAAAACAGTAAATAAACGGAGATTCGATGTGTGGAAACAAGGCCTAGGGATCCTGCTTTCACTAGTGGACACTCTCAACAATGATCACATAATAGAACCACTCTACACTCTCTTGTTGGATGATGAACACCACTAATTGTGTAGGATTACACGAACCCTCAATGCCGGAGTTAACAAGCTCCACAATATTCGATATTCATATTTAAATAACCTTAGAGTGCATGATAGATCAACACAACTATACCAAGTACTAACATAGCATGCACACTGTTACCATCACACTATGAAAGGAGGAATAGATCACATCAATACCATCATAGTAATAGTTAACTTCATAATCTACAAGAGATCACAATCATAGCATATACCAAGTACTTCATGATGCACACACTGTCAACATTACATCATGGAGGAGGAATAGACTACTTTAATAACATCACTAGAGTAGCACATAGATGATATTCAACTAGATCACAAAGAGAGAGATGAACCACATAGCTACGGAGCCCTCCCCGGGGGTGAATTACTCCCTCCTCATCATGGAGACGGCGATGGCGGTGAAGATGGCGGTGGAGACGGCGGTGGAGATGACTCGGGGAAATTCCCCGTCCGGCGGCGTGCTGGAACAGACTGTCCCGAATTGGAGTTTCGCGATGACGGCGGCTCTAGAAGGTTTTCTGCTATTTCGTCAATCCGTGTCGAGGATTTAGGTCGGAGGCCTAAATAGGCGAGCGTAGTCGGAGGGCCACGGGGGACCCACACACTGGGCGCCCCTTGGCCGCGCCGCTGTGGGGTGGGCCCCCAGCTCCCCCTCGGCCCCTCTTCGATGCTCAGCTTCGGGCAAAATAAGATATTGGGCGTTGATTTCGTCCGATTCCGAGAATATTTCCTTTGTAGGATTCCTGAAACCAAAAACAGCAGGAAACAGGAACTGGCACTTCGGCATCTCGTCAATAGGTTAGTTCCGGAAAATGCATAAAATCATCATAAAGTGTGAACAAAACATGTAGGTATTGTCATAAAACAAGCATGGAACATCAGAAATTATAGATACGTTGGAGACGTATCAGCATCCCCAAGCTTAGTTCCTACTCGTCCTCGAGTAGGTAAACGATAACAAAGATAATTTCTGAAGTGACATGCTATCAACATAATCTTGATCATACTATTGCAAAGTATATGAGATGAATGTAACGATTCAAGACAATGGTAATGCAATGAGTAAAAAATTGAATCATATAGCAAAGACTTTTCATGAATAGTACTTTCAAGAAAAGCATCAATAAGTCTTGCATAAGAGTTAACTCATAAAGCAATAATTCATAGTAAAGGTATTGAAGCAACACAAAGGAAGATTAAGTTTCAGCGGTTGCTTTCAACTTGTAACATGTATATCTCATGGATATTGTCAACATAAAGTAATATGATGAATGCAAATATGCAAGTATGTAAGAATCAATGCACAGTTAACACAAGTGTTTGCTTCTAAGATAGAAAGAAGTAGGTGAACCGACTCAACATAAAATTAGAAGAAAGGCCCTTCGGAGGAAGCATTGATTGCTATATTTGTGCTAGAGCTTTTATTTTGAAAACAAGAAACAATTTTTTCAACGGTAGTAATAAAGCATATGTATCATGTAAATTATATCCTACAAATTGCAAGCCTCATGCATAGCATACCAATAGTGCCCGCACCTTGTCCTAATTAGCTCGGATTACCTGGATTATCATCGCAATACATATGTTTTAACCAAGTATCACAAAGGGGTACCTCTATGCCGCTTGTACAAAGGTCTAAGGAGAAAGCTCGCATTGGATTTCTCGCTTTTGATTATTCTCAACTTAGACATCCATACTGGGACAACATAGACAACAGATAATGGACTCCTCTTTAATGCATAAGCATTTAGCAACAAATAATTTTCTTATATGAGATTGAGGATAGTTGTCCAAAACTGAAACTTCCACCATGGATCATGGCTTTAGTTAGCGGCCCAATGTTCTTCTCTAACAATATGCATGCTCAAACCATTCAACTCATGGTAAATCGCCCTTACTTCGACAAGACGAACATGCATAGCAACTCACATGATATTCAACAAAGATAGTTGATGGCGTCCCCAGGAACATGGTTATCGCACAACAAGCAACTTAATAAGAAATAAGATACATAAGTACATATTCAATACCACAATAGTTTTTAGGCTATTTTGTCCCATGAGCTATATATTGCAAAGACAAAGAATGGAAATTTAAAGGTAGCACTCAAGCAATTTTACTTTGGAATGGCGGAGAAATACCATGTAGTAGGTAGGTATGGTGGACACAAATGGCATAGTGTTTGGCTCAAGGATTTGGATGTATGAGAAGTATTCCCTCTCAATACAAGGCTTAGGCTAGCAAGGTTATTTGAAACAAACAGAAGTATGAACCGGTACAGCAAAACTCACATAAAAGACATATTGCAAGCATTATAAGACTATACATTGTCTTCCTTGTTGTTCAAACACCTTTACCAGAAAATATCTAGACTTTAGAGAGACCAATCATGCAAACCAAATTTTAGCAGGCTCTATGTATTTCTTCATTAATAGGTGCAAAGTATATGATGCAAGAGCTTAAACATGAGCACAACAATTGCCAAGTATCACATTATTCAAGACATCATACCAATTACTACATATAGCATTTCCCGTTTCCAACCATATAACAATTAACGCAGTAGTTTCAACCTTCGCCATGAACATTAGAAGCTAAGAACACATGTGTTCATATGAACCAGCGGAGCGTGTTCTCTCCCACACAAGCATGAATTTATTCAAACCAAACAAAAATGAAAACAAAAGCACACATACGCTCCAAGTAAAGTACATAAGATGTGACTGAATAAAAATATAGTTTCAAGAGAAGGAACCTGATAATTTGTCGATGAAGAGGGGGATGCCTTGGGCATCCCCAAGCTTAGATGCTTGAGTCTTCTTGAAATATGCAGGGATGAACCAGGGGCATCCCCAAGCTTAGAACTTTCACTCTTCTTGATCATATTGTATCATCCTCCTCTCTTGACCCTTGAAAACTTCCTCCACACCAAACTCAAATCAAACTCATTAGAGGGTTAGTGCATAATCAAAAACTCACATGTTCAGAGGTGACACAATCATTCTTAACACTTCTGGACATTGCTCAAAGCTACTTGAAGTTAATGGAACAAAGAAATCCATCCAACATAGCAAAAGAGGCAATGCGAAATAAAAGGCAGAATGTGTCAAAACAGAATAGTCCGTAAAGACGAATTTTAAAGTGGAACCAGACTTGCTCAAATGAAAATGCTCAAATTGAATGAAAGTTGCGTACATATCTGTGGATCACTCACGTAAATTGGCATAATTTTCTGAGTTACATACAGAGAATTAGGCCCAGATTCGTGACAGCAAGAAATCTGTTTCTGCGCAGTAATCCAAATCTAGTATGAACCTTACTATCAAAGACTTTACTTGGCACAACAATGCAACAAAACTAAGATAAGGAGAGGTTGCTACAGTAGTAACAACTTCCAAGACTCAAATATAAAACAAAGTTACTGTAGCAAAATAAACACATGGGTTATCTCCCAAGAAGTTCTTTCTTTATAGCCATTAAGATGGGCTCAGCAGTTTTAATGATGCACTCCCAAGAAATAAGAGTTGAAGCAAAGAGAGCATCAAGAAGCAAATTCAAAACACATTTAAGTCTAACCCACTTCCTATGCAAAGTAATCTTGTACACAAATGAATTCATGAAGAACAAAGTGACAAGCATAGGAAGATAAAACACGAGTAACTTCAAGATTCTCAACATAGAGAGGGGAAACTTGATATTATTAAAATGCATATAACCATGTTTCCCTCTCTCATAATAACTTTCAGTAGCATCATTGATGAAATCCACAATATACCCATCACTTAAAACATTCTTATCATGGTTCATATGCATAGAAGTATCATTAATTTTGGCATAAGAAGAGTTCTTCTCATTAATAGTAATTGGAGCAAGATTATTATCAAGAATTTGAACATGGTAAACAAGTTGCATATTAAGAGAATTGTTTTTGGCAATCCAATCATAACTATGACAAGTTTCATAAGGATAGTCATAACCTATATCATAGCATTCTTTATAATAATCATTAAAGATTGGAGGCATAGTGTCATCATAAGAAATAGAATAGTTATCTTTCACAGTAGGTTCATCCGTGACCATACCATCATTGTTGCAAGAAGAAGATGTATCAAACATGTAATGATCAGTAGCAAAAGGATTTTCAAATACCTCATCCCCAAGCTTAGAGCTTTCTATATCATTATGGGAGGAAGCATGGATAGTACTGATACTATGGCAATTATTAACATCATCATTTTCAGAATTAGTTTCCCAGAGATTTGCAATATCAAAAGTAGTGTGCTCTTTCAAATCATGATCACTAATGTATGTAAAGGGCATAGGAAGATCATTGTATTCAGATTCATTATCATAATAATCATTAGGAGCAACATACTTACGGTTACCTAGCGTTATCTCATTCACGCGGGGATATGCCGTTACCTCTTTCTCTTTATTCTCCTTCTTCTTCTTCTTCTTCTTCTTCTTCTTCTTCTTGTTCCTTCTTCTTCTTCTTCTTCTTCTCTTCCTTCTCCTCGTTCCCTTCTTTAGGAGGAAGAGGCTTGAAGGGTGGCTTGTCCGCATAACCTGATTTTTTGAAACAATAGAAGAAACTTGGGAGGATTCCTCCTTTCCATTAATTAGTTCAAAACACACAGCGGTCCTATCATATTTTGGCAAGGTGTCATCTTCTAAAATATTTTGTATGTAAGTATTTGTATGGCAATTATTAATGCAATAAGAAAAACACCCATGCATGACATCATCAATATCAAGATCACTCATATGTAACAAGAGATTTTTCTTGATAACTCTTCACACCACAAAAATAAAGTAAGTTCATCATGCTGATTAGGAGTAATTTCATCATCACAATACAAATTTGCAGCACTCATGGGGTTCAAATTATCATTGGAGGAGCATTGAAAATTAAAATGACCCACTCTATGGCAAACTTCACAAATAAAAGGATAGAGGGCACAAACTTTTTTACCAAGATCATCTAGAGCCCTAGCCCACTTTCTAGTTTTTTCATTAATATGATGGATACAATATTCATCTTCAATTTGATTAATTCCACAAGGTCTATGCATTCCACAAAAATTAACATGCTTATAGGAAATAGCAGTCTTAGGAGTTTGAGCATGTTTATTGCAATCATTAACAACAATTTCATTCTTCATGCAAGCCTCTTTAAAAGGTTCATGATACTTATCGAAATTCTTCTTAGGCAATTCAAAATGAGAAGCAAAGGCTTTATAAAGATTTGCAGCAACTTGAGAGTCAAGATCATAAGTAGCGCTCATATTTCGAAATTTATCAGCATCCATAAAGGCTTCAATGCATTCATAATCATAATTTATACCTGACACTTTACCTTTGTTGTTCTCCCATCCTTCAGCGTTCTCCTCAATCCGATCAAGAAGATCCCACCTAGCTTCAACCTCCTTGCTTGTGAAAGATCCCTCCGAACAGGCATCTAGATAGTCCTTGTGATGTCCTGAAAGCCTCGCATAAAAATTATTAATAATAACATTGCGGGGAAGCTCATGAATGGGACATTTGAGCATTAGTGACTTCAATCTCCCCCATGCCTGGGAAATACTCTCTCCATCACGGGGATAAAAGTTATAAATATAATTCCTATCAATATGCACTTCATGAGGAGGATAAAATTTAGAATAAAAGAGAGATACGATTTCCTCCCAACCAAGAGAATGACTATTCTTCAACAATTTATACCAATGCGCCGCTTTACCAGAAAGCAGAGAATAGCTTCTTCCTCACTTCATCCATAGAGATACTGCACACTTGAATAACCCGCATAATTCATGCAAAAACAGTAAATGATCTCAGGATGGACAGTTCCATCCCCTTCATAGCGGTTATCCATAACACGTTCAATAATTTTCATGGGTATCTTGAAAGCAGTACTTGTAGTAGGTGGATTTAAAATATCACAAGCATCATTAGAGTTATCGCATATGGGAGATAAAGTATTATCAGAGCAAATTTTCTCCCCTAAAGATGGGAAGCTAAAAAAATCATAAAAACTAGATTCCCCAAGCTTAGACTTCTCCATAGCATTAGTAGTGATTGCATTCATACTAATAACATTGCTACTAGCATGCAAATGAGGTTCCATAGGTTCTTTAATTTTCGCATCACACAATTCATGTCTTAACTTAGGAAATAAATTAAAAAGCTCATAGTTGTTTTCCATTATGCCTTACTAGTGTAAAACAAGAAACAAAAAGATGCAATTGCAGGATCTAAAGGAAATAGCGAGTACTTACAACGCCGGAAAATAGCTTAGTAGCCAAGATCCGGTGAGTACCTTTTACCTTTCCTCCCCGGCGCCAGAAAATAGCTTGATGTCTACGCACACTCCTTTTCCTGTAGACAGTGTTGGGCCTCAAAGAGTAGAGGTTTGTAGAACAGTAGCAAGTTTTCCCTTAAGTGGATCACCCAAGGTTTATCAAACTCAGGGAGGAAGAGGTCAAAGATATCCCTCTCAAGCAACCTGCAACCACAAAGCAAGAAGTCTCTTGTGTCCCCAACACACCTAATACACTTGTCAGATGTATAGGTGCACTAGTTCGGCGAAGAGATAGTGAGATGCAAGTAATATGGATGTATATGAGTGGTAATAGCATCTGAATAAAATATGGCAGCGAGTAAACATGCAACAAAACAGTAAATAAACGGAGATTCGATGTGTGAAAACAAGGCCTAGGGATCCTGCTTTCACTAGTGGACACTCTCAACAATGATCACATAATAGAACCACTCTACACTCTCTTGTTGGATGATGAACACCACTAATTGTGTAGGATTACACGAACCCTCAATGCCGGAGTTAACAAGCTCCACAATATTCGATATTCATATTTAAATAACCTTAGAGTGCATGATAGATCAACACAACTATACCAAGTACTAACATAGCATGCACACTGTTACCATCACACTATGAAAGGAGGAATAGATCACATCAATACCATCATAGTAATAGTTAACTTCATAATCTACAAGAGATCACAATCATAGCATATACCAAGTACTTCATGATGCACACATTGTCAACATTACATCATGGAGGAGGAATAGACTACTTTAATAACATCACTAGAGTAGCACATAGATGATATTCAGCTAGATCACAAAGAGATGAACCACATAGCTACAGCGGAGCCCTCGGCCCGGGGTGAATTACTCCCTCCTCATCATGGAGACAGCGATGGCGGTGAAGATGGCGGTGGAGACGGCGGTGGAGATGACTCCGGGGGCAACTCCCCGTCCCGGCGACGTGCCGGAACAGAGACTTTTGTCCCCCGAATTGGAGTTTCGCGATGGCGGCGGCTCTGGAAGGTTTTCTCGGGTTTCGTCAATCCGTGTCGAGGATTTAGGTCAGGGAGGCCTAAATAGGCGAAGAGGCGGAGTCGGAGGGGCCACGGGGGACCCACACACTAGGGGGCGCCCCCGGCGCCGCCACGTGGGGTGGGGCCCCGGCTCCTCTCGGCCCCTCTTCGGTGCTCTGGAAGCTTGGGCAAAATAAGATATTGGGCGTTGATTTCGTCCGATTCCGAGATATTTCCTTTGTAGGATTTCCATAAACGGGGAAAGGAACTGGCACTTCGGTATCTCGTCAATAGGTTAGTTCAGGAAAATGCATAAAATCATCATAAAGTGTGAACAAAACATGTAGGTATTGTCATAAAACAAGCATGGAACATCAGAAATTATAGATACGTTGGAGACGTATCACGGCCCAGTGCAGGGAGAGGCAGGGGCGCGGTACTGGGTCGGTCGGTCGGTCGCGACCCAAGTGAGGGAGTGGAGCTGGTGGGAGTTGGGCTATTTGGAGGAAGAAGGTGGGCCGGCGGTATTACTGGGCCGATACCGGCCAGGTACCGGCATGCTTACTGTGAGCAAAATGGCATATGCGGTACCTGGGCCGGTACCGCAGGCGGCAGTACCGGCCAACCCAAAATGGCTTTCATCCTTTTCTTTTTAATAAAAACTGGGTGTGTGATAAATACGAGAAACACAATACCTCAAGATTGGGAATTCCGATTGAGACGAAAATATGGAAACAAGAGGGGGATGATTTTCTGTGAATTTAGAGGTGCAACCTCTCAATATGGCAAACCGAGAAAATCATCCAACTCAAACACGCAACATGTGATGCATCCGAAATCCGTTTCCGATGAGCTAGAACTTGTCATGAGAATGGACACAAGCTCTAAAACATCTCATGGATAAGAACCAACAACAACCAAGAAACACGATGCAATGCATGCAAGGTTTGAGCTATCTCTGATGATGCGACCAACTATCCTACCGAGCACAAACCTTGTCCTTGCGCATTCCACTCGAGTCGGCAAGCTCCATCTTCACCCCTTTCATCATTGTACATGCCACCATCTTCTTCCAACATACACGTCACCGTCTTCATCCATCTTCTACGCCGTCGTCTTCATCTCTTCTACACTGTCTTCATCTCTTCTACACCATCTTCGTCCCTCTTCATCTTCTACACCGTCTTCATCCGTTTTCTTCATTTTGCAACTTTGAGACCAACAAATGGCTCAATCATTGCCTATGGACACGACCTAAGATAGAATCTCAATACAACCATTAGTCCATAGGAATTGTCATCAATTACCAAAACCATACATGGGAGCTCCATGTCCTTTCAGGTATAAAATGACTTCTTTTTCTAACTTTCAGGAAAGGTCTTGGGCTTGGTTCGGTTTATGCTTGCGACGGGTCATGCTACGCTGGTCGAACTGGATGGGAGCCCATATGTGTCAACTAGTGTTTCCGATTGGAGACGTGGCTTGTGCAATTTTTTCTCTCTATGCAAGTGTTTTGGATTGGAGATGAGATATTCACTTTGGCTCATAGGAGCATTTGCTCCCGTTGTGTGAATCTACATTTTGAAGTATCAAAAAATTCTAAAATAAAATTTTTCATGTACATCTACCTTTTTTATGTTCGTACACAAATTTTCAAAAAAACTAAAAAAAATTGTGGCTCACATAAAAAAGACAAGTTTTGATGCTATAACACGACTACGTATAGGACATTTTTTTTGTCTTTTTTTGTACACGACACATAAAATGTTGTTTCTCTACGAAAACTTGTGCACTAACATAGAATGTCACGATGTACACCAAAAAAATTATGTCATAATTTTTTGACAGTTTTAAAATTATTTTTTAATTATATTTTGTATAATGGGAGCATTTGCTCCTATGAGCCAAAACACCACCTCCATTGGAGATGGCCTAAAAGTTACATGGCCCGTGATTTTCTCCATCTCTATTTAGGTTGCACACAAGTTTCCCGTCTAAATTCAACCATCAATTTGACCAATTATAACATAATTAAATTCGTATAGAATAATTATTTTATCGGCATAATTTTTATTACATTAACATGTAGCATAGGATAAATTATTGGTCAAGGTTAAAACATGCAAAACGATAACGTTACGCGTCCATTGGGAGGGAGGAGTAAAAAGCAAGCTGATTCATCAACCCAATTGCACGAATGATGGTTACAAAAAATAAAAATCCAGCAGTCTCTTACCTATTGACAATGCTTGAATACAAGCTCTCCATCTTAGTCAAACCTTGCCCCTCCATTGAAGGCTCGCGCAGGTTCTTGAGAAGCTATCTGAATTCTTTGCTGATGATAAAGCAATGTCCGGAGATGGATGTTGCGAAAGGAGAAAAATGATCATTTTGGAGACCCAAGGGTTTAGAATTAAAGAACTGGGGCATAACAAAAAAGAAGGACATGAACCAGACATGGATACCACCTGAAATGGGGAAGGCAAAGTTGAATGTTAACGGGTCTATGACAAGGCTAATGGATTAGGTGCGGGAATGGCGCTCAGAGACCACCCAGGCTAGATGATCTATGTTGCATGTCGTCATCTTGAGCAGTGTCGTGATGCCACAGAAGTTAAACTTATGGCCATTGAAGAATGAAGAGGGTTTGAAGCTTGCGTTACATTAAGAAAATGACGCCAAACTTATCGGCCTATGCCTTCAGAGTAATGCAATTCGTGATTTGATCTGGGAAAGGAACACTGGAATAGCTAAAATTGGCAGAGTAGCAGATAGTGTTAGCAATGAGTTAGCTAAGATAGGTAGAACTCAGAAAGAACGGTGATTTGCAAATTTCCATGAGGAAGTTGCAAAAGCCAACACCCATGATTGTAATTCTACCTTGATTTAATATAACTACTTCCCCCCGCAAAAAAAAAGTAGGCGTGTCAAAGCAGTCCGCATAGATGGCGATGGATAATTGAACTTTTAAAAAGAGCGTAAACTAAAGTTTAGAAAAAAGGAGGCAGTTTCGGACGTGTGCCCCAGTCGCTCCATTCAAACGCCGCCTTGCCCACGTTCCGGCCATCCCCAACCGCCCACTTGCCGGCACGCACGCAGGCCGACCACCGCACCGGCACCGCCACCCTCCCCGCGCGCCGCGGCCACCTGCTTCCTCTGCGCGAGACGCGCTCGCTCCGTCCCCCGCCTGCCCCGCCGCCCAATGCGCGGCCCCGCCCGCGGAATAGGCAGCGGTGTATGGGCGGCCGCGCCCGCTCCCTCATCCGCTGGCTCCGTCACCACCGCTCCCGCCGCGTCTCCTCCTCCTCAGCCTCATCCTCATCCTCTTCCTCCTCCCACCTGACCAATACAACCACCACCGCCAGCACCGACCTCCGCGCCCACTCGCTCCCGCAGCAACCGGGGCAGGACGGGGTTGACGACGCCGACGTCCACTGGGAGGTCGCCGCCGGGGGACCCGACTCCGACTCCGACCCCGACGACTACATTGTCATAGAGGAGAACAAGGCGGGCGGACTGCGCGTCGTTGTGCCCCGCGCGCCCCTGCGCACCAAGCCGCCACGCATGGATCCGGGCAAGAAGGTGCGTTCTTGGCCCTGCTTCTTTCGCCCCTGCCTCCTTCCCCTCTACCCCCACCCACGCCCAGTGATCTTGTCTGGATCCCTTCGCCCGCCCCCTGCTGGTTCAATGCCGGTTCCCCACAGGTGTGATCTGCAGCGCCGGGGTGGGGGAATCCGTCGGATCCCAATGTGCTTGCTTTCTTGCCAGTTCTTGCGGATCTGCTTGGTTAAAACTGTAGTACCGAATTTCATACGGCATCCAGAGGCTTGCACACACCAAATCTTGGATCATTGTTAATGCCAGTACTGTTAGCCTGTGCAAACTGTGCCACCCAATCACATCATCAATGCGCCCGTGACGGCCTAATAAAGCGCGGCAATTAGGACACATTATCACGGGACCCCTGCCTTTTGCTGTTCCTGTCTCATCTGAGACCAGCATGATGCAGGCTACAAGAGGTTATGCTTTCTTCTTTTCAATTATTGGTTCCTGCTGCTTTTGGAGGAATTCCATGGTGCAGCATTTGCCACCTTCTGATAGATAAAAATTGGTAAAACTGTTCAACCACTTTCTATTTAAACCCAAACTCAGCAGTAGGAGCAAGAAGCGGTCTGAGTAGTTTTTCAGTTGTGTGCATGTCTTCTGATTCTGAGCCCAGACTTTTATGCCCATCAGTATCATTTTTGGTAAGGCCAGCAGTATCATTATTGTTTTTGGGTGAAACCATCCCACCGATTGGAATGTTCCATCACTTTTTTTTCTCAATACATTTTATCAATGGTAAAGAAGTATGTTAACACTATCTAGCGCTCTGAACTAATGGTGCAAATATGCGCTTGCTTCTTCCTTTCCAGACCTCGGAATCCGAGTTCTTCACGGAGTATGGTGAATTAAACCGGTATCAGGTCAGTGAGGTTATTGGCAAGGGGAGTTATGGTGTTGTCGCCGCTGCCATCGACACCCAGACTGGTGAGCGTGTGGCGATCAAGAAGATCAATGACGTCTTTGATCACGTCTCCGATGCCACCCGCATCCTTAGGGAGATCAAGTTGCTCCGGTTGCTGCGTAGCCCGGACATAGTTCAGATCAGGCACATTATGCTCCCCCCTTCAAGGAGGGAATTCAGGGACATATATGTAGTCTTTGAGCTGATGGAGTCGGATCTCCATCAGGTAATTAAAGCGAACGATGATCTCACACCAGAGCATCACCAGTTCTTCTTGTATCAGCTACTCCGGGGAATGAAGTACATTCATACAGGTAGTTAAGACTCCACAAAGGAAATTCATAGTGGTTCACTGGACTTTTTCCATGCGATGTCACTGTACTGATCGTTTGTTTACGTGATGGTTTTGCAGCGAATGTTTTCCATCGGGATCTTAAGCCAAAGAATATTCTAGCGAATGCTGACTGCAAGCTGAAGATTTGTGATTTTGGCCTTGCCCGTGTTTCATTTAATGACGGGGCTCCATCAGCCATATTCTGGACGGTAACCATTTTAGTAATGTTGAGTAGATGGTATTTATTCTGAGCATCCAAATCTATGTTTCTTATGATTTTGCATGCCTTCTCCCAGGACTATGTGGCAACTAGATGGTACCGTGCTCCAGAATTGTGTGGCTCATTTTTCTCAAAGGTAATGTAACTTTCATCCCCACTTCATACTGCCAACAAGGATACCCAGGCTATTTCATGAAAAGGGAAAACAACGACCATACTGTAGATTTTCTTCCATAATTGTTATATATTACCATGATACTTGTCGATGCAAAAGAGCAATACTAATTGATTTTGCTAATTACATATGCTTATTAATTTCCATGTGTGCAACCTGTCATAACTGCTAGTACAGTTCTCAATTGTCGGTTCAATCTGTCAAGATCTGTAATTTTGTATGTTGTTCTTCCGATCTTAAAAAAAAATCCTTTAAAATCCAAAGAATATATTACTTATGTTTTTTTTTTCCTTTTCTTTCATACAATCATAATATTGAATTTAGAGGTGTGGCTTGGGCGCTAATTTGAACTTGGTGATGCACTTGGTTCTAATTTCATATGTCTGCATGTTTAGCAAATGCTAAAAGAAGCTGAATGTTGACTTTGAATTTTGCAGTACACTCCTGCAATTGATATTTGGAGCGTAGGATGTATATTTGCAGAAATGCTCACAGGGAAGCCACTCTTTCCAGGGAAGAATGTTGTGCATCAATTGGATCTCATGACAGATCTACTTGGGACTCCTTCAGCGGAATCCCTCTCTAAGGTATGCTAACTCCACACTAGTTAGCAGCAAGTTAGGAAATCATTTGGAGTTATATATTTTGCTACATATGTGGTTTTATCATTTTCTATGCTAGGCGGTAGTTTCAATTTTCATATATTTTCCTTACATGAGAATTACCTGTGATGCCAACCTTGCATCATTAATTCACGTACATGGTTTTTTTTTTTTCGAGAAAACGCAAAAAGCCTTTGCGTTTCATTTCATTGGATAGGTAGAAGGTTTGCGGTTACATGCCCCCAAAGAGGCGATACAACACGGAAGGAACAAAAAAGGAAAAAAGAACTAGTGTACATCCCAGGTCTGGGGAAGGATCAGGCGTAGCCCCTGTGCTCCAGCCCTTGCCCATAGAGCGGCCTCCTCCTTGATGTTGTTTCCTGCAAAACAAATATGTGAATTTCCTGCAAAACCGCAAACCTTGCGTTGATAATCTATAGGTTTATGATTATTATTTTCTTATTCCATTTCTTATGGATTTTTAGTTACTGAGCAGTACCTACAGGATTTGGAATGAATTGGCATCAATATCAGCACAATCTCTTGCTATCTTTCATTTTTTTATTCATATAAAATGGAATGTTAATTGTGAGGAAACCAGGTCTTTTATACCATTTTACTGAATGCTGCAGATACGGAATGAAAAAGCTCGGCGATACCTGAGCAATATGAGGAAAAAGCCTAAAGTTCCCTTAACCAAAAAGTTTCCAGGCATCGATCCTATGGCTCTCCATTTGCTTGAGCGTCTTCTTGCTTTTGATCCTAAGGATCGGCCAAGTGCTGACGAGGTAGGAATGGCTGAGACCAATTTCTGTTCACCTAAATATGTATTGCAGCTTTGAAAATGTTGGGTAAACTACTATTCTCAATACTGAGATATGAAAATATTCTTCAAGGCCTTGACAGACCCATACTTCACTGGATTAGCAAATTCTGAACGTGA
This sequence comes from Lolium multiflorum, assembly GCA_030979885.1. Classification (NCBI taxonomy): domain Eukaryota; kingdom Viridiplantae; phylum Streptophyta; class Magnoliopsida; order Poales; family Poaceae; genus Lolium; species Lolium multiflorum. The sequence continues at coordinate 230,688,370 of CM061747.1, forward strand.
GCCCATAACTGAGCCTATCTCAAAATTTGAGTTTGAGTTCGAGAAGAGAAAATTGGGCAAAGATGATGTCCGAGAATTAATTTACAGAGAGGTACCATTACTCAGTTATTCTGTGGAGATATAGTAGAGCTGCTTCGGTCTCTGTAGTTTACTAACAGTCTGCTAGTTTTTTATTAGATTTTAGAGTACCATCCTCATATGTTGCAAGAATACCTACGTGGAGGAGACCAGATGAGCTTCATGTACCCTAGGTGAGACCACTGTTTTCCTTCACAAAAAAGATTCACTAGTGCTGAGAATTTATGATGGCTATGCTTTACTTCTTTTTCATACACTCAATTATGCTAGTTATATTATGATTGTTTGAGGATATACTGCAAACTCTGATGTTTGTGCATGTATGTTTACACTTGACAGTGGGGTGGACCGTTTTAAGCGACAGTTTGCTCATTTGGAAGAGGGTGGTGCGAAGGGTGAAAAGTCCAGTCCACAGTTGAGACAGAATGCTTCTTTGCCAAGGCAATATGCTTTCACTGAAACTTAACTTTATACTTCCAAGGCAGTATTTCTGTCTGTAGATTGCATATGGAGACTTACGAGGAACAAGATTATTTGTGTTCTAACTAATTTTTCTTTCATTTGACAACCTAAATGTTGACCAACGGGGGAAGGATCCCTCCCTTGGCTATACTTTGTTAGGTAGATGAGACCTCACCAGCGATTTTTTTCACCCGAATAGCACCCCGTTTAGTCCGAGTGCTTTACCTGCGACTCGAACCTGGGTGGCCCGTGTGAACACCCTTATAAATTTTTCCTAAAGATGTGTATGTTTGGACTAGGCGGGATATGCAATTCGTTACGCATGTAAAATATGCGTAGAAGCAGTAGCTTTGAATTCAATATTCTGTGTATATTTTTCTAAGCTTTGAGGTTGGCACAGTAAACCAAATAAAGACTGTCGTAATATTATTATCTATTTTTCTATTGGAAAATTGGAAGTTGCCAGAGTTTTAAATCAAATATTTTTGGACATTGAACCTGATAGAGATAAATGTTTCACATAATTCAATGCTGATATATAAAATGTTTAGTCATCCTACAAATAGGAATTTTTTTTTGTAACTAACAATTCTTGCATCTTGTCTCAGGGAAAGAGCAATTGGCAATAAGCATGGGGACAGTGAGTACCAAGTCAAGCTGAATGCAGGTGAGAAGGCAGGACACGCATCAGTGACAGATGGAATAAGCAAACCCCAAATGAGTGCTCGAAGCTTAGTGAAGAGTGAAACCATGAGCGCTTCCAAGTGTATAGGTGAAATAAAAAATAAAGATGTAAGTTCAGTTCATCCTTCGTTCCCACACTACTTATATGTCGTTATGTTTTTTCCTTACTTTCTTTTGCAAGAAATTTGGTTTTCTTTTCTTATGGAAATTGCCGCTATATTTTAATTCCATACTTTAAGGCTGTTTACATCCTTTATCCCTTTAGAGTGTTTGTGTTACGATATCATTTTGACGAAAAAAAACAGCTGACACTGTATTTCATTACGACTACAAGGAGTAAAGGGCACAAAGCTGTACACGACCAACGAAAGAAAGAGAGAAACAAACCAAATGCAGAAAATATATTAAAGATTACAAAGTCCCCAGGCCTCTTCTCCCATTAGACAGTTTTTTTAATTATCTCACTTGAATAGGATCTCTTCAAGATCTCTATCTGATTTGAAGAATTTGTTAGTTGATGCTGCAATATCGATTCTTCATTTTCCAGGATGATTCAGAGAACTTGGATGAAGGCGACGACGTCTCACAGAAGATTGCTCAACTGAAAACCTAATTTTCGAAGGTTACACAAGCGGTCATAGTATATACTATGTACAACAGCATGTCTATAGGTAATGCTCAAGATCAGAATGATCTTTATTGAAGCCAAGATTTCTATACAGACAATAAGACCACACATCTCTGATGGTAACTTTGTTGTACTGTAAATTTTCTACTCGTTTTTGTACTTTGACAAGAACCATGTCTAACTGACAAACTAGCTCCTTGTCCTTTTCTTGGAGGAGCTACACGAACCTGTACAATTTTGTCAATATGAAGTACCCTGCCCCTATATTCTGTTCATATGTTATTCCTTGATCTTGTAAACCTTTTGTAATCAGAAATATCTTCGCCTCTGTTATCTATACAAATGGTCGTATAGAGATGCTCCTGGCATCTGTTTGTTAAATGTTTCTCCTGATTTCCAAGACTACTTGTTTCAACTGTTGCCATTAGCTATTGTAATCTTCAACAATGTCAGTTATTTCAACTCAAGCTGCCAAGCAGCTTTGCGAGCGGATGTTATCAGTCCTCTGCAATCTAGAGATCATCATGAAAATGCATCGCCAGCCCCTTTTGCTCCAATGTCCTAGTTAGGTTATAAAATTATTAAGTTGTGGTTGTCTACAGACATGAAGTGACGATGATTCTACATTAATTTGAATTTTAAAGGATACATGTGGCATTGATATATTCAACATGATAAATTGATCCTGTACACAATTGTACTCCTACCATTCTATAAGACACATTAGGGCCCATGAACAATAAGTTGGCAAATAAACTCAATCTTTTTGGTTAAACATATTATTATTTTGATGTTATAACGGGATATCATGGACTAGATCATGGCTTTTCTTTTTATGACAATGCAACCTGTAGCACATAGTACATAACAACATATAAGGAATTATCTTATGATACACATTTAAAAGTTTTCATTAGTAAATTGACAATTTGAACAACTTAATGCTTGTTAAAGAAAGAAAAAACATTAACCCCATATGCCTAAAAAACAATGCACTATCACTGAACTATGACAACCAAAATAGAGTTTTTGGGCCGTTCACCTTTTTTCTTATTGTAAACATTGCTTGTAATCATGACACTATCACACTAGAGATAGTTCTGTTATACGGTCAATGAAGCATAAGAGAATGTTCGCGCGTTTGTCATTGCGGTGGAATTGCAATGATTTTGTTGGCTTTACCTGGTTTCGCCTATTCGACATGCTAATCTCTAAGCATAATGTTTGTTTTCCTATAAATAAAAGCTCAGAAATTCTATTTTCAGCTGAAGTTTCTTTCCATCTCTGTCTTACATGATGAAAAGACTACGAATTATGTACGAACATTTGATGCCCAACATGTGAGAACATTCCCTCTACAAGATCACTAGATCAGTCATCCTTCATAGCAGCCCAAGAATTATGTAGTAGACCAGGGCGATCGGAAGAGCTATCAGCATGCCGAATATGACCCTGTAGTGGAAAGGAAATAAGTAAATAATCAGGTTAAATGAGAATTAATTTGTAAAAATCGAGCCACATTCTAATTGTGAAAAAAATGAAATGGTTGTTGAATGGCTTACCCGGTGCAAAGAACGGCGGCATGGAGATTGTACTCCTTGGCGAACACGAACGGCACGATCCCCTGTGGCAGAGCCGCCTACGTAGCAGCACGTAACGTAAAATCGTGAGACAAGATTTGGCACGCTCTGCCCGGCAGGCGACACGTACGTACGTACCTGGACAATGGCGATGCGCAGCAGCGTGCCGCGGAGGCCGACGGCGACTGAGGCGACGGCCATGACGGCGGGGCCGGCGAGGAAGCGGACGGCCATGGTGGACGCCGCGACGGTGTTGCCGCAGGCGATGATCTTGGGCTGCATCGCCATGAACAGTCCCAGGCTGAACATGGCCATCCCCAGCCCCGTGTCGGAGAGGATGGAGATGGAGTTGGCCACGATGGTCGGCATGGTGATGTGGAACCTGCAGTAAAGAGATTTCAGCTGATTGATCCGTGAGATCGTCCGAGGATCCACGGAGATATTCAGTTACTCCCTCCGATCCATATTAATTGACTTTAATATGGACTATATACATCCATATTAGAGTCAATTAATATGAACCGGAGGGAGTACCGGAACTCGATGAGCGACCAGGTCAGGCCGACGACGCTGGCGTACGTGTTGGGGTTCCGGATCAGCCGGCGCCACACCATTGTCAGGATCAGACGCAGCATCACGCCCGCCGGCGGCATCGCACCGCCGGTCTCCCCGCCGCCGCCGTCCTTGGCCGGCTGATCCTGATTCGTTTCCGTCGTGCCGGATTCCAGCGTTGCCAGCGCCTCCTGCCCGGCCGCCTCGGACTTGACGCGCTGGCCGCCCGGCAGTTTGGTGGAGCCGGCGGACGGCACGTCGGAGGGGGCGAGCCGCCGGCCGCTCTCCCTGGCGCCGCTGCGGAACACGGGAAGTACGCTGACCTCCGACGCGCCGGAGCCGCCAGAGCCCCACTGGAACATGTGCAGGTTGTCCCTGGGGTCGTCGACCGGTGTCACGGCAGCCGCCGACCTTGGCCGCGGCGCGTTGTAGTCGTCGAAGCTGGCGGACGGCCTCGGCGTGTGCTGCCTAGACGAGTTGAGCGAGAACAGGTCCGCCGCGCCGAAGCTGGACATGCGCACCGCCGGCGGCATCAGCGCGCTGGCGCCGCCGCCGCCGGTGGTGGCGGAGAAGTCGCCGTGCGTGAAGCTGGATCCCCTGGGCGTGTTGTTCCGCGACGAGCTGACGGAGTAGATCTCGACGCCGGTGAGGTTCGACGGGCGCGGCGACAGGACGGATCGGCGGGAGAGCGACGCCGCCGTGGACCGGCGCACGACGGACACGCGCAGGCTCCCGTCGGGCGCCACCTCGGCCCGCGCCTCGGCCTGGCTGCCGTCGAGCGAGACGACGTCCGGGTCGACGCGCACCGCCGCGACCGCCTCGGGAAACATCCCCGCGATGAGAAGCCGCGCGGCGCGGAACTCGAAGAGGAACAGCAGGAGCGTGTACCAGATGATGCACTGGAGCACGACGAGCTGCACCATGAGGTCCCCGGCGTGCGCCCCGTACATGGCGACGAGGAGCGGGATGCCCATGATGAGGGTGTTGGGGAGGGTGGAGAAGGAGAAGAGCGTGATGGACCAGTCGAGCCCGGGCCCGCCGGCGGGGAAGGAGAGCGGGAGGCGGGACCAGACCGCGAGCGCGGCGAGGATGAGGAGCTTCTGGAGCGTGTCGGCGGCGACGAAGCGGAGGTCCATGGCGTAGAGGTCGCTGCCGGAGATGACCTTGAAGGAGAGGAGCGGGACGGCGAAGACGGCCACGAAGCGGTTGATGCCGGCGCACTGGTCCGGGGTGATGACGCCCCACCACCGCACGGAGCCGTAGGCGAGGATCATCGCCACGTACAGCGGCACCACCGCCGCCAGCACCGTGTATAGGTCGTGCCACGATATCATGGCTGCCTGCCTGCCGAACGTCCGATGACGACGACGACGGATCAGGCGATCACCGCCGCGCGCGTAGTGGAAGGAGGACTGAGGAGCTCGATCGGCGGCGGTGATGGGCGGAGTCAGTTGCATGCAGATCGCGAGTGATGGAGGAGCTCCTTGGATTCGGGGGAATGTGGCCGTTTATATAGGCGTCCGAACCGCCGCCAAATACCGTGGGCGAGCAGCTTGCACGGTTTTTTGGTAAAATTGGCAAGCCCCTTCGCAATCAAAAACCAAATCAGGAAACGATCGCGGCAGATTTTGCACCAAAATCTTGCCGGAAATTACCCAACGTGCAGAATAGGAAGCTTTATTTGTACGCGCGAGAGGGATGAGGTGTCAGATCCAGGTATATATATGCAGCAGCGCTACACGTGCACACCGTACTCGTACCTGAAACGCACTTCAGTTACCTACCTTGAGGCCGTCCGGTCGATCAGTTTACACAGGGGCCTCTCAGCAGCGACATCACACCATGAAGTTGACCTCTGCGCGCATTTCTGAGACGATATTGGAGTACATTCATGCAGATTTAGAGCATCTCCACCGGCAGCCCTTAAATAAGCGTTGGCAGCACCTCCGTTTGGAGGCGCTGGCAGTGCATCCTCCATTTGGGGAAGCTGCTCCCACATCGACGCCTCCCAAACGACGGCCCCCAATTTTTTTTCTTTTTACAATATTTTGAAACAACATATCAATCACATTTTATTCATACAATCACACAAATAGATTTAAATTCTTCATACTACAATTAATCAAACAAATATAATTAAATTATTCATACAATCAATCAAATAAATAGTACTTAAATTATTCATAGAGGAAAATAAATATAAATAAAATCATGCATTGTTGGCTACTCCTCTCCTCGCTCATAAATGTGCAACTAGATCCGTCTTTAGCTGTGCATGGATACCTGCATCTCGAATTTCATTGTGCATATGAAGAAAAACAGCAAATTCTTGGGGTACATGCTCTACATCAGCTAGTGGCCCTTGATAATCAAATGGATGATCATCCTGGACAGGTGCGTCGCGCTCGCTCTCAATGATCATGTTGTGGATGATCACACAGACGTTCATCACCTTCCATATCTGTGCCTCGGACCAAGTGAGAGCATGGTACCTGACAAAGTCGAAACGCTGCTGAAGCACCCCAAAAGCACGCTCAACATCCTTGCGTGCTGCTTCCTGGCATGTTGCAAAATAGGCTTCCATCTCGTTTGATGGAGAGGGAATTGTCTTCACAAATGTAGCATACGTCGGGTAGATACCATCAGCTAGATAGTACCCCTTGTTGTATGCGACAATGGTGAGATGAAGGTAAACCACATGGTGCGTGTTGATTTTTGAGATTGGACCGTATAAGAATTCCATTGATTTTGATGTGGTTCCTATGACGGTGTGTCACCTACTATTGGGTCGGCCATGGCTCTATGACCGTTCTGTGCGACACAATGGCCGTGCCAATACATATCACTTGGAGTTCAAGGGCAAGAAAATTAACTTACAACCTATGTCCCCACAGCAAATTGTCAACGAATCTCATCAGAAAATTGAAATAAACTTGGAGGATGCACCTATAGATAGGCGAGAGAATTGTAATGCCGTGAGTGATATAACGAAAAGTGGGAGAGTGAATTCCTTAGTGCTTTTAGCCACCAAAGAGGACATGAGTGAATTTAGTAAGGATCGTACAGCCATGCCACTTGTGCTCATGTACATGTTGGAGATATGCCCAAGAGGCAATAATAAATGGTTATTATATATCTTTGTGTTTATGATAATGTTTACATACCATGCTATAATTGTATTAACCGAAACATTGATACATGTGTGTTATGTAAATAACAAGGAGTCCCTAGTAAGCCTCTTGTATAACTAGCTTGTTGATTAATAGATGATCATAGTTTCATGATCATGAACATTGGATGTTATTAATAACAAGGTTATGTCATTATGTGAATGATGTAATGGACAGACCCAATTAAGCATAGCATAAGATCACGTCATTAAGTTATTTGCCATAAGCTTTCGATACATAGTTACCTAGTCCTTTCGACTATGAGATCATGTAAATCACTTATACCGGAAAGGTACTTTGATTACATCAAATGCCACTGCGTAAATGGGTGGTTATAAAGGTGGGATTAAGTATCCGGAAAGTATGAGTTGAGGCATATGGATCAATAGTGGGATTTATCCATCCCGATGACGGATAGATATACTGGGGCCCTCTCGGTGGAATGTCGTCTAATAGCTTGCAAGCATATGAATGGTTCATAAGAGACCACATACCACGGTACGAGTAAAGAGTACTTGTCATGAGACGAGGTTGAACGAGGTATAGAGATCGATGATCAAACCTCGAACAAGTAAAATATCGCGTGACAAAGGGAATCGGTATCGTATGTAAATGGTTCAGTCGATCACTAAAGTCATCGTTAAATATGTGGGAGCCATTATGGATCTCCAGATCCCGCTATTGGTTATTGGTCGGAGAGAGGTCTCAACCATGTCTACATAGTTCGCGAACCGTAGGGTGATACACTTAAGGTTTGATGTCGTTTAAGTAGATATGGAATATGGAATGGAGTTCGAAGTTTTGTTCGGAGTCTCGGATGGGATCCAGGACATCACGAGGAGGTCCGGAATGGTCCGGAGAATAAGATTCATATATAGGAAGTCATATTCCAAGTTTGGAAATGATCCGGTGCATTTATGGCAGGTTCTAGAAAGTTCTAGAAAAATCCGGAAGAAATCACCATGGAAAGTGGAGTCCCGGAGGGACTCCACCTTGCATAGCCAGCCAAATCCTAAAGGGTGGAGTCCCAGGTGGACTCCACCATAGGTGGCCGGCCACCCCACCTAAAGGAAAGGTGGGAGTCTCACCTTGGGTAGGACTCCCTCCTTGAGTAGGTTTCCCACTTTGGGAGGTTTTGTTGTTGGGGTCTTATTCGAAGACTTGGACTACAACTCTTGGGGATTTCCACCTATATAATGAGGAGAAGAGGGAGGGGGCAGCCACTCTTGGCCGCACCACCTAGGGCTGCCCATGGCCGGCGCCCTACCTCTCTCTCCCCAAACCCTAGCGCCCCTCCTCCACATACTACTCCCGCAGCGCATAGGCGAAGCCTGCCGGAGTTCTCCACCACCACGCCACCACGCCGTCGTGCTGCCGGGATTCGAGGAGGATCTACTACTTCCGCTGCCCGCTGGAACGGGGAGAAGGACGTCGTCTTCATCAACACCGAACGTGTGACCGAGTACGGAGGTGCTGCCCGATTGTGGCACCGTCAAGATCTTCTACGCGCTTTTGAAAGCGGCAAGTGATCGTCTACCGCAGCAACGAGAGCCTCCTCTTGTAGGCTTTGGAAATCTTCAAGGGTTAGTCTCGTTCATCCCCTCGTTGCTCCCGTCTTCTAGATTGCATCTTGGCTTGGATTGCGTTCTCGTTGCTCCCGTGTCTATGCATAGATGGTTGCACGAGTAGAACACAATTGTTTTGTGGGCGTTGATGCTTTGTTGTCTTTAGTTCGAGTACTTTGCATCTTTGTGGCATGGTGGGATGAAGCGGCTCGGGCTAACTTTACATGACCGCGTTCATGAGACTTGCTCCACGTTCGACATGCAACTTGTATTGCATAAGTGGCTTTGCGGGTGTCTGTCTCTCCCACCATTTGGGGAGGCTGCTCCCACACCGACGCCTCCCAAACGGCGGCCCCCAATTTTTTTCCTTTTTACAATATTTTGAAACAACATATCAATCGCATTTTATTCATACAATCACACAAATAGATTTAAATTCTTCATACAATTAATCAAACAAATATAATTAAATTATTCATACAATCAATCAAATAAATAGTACTTCAATTATTCATACAACCCAACAAATAAATAGTACTTAAATTATTCATAGAGGCAAATAAAATATAAATAAAATCATGCATTGTTGGCTGCTCCTCTCCTCGCTCATAAATGCGCAACTAGATCCGTCTTTAGCTGTGCATGGATACCTGCATCTCGAATTTCATTGTGCATATGAAGAAAAACAGCAAATTCTTGGGGTACATGCTCTACCTCAGCTAGTGGCCCTTGATAATCAAATGGATGATCATCCTGCACAGGTGCGTCGCGCTCGCTCTCAATGATCATGTTGTGGATGATCACACAGGCGTTCATCACCTTCCACATCTGCCTCGGACCAAGTGAGAGCATGGTACCTGACAATGGCGAAACGCTGCTGAAGCACCCCAAAAGCACGCTCAACATCCTTGCGTGCTGCTTCTGGCATGTTGCAAAATAGGCTTCCATCTCGTTTGATGGAGAGGGAATTGTCTTCACAAATGTAGCATACGTCGGGTAGATACCATCAGCTAGATAGTACCCCTTGTTGTATGTGTGGCCGTTTACCTCAAAGTTCATGGCAGGAGCTTGTCCCTCAGCTAGCCTGGCAAACACCAGAGAGCGCTGCAGCACGTTGATATCATTGTTTGTTCCTGCCATGGCAAAAAATGCATGCCAAATCCAAAGCTCATGGTCTGCCACCGCCTCAAGAATGACACTACACTCACCAGTATGCCCCTTGTAGATCCCCTGTCAAGCAAAAGGGCAATTCTTCCAGCCCCAATGCATACAGTCAATGCTTTCGAGCATCCCAGGAAACCCTCTTGCTACATTCTTTTGCAGGATCCGAGCTGTATCATCTTCTCTTGGAGCTCTCAAATAGTCTTTAGCAAACACACCTATGACGGCTCGACAGAACCTGTAGAGAGTCTCTATACATGTCGACTCTGCCATCCGTAGGTAATCATTGGATGTATCTGGAGGAGCTCTGTATGCAAGACATCGCATTGCAGCTGTGCACTTCTGAACTGAGGTGAAGCCCCACAAACCTGTGCAATCTTGCTTGGCCATGAAGTACTTGTCGTACTCCCTGACGCTGTGGACAATCTTCAAGAACAACTCATTGTTCATCCTAAACCGGTGCCGAAATTCCTTCGGCGAATGAGTCGCGTCGTCGTTGAAGTAGTCGGTGTCAAACAACATTGCGCCGGCTTCACGATGCCGGGTGATGTTCCTCCTCTTGCCTGGCTTTGATCCGCCGCGCCGAGGCATGACGAAGAAAGGCTGGCGAACGCGCAGCATGTTCGTCAGAATCAGCTGCTGCTGCTGCCGCCGAACAGCCTGAGCATTCTGCTCCTCCGTGAATAGCTGCACCATCATCTCGTCGTCGTTGTCCATCGCGGCAATCGGACGAACACCTTGCGGGCGGGGCGATACTATCGAGGTGGCGGCGAGCTCTGTTCCGGGCGAAACAACGGCCGCTGGTCGCTGGGGTGGCAGCCGTGTCCATGGACGGCGGTTCCTAGACAGTCGGCGGTGTCTATTGCAAGCAGGGGAGCCGCGGCGGCAACGGCGATGGTGGCGACCTAGAGGGGTGGGTGTCGGTTCGGGCGTGTGTAGGTGGTGGAAAATCAGTGTGTCTGGCTGCCAGGCGGATCCCACGCTTGTTTTCAGATGTGCGCGAGGTGCCGGCGCGCCCGATTCGCGCCCTTGGCGAAGGGGGCGGTATGGGGTTGCCGACGATTCTATTGGGCTCCAAAATTGGCCGGCGCCGTTTGGGGCGCACCGGTGCGAGCCTATTTTCGCTGCAGGCCCCCAAAATGCTATCTGGAGCGCTATCGGGAACGCCGGTGGAGATCCTCTTATAGAACAAGCATGTGGCCAGTATGCAACAAAAGGTATGTTTTGCATTCTTTTTTGGCACGTTATTATCGTTTATTTCATATGCTATGCGGGTGCGCCCTGCATTAGCATTCACTGATACATCTAACAAAATATAGGGAATGTTGTGGATGATATATGTCCATCTCGTGCAATTAAACATTGTTATACTTTGTCGATTTTTTCTTTTAGTGCATTAAAATTGTTTGTAAAGCACCTTAATTAGATAGCGTGCGGATGTTGGTGTGCACGTGGGACATGGAGACCACCGTTTGAACAATTAAAAAATAAGGACGTTTTGAAGTTTCAAAAAATTACGAACAAAAAATGTAGATGTAGAAATAATGTAATCTACCATCAAGGAAAAAAATCACAACTCGAAATACCTTATAATCTAGGCTGCATAAAAATGACAGAATATGCCATCTAAAGTACTGAAAAGTGCAGAATTTGAAACCTCCCAATTCAGTCAGATTTTATCATTTTTGTTAAAATCAGAATATAAAGTATTTTTAGATTGAGATTTTCTATGTTGGTAGAGTACACCGTTATCCACATCTAGAATTTATTTTATTTTTGAAATATAAAATTATGTTTTCAAATTTAGAAAAATAAAGGACTCCACATCGCCTAAGATCTAAAGTGAATTTTCACTTAGATATGTGAAAACAGAAGACGGCTACATTAGGAAGGATTGCAGCCTCGACCAAAGAAGTTGCAAGCGACTCATTGGGTTTGTTAACAGAAAGTAGCAAATCAACTCGTGCAAGCTACATATCTCGAGTAAATATTGTTAGCCTCCCGTGAAAATCTTTTCATTAAGTGTACTAGACAGTCTGTGTGGATATTATGTCTTGTACTTCACATCTTTGATACCTTCTTCTTTCTTTTCCAAAATTTTGCAAATTTTCTAAAAAAACGTATGCTTTGTGTCTAAATCTTACCATGAAGTCGTTCACGATGGCATGCCGTGCACCTGTAATTAGTATTCACCATGTTGGTGATATATTTTCCCGTTTTATCACGTCCATATATTTGCATAAAACGTTGCAAAGAAATATAACATCATAGGATGTCAATAATTTTTGTTATGGTCGCTATATGCATGTATACTTTTTTGTCCATGTATGAGTTGTATAACTCATCAAAATATAACATCATAGGATGTCAATAATTTTTGTGTTGCAGTCACTATATGCATGTATACTGTTTTTTCCATGTATGGTTTGTGACTAACTCAAAATGAATTGAAAATCATAAATATAGATGCATGGATGAAATTGTAACGATACCAAAAATTATAGACCTGCACTTCATAAACTACCACTAATCATGTGTAATATATGATTGCACATGTTATGTACTCCAAAATTTGTAGACAAATTTATTGGGGAGGAGATATGGAGTCCCTCTCAATAACTAGTTTATCCGTTAAACTCATGTTATTTGACGATTTAATATGTGCCTATAGAACAAGAGCACTATATGTTTATTTTGTTCATGTGGAATGACAAAAGACACATACACCACCACTGCCGCACACATAATCAAGGTGACATGATTAAGATGTGGGACTCTAGGACATGTTTTCTTGTATTGAGAAATACACTCCTAGGCCCAACGCACATTGTACATGAAGAAGATTATCTACTCGTCTCTCATTGATTTCCTACTTTCACCCTTTGTATGTTTCTTCTTCCTTCGGTCAATGGTCAGCTGTATTTCGATTCTTCACTATCTCCTCCACAAATCGATATGATTGAGTGCTTTTCTTGTGTGACTTCTACATCCCTTCATGTCGTCATAGCCATCATCTCTTTCTTGCATGGAAAATTTCCCTCAAACCACTACCAGTGTAACATGATTATGAATGGCATGGTAAATTGAAGGCACCACGGTCCAAGCTTTTTTAGGAGTCATGACGTTGAGTTCTACTGCTGACAAAATCTCCCAATATTCTAAGCTCTCTACGAAATTTCGTCTAGTGTTCGATTTATGATAAGCTGGAAGTGACAAGACCGGGTGTTATTTCGGAAGGGATCAACGCTAATGACTTGGTCCACAAAATCATGTTCTACCTCGACCTCGCTCATTTATACCAAATATTTTTTGTACTTGTTTAAGACTTATTTATAAGATGGTAATTGGTTCATTTTTGTTTACACACAACAATTAGCCACATGAAGATGCTACTAAGAATTAAGATGCTATATGTTTTGGGGTTATCTCAATTCTTGAAAGTACACACACACACAATTTGAATTGTGCTTTCTATAGGTGTTGTGGTTAGCTCAATCCTTCTTGGATTAATTTTTATGTTTACATGTGCTATAATGTACTTTTATGGATCCATATATATGTTAGTATATGTAAATATCTTTAAGAAGAGCCCTCAAGGGTATGTGATGTGGTCTAAGACCCCGTTTGTGGCCCGATCTCGCGATTGACCCGAAATCCAAAAGGGGAAAAGAGGGAGAGCGCGAAGAACACGACGAACACGAAGAACACGAGGAACTCACGCACGCACACCAACCCGATACAATCGATACTTACCCCCGTGGCTCGATGGACCACACCAATAGAATCAACCCGGAAGAGACGCGCGGTAGAATTCCGAGAGATCGGTGAGGGAGATGAATCAAGGAGTGGAAGAGAGAGTGGGTAGCACTAGAATCTCACACACCAAATCCATACATCCAACAAGGGTAGCCTTGATACAAAGGGGATCTAACCCTAGGGAGACAAAGCTCAAATCCATGTTTAAGCCTAAATCTTGTCTAAGGAGTAAAGGGGACGACCTAGGTGCTTATATAGAGGTACAAAGCGACTTGAGTCGAATAGGTATGCGGTGGACCGACTCGGGCAGTTCCGGTCGAGTCGAACCCGTGAAATCCGGTCCAGGGCTGGTCCAACCGGGCTGGGCGACGGTCCGTCCAAACCGGGCGGGACCGGGCGGCAACCGGGAAGGTCACAAAGTCCATCCGGCATCGGTGCCCGATTGTCGCCGGAGGGGCCGGTCGGCCCCGGTCTGACCGGCCCTGGAACCGGCCTAGCCGACCTGGGGCCCGGTTGGCCGGCCTCTGGGCCGGCTGGGCCTCTTCCTCCCGCCTCTTCTTCCTATTCTTTCCTTCTTCTTCTCTCTTCCTTGCACCATGGGAGTTCCTTCTCTCTTGGTCCTTGTCGATGTTGGCACCTATAGACACCATGATGATAGGCATGAGGTAGCATACCATTCAAGTTGGTGTTGAGGTCGACCATAGAGAGGATAGGGTTCACCTTGACATATATGGCGGGGTTTTGCGTTGTTGGTCCACTTGGGGGACTCCTTGGCCATGGTGTAGCGTCGATGATAGGCGGGGCTGCACTTGACGGTCTTGAGGTGGAGGTGTCCGAAAGCCACCCCGCATCATCTCTCCCCCCCTTGGGGAAGAGTCGTCCTCGACTCTTGTTCCTCCTCAACGATGATGTAGGCCATGACGGTTCTCCCATGTAGTAATGGATGGACAAAGTCGCGGTCGAAGAAGAACTTGGGGAAAAACAACTTGCGAATGGAAAGCTTGTGGATGCCAATTTGGTGATCGGTGAACAAGAGGCTCTCAATCAAATACGAAGCATCAAGTCGTTTCTCCAAGAGGCATTTGGCAAAAATGGGAACCAAAAGAGTGTCGATGTATCCAAAATTTGGTAGGGCAAAAATTTGTGCATGTATAAGTTTCCTTTGTGATGTGTCAAAAATGTGATGTGAAGCATTGTCCCACACAAATGGAACAATCAAAAGGCAAGTAATGGCAGCAAAATTTTGGGCAAAATTGTTATGTGCGATGGCAAAGAGATGGAAACTTCTAGCTTGGGAAAGTATGGTTGGCGTGAGCCGAGTATGAGTATCCTCAAGTTTCAAAGAATCCATTTCAATTGCCATAGATGAAATGGAAATCCAAAGAAGAACAACTCTTTGTGTAACATGTGGCACAAGATGCATAAGGTATCTCTCACATGTATGACATGGTCCTTGAGATTCTCGGAGTGTATTGATGATATCAAGACATACAACAACCATTGTGCCAACAAGATGTGTCAAGATATGTTGCATAAGAGGCAAAAGAGGTGACGAGGAATTGGACCAAACCGAAAGCTCAACAAGACAAGTCGGAAAAACACGAGGGCGAAGGCGTTTGGGAACATACCCGTTGGTGTGAATCTCACGGGTTTGGTGATGTAGTTCGTCCTTGTTGGGGTAGCTCTCAATTGCACGTTTCGTCAACTCATGCTCCGTGGCGGTGGATGTTGTCGTTCGGGTACCTATACACACAATAGATAGAACAAAAAGCGTGTGTGCATGGTAATGGAACACATCATCCATCATGATGTTCCATGACTTGTGCACATCACCATTAGTGTCAAGCAAGATAGTATGAAATGCATGGCGATGGTGCATATGGCAAGAATGTGCGTTCATGGCATGTGGTAACTCATGATCATCAAAGAGTGAGAAGGCTATGGGGGCCATCTCGTGGACAATGAAATAAACATTCTTACATACCAAGCATAAGAAAGAGCTATTGTTCACAATCTTGGATGCAAGGATCATGGAATGGTGCAAGCATTTTGGGAAAAGCATGCGGAAGCTAATGTCATCCTTGTCATTATCATTGCAGAAGCAATACATTGGAAAGAGCAATTGTCCGATATATTGCAAGCAATCGTAGCAAAATTGAAAGTCTCATAGCATGGCATGGTCATGGTATCACAATCAATCAATGCCATATGATCAACAATGTTATCAAGCAAAGCATCACATGGGAATATGAAAGAAACATGTGACGTAGCAATTGTATCCTCAAGATCATGCATGCACTTATAAGTCATCATGTCCACTAGTGGGATCATGGCATCATCAACACCTATGTTGTTACGTTTGTAGGCCGACTCATTTGAAGTAGGTGTTGTGGAAGTAGGAGGATCCATGTGGTCGACATGTTCATCTCGAAGCAAGCATGGTGAGATATCATCATCGTCATGCACCATGTACATCTTCTCCAAGATCGGGAACTCGTCCTCCTTGGAACCTAGTGCAACATAAGAAGACACCAAAGAGGTAGAGGTTAATGTGTTAGAAAATGTGATGTCCTCCAAGGACCTATCATCTACCTCTCTCAACTCACTTGGTGTATCACTCAGGTCCTCCAAATGGAAGCACTCAAACTCACATATGGGGTGGGACTCACTCAACTCACTATCACTCTCACTCAAGTGGGCTAAGTGGCTCTCATGCTCACATGGGATTGGTACCAACTCATCAATCAAGCATAGGGGAGTAGGCTCGACTTTCTCATCTCCATGCACCTCCTTGGTTGAAGGGAAGTTCCCATGCTCAACCATCTCAACTCCATCACCTCCCAAGTCATCCCCAAGTGGTGGCGCCGTAGTGTCATAGAGAGCTAGGCTCGGATCCACCTCATCCTTGAGTTGACCTTGTTGATCTTCATCTTGAAGTGTGGGCACTATTGGAATCATGGGGACTTGTGCATGTAGCTCGTTGAAGTAGAGCGTCTTGGCGCTTGGCGTTGTGCATTGCCAGGCCACGTGACCCTTGGCCTTGCACACCTCACATAGGAGATTGGGACATTCCCGTGGAGGGTGGCCTTGTTGCTTGCGCTTGTAGCATCGGAGTCCATAGGCACGTGACGAGGTAGAGGCCATTGTGGTGGTGGCACAAGAGGTGGAAGTCGCCTTATGAGGAAGGTATGCGCGATGTGCACTTGCCATCCTTGGAGTGGTAGGCACCCTATCATGGTGTTTGTCGCCTTCATGTCGAGGCTCTCGTCTTCATGCATCATCACCATGGCTTGAGTGGTGTCATCGAAGACTCGTGGAAGATGTTGGTCGATGGCGCTCATGGGGTGGCTTGTGTCGTCGATGATCACGTGGTGACATATGTCGATGGGATCCATGAGACGGTGGTGGTCGATGACGATCATGAGAAGGTGTGTGCCGATGACGATCCTCGACATGCCTAGATGATAGCTCATGTGGCTTGGCATGTTGCTTGTGGCACCTTATGGAGCTTGGAGAAGAGTGTCGATGACGATCATGTTGGGGACGCTCTTGATGCTCCATATGATGTACTTGAAGTCGACGATCTTGTGCATAAGCACTCTCATGGTGGCGCCTTGTGGAGCTCGGAGAAGTGTGTCGATGACGCTCATGATGGGGATGCTCTTGATGATCCATATGATGGTGCCATCTTGGAGGTCCTCTATCTTCATATGTAGCTCCATTGGCCAAGTAGGGGTCCGTGGGAGCACCGACGTTGCTCATGGTGGAGTCGAGGTGAGGCTCCATCACGGTGTCGATGTCGTAGGCGTGGCGTTGCTCCACCATGTCGTCGATGTCGTAGTCGTGGTGTTGCTCCACCATGTCATCCATGCTTGGTGAGCCATTGTTGATGTAGAGCTCATCGAAGTCGTCCTCAAGGTGGCGCTCCACCATGTCGTCCATGTCGATGATGCTTGGGGAGCCATGGTCGTTGTCGAGCTCCTCGATGTCGGATATGTCGGTGATGCTTGGGGAGCCATGGTCATTGTCGAGCTCCTCGATGTCGGACATGCCGATGATGCTTGCGG
Organism: Lolium multiflorum; assembly: GCA_030979885.1. Lineage (NCBI taxonomy): Eukaryota > Viridiplantae > Streptophyta > Magnoliopsida > Poales > Poaceae > Lolium > Lolium multiflorum. The sequence goes on from CM061747.1 coordinate 230,706,073, forward strand.
AGCTATAGTCGGAGTAGAGCTCCACATGTTCCTCCACATCCGCGGTGCTTGAAGAGGTATCCTCCTCGAAGTGCTCCGTGTACTCCTCCGTATCTTCTTCGTCGCTATACATGTTAGCACAACAAGATCTATATGGTGTATGTTAGTGGAAGAACACTACCTCGCAACCTTACTGTGGTATGACAAGATTGGGGTGATCCAACAAACCAAGAGTTAGAACAATTGTATCGGGTACTCACACAAAAGCACACGCAAAAGCTAGCAAATATGGTGTTAGGTGAGTATGGTGGAAAGCCAAAAGACGAAATCCGAAATAACGTGTATTCTCAAGAGTGGGTGAAATCCAAAAATCAAATGTCAAAGCGATGATCACTATAAACACGGAAAAGATATGGAACGCACACACGAGATGAACGGGGTTAGTGCGACCAAGGAATGAGCGGAAAAGTGTAAGAACCAAAAAGCAAGGGTGCTCGGTGTCACACTAACACAAGGAGAGGCAAAGCTTTGGTTGCAAACGGAGAGACAACAAGATTTACACACGGCCTCTCTTCTCTTTTCTCTCTTTTGCTTAAAAGCTTTTTCTCTTTTGTATTTGGTGGCACTTGACACTCTTTTGTATATGTATGGTGGCACTTGCACTCTTTTGCTCTTTTTGTGTTTTGGCTGCTTTTTCTCACCCTATGTTAGCGTTAGCTCGCTTTTGCTATCTTGCCACACGAGTTTTGCTTAGAAGCTTGACTCCACACTATGCACACACCTCACAATCGGGGCCACGTGCAATGTCTCGCAACACTTGATAAGCAATGCTCGATAGGATAGATCGCAAAAGAAGAGGGGTTACAAGGTTGGGAGCAAGTTATACCTAAGATGTTAGGCGGTGATGAACACACAACTTGCGATGATGGCGGTGATGTCAAGAGTACGGTTGCAAGTTCGGGGTGCCGAGGATGTCGTCTCTTGCTTCGTAGCTGCGGGTTAGTTTCACAAACAAGGCACTCAAACCGGAACAAGCAAACACAAGTTAGCGGAAGAAAAGGGTCAAAGTAGCTTGGCGGTGGTGGCGGTGGTAAGCCGGTGGTGGGTGGTGTCGATGCTCTTGCGGTTGCGGCGGTGGTTATGGGGCCGCGGTGGTGTGTACCGGTGGTTTGGGAGGGTGACGGAGCTTGCCGGTGGTGGAGAGGGGTGGATGCTCTTGCGGTTGCAGTGGTGGTAATGGGGCCGCGGTGGTGTGTACCAGTGGTTTGGGAGGGTGACGGAGCTTGCCGGTGGTGGAGAGGGTGGTGGTGGTCGGCGGCGGAGGTGTGAGTGGTGGCGCCGGTGCGGGGCCGGTTGACCGGCCCGGCCGGCTCTGTCGCCGGTTGACCGGGTTCTGGCCTGGTTGGCGCCCGGTCTGGCGCCCGGTTCACCAGCCCTGGCGCCTGCTGGCCCGGTCTGCCACCCGGTTGACCGGGTTCTGGGCCGGTTTGCGTTTCTCTCTCCCGTTCTTGAGCAAAAACCAAGCAAATCGACCCAAATCGACGGGAAACGATGAAATTGGGGGCTAAAAGTTGGGGAAATAGTAGATCAAGCACCATAACATCGAATCCATGGACCAACACCACTCAAAACGCAACCAAATCGCAGATCCGTCAAAAGGCAATTTAGGGCTTTTTTTGGGGGATTTTTTGGGAAAAAATTTTAGAGACGAAATTGGGTGGGTGGAGGATCAAATCCGCGGAAACCAAAGGCTGCTGATACCATATGATGTGGTCTAAGACCCCGTTTGTGGCCCGATCTCGCGATTGACCCGAAATCCAAAAGGGGAAGAGAGGGAGAGCGCGAAGAACACGACGAACACGATGAACACGAGGAACTCACGCACGCACACAAACCCGATACAATAGATACTTACCCCCGTGGCTCGATGGACCACACCAATAGAATCAACCCGGAAGAGACGCGCGGTAGAATTCCGAGGTGAGAGATCGGTGAGGGAGATGAATCAAGGAGTGGACGAGAGAGTGGGTAGCACTAGAATCTCACACACCAAATCCATACATCCAACAAGGGTAGCCTTGATACAAAGGGGATCTAACCCTAGGGAGACAAAGCTCAAATCCATGTTTAAGCCTAAATCTTGTGTAAGGAGTAAAGGGGACGACCTAGGTGCTTATATAGAGGTACAAGGCGACTTGGGTCGAATAGGTATGCGGTGGACCGACTCGGGCATTTCCGGTCGAGTCGAACCCGTGAAATCCGGTCCAGGGGCTGGTCCAACCGGGCCTGGGACCGGACGGTCCGGTCCATACTGGGCCAGGGACCGGGCGGCAACCGGGAAGGTCGCAAAAGTCCATCCGGTTGGCGTCGGTACGACGCCCGGTTGTCGCCGGGGTGGCTCCGGTCTGGGGCCCGGTTGGCCGGCCTCTGGGCCGGCTGGGCCTCTTCCTCCCGCCTCTTCTTCCTCTTCTTTCCTTCTTCTTCTTCTCTCTTCCTTGCACCATGGGAGTTCCTTCTCTCTTGGTCCTTGTCGATGTCGGCACCTATAGACACCATGATGATAGGCATGAGGTAGCATACCATTCAAGTTGGTGTTGAGGTCGACCATAGAGAGGATAGGGTTCACCTTGACATATATGGCGGGGTTTTGCGTTGTTGGTCCACTTGGGGGACTCCTTGGCCATGGTGTAGCGTCGATGATAGGCGGGGCTGCACTTGACGGTCTTGAGGTGGAGGTGTCCGAAAGCCACCCCTCATCATCTCCCCCCTTGGGGAAGAGTCGTCCTCGACTCTTGTTCCTCCTCAACGATGATGTAGGCCACGACGGTTCTCCCATGTAGTAATGGATGGACAAAGTCGCGGTCAAAGAAGAACTTGGGGAAAAACAACTTGCGAATGGAAAGCTTGTGGGTGCCAATTTGGTGATCGGCGAACAAGAGGCTCTCAATCAAGTACGAAGCATCAAGTCGTTTCTCCAAGAGGCATTTGGCAAAAATGGGAACCAAAAGGGTGTCGATGTATCCAAAATTTGGCAGGGCAAAAATTTGTGCATGTATAAGTTTCCTTTGTGATGTGTCAAAAATGTGATGTGAAGCATTGTCCCACACAAATGGAACAATCAAAAGGCAAGTAATGGCAGCAAAATTTTGGGCAAAATTGTTATGTGCGATGGCAAAGAGATGGAAACTTCTAGCTTGGGAAAGTATGGTTGGCGTGAGCCGAGTATGAGTATCCTCAAGTTTCAAAGAATCCATTTCAATTGCCATAGATGAAATGGAAAATCCAAAGAAGAACAACTCTTTGTGTAACATGTGGCACAAGATGCATAAGGTATCTCTCACATGTATGACATGGTCCTTGAGATTCTCGGAGTGTATGATGATATCAAGACATACAACAACCATTGTGCCAACAACATGTGTCAAGATATGTTGCATAAGAGGCAATAGAGGTGACGAGGAATTGGACCAAACCGAAAGCTCGACAAGACAAGTCGGAAAAACACGAGGGCGAAGGCGTTTGGGAACATACCCGTTGGTGTGAATCTCACGGGTTTGGTGATGTAGTTCGTCCTTGTTCGGGTAGCTCTCAATTGCACGTTTCGTCAACTCATGCTCCGTGGCAGTGGATGTTGTCGTTCGGGTACCTATACACACAATAGATAGAACAAAAAGCGTGTGTGCATGGTAAAGGAACACATCATCCATCATGATGTTCCATGACTTGTGCACATCACCATTAGTGTCAAGCAAGATAGTATGAAATGCATGGCGATGGTGCATATGGCAAGAATGTGCGTTCATGGAATGTGGTAACTCATGATCATCAAAGAGTGAGAAGGCTATGGGGGCCATCTCGTGGACAATGAAATAAGCATTCTTGCATACCAAGCATAAGAAAGAGCAATTGTTCACAATCTTGGATGCAAGGATCATGGAATGGTGTAAGCATTTTGGGCAAACCATGCGGAAGCTAATGTCATCCTTGTCATTATCATTGCAGAAGCAATACATTGGAAAGAGAAATTGTTCGACATATTGCAAGCAATCGTAGCAAAATTGAAAGTCTCATAGCATGGCATGGTCATGGTATCACAATCAATCAATGCCACATGATCAACAATGTTATCAAGCAAAGCATCACATGGGAATATGAAAGAAACATGTGACGTAGCAATTGTATCCTCAAGATCATGCATGCACTTATAAGTCATCATGTCCACTAGTGGGATCATGGCATCATCAACACCTATGTTGTTACGTTTGTAGGCCGACTCATTTGAAGTAGGTGTTGTGGAAGTAGGAGGATCCATGTGGTCGACATGTTCATCTCGAAGCAAGCATGGTGAGATATCATCATCGTCATGCACCATGTACATCTTCTCCAAGATCGGGAACTCGTCCTCCTTGGAACCTAGTGCAACATAAGAAGACACCAAAGAGGTAGAGGTTAATGTGTTAGAAAATGTGATGTCCTCCAAGGACCTATCATCTACCTCTCTCAACTCACTTGGTGTATCACTCAGGTCCTCCAAATGGAAGCACTCAAACTCACATATGGGGTGGGAGTCACTCAACTCACTATCACTCTCACTCAAGTGGGCTAAGTGGCTCTCATGCTCACATGGGATTGGTACCAACTCATCAATCAAGCATAGGGGAGTAGGCTCGACTTTCTCATCTTCATGCACCTCCTAAAATTTTGTTCCGTGCACAGTGTGCCACCTCCGCTGTCTCTCGCCGGTTGCATTCGGGCCGATTCTGGGCCAGGCAGCCTTAGACCTGACCTTGACCGTTCGGGGCTGTCGGAGTTGTGTTTTTCTGCGGACTCCGGCAATCCTTTGTCGCTGCGGGCGGCGTTCTGGAGTCGCTGGGGCGATGTCCTTGCGAGCTATATGGGTCGGCTCACTTTATGAACTAGATGATGCCCTGCGCGTTGCTACGGAAATTTGTGGTGGGTTTTCTAAATTCACGTCCAACAAAAGAGGAACTCCATTTTTATGGGACATCAGGCCATCAAATGACTCAAATAGAGATTTGCAACCCAGCAGGAAGGAAATAAAGGGCAATTTTCACATTTGTTCCCGTTAAACATGACGACACCGATTAGAAATTAAGGCACACAACTGTTATGACATTTTATTAGAGGGACTTTATTGACTATTGTACGTCTTTATCATGAGCATATTACAATTGTGAGTGGGAGAGGAGATTTTTTGCTGGTAAAATTGGTTTTATATTAAGCAATAGGACTTACAACCAGATCTTGGTCCAGAAACGGAGACAAAACCTCCGGCCCTGAGCCAAACCAGACAACCGTGCATAATTCTGTCCTCGCAAAGTTTGCTAGATAGTAACTAGCCCTATTTTGCGAGCGATCCACTGTTACAAAAGAAATAGGGTGTGCCTGGACATCAGTCGCCTGAGAAATCTTTAAGTCTCAGTCGAAGGAGTCGACGGTACCAATAGTCGGCCGATCGATCGATTGTATACACAGCTAGCAGCACCGAACCATCTCAACTAGTACTCCGTATTTTTATTTTTAGTGAACACACACCACAGCTGCACACACGTACGGTCTTTCGTAAGCTGTTCTTACATGATGGGTTAGCCGGGCCTGGTAGTCTGCTCTAGGCGAAAAAAATAAGTGGTCGAGAAATAAAAACGCATTCAAGTTGCAATCATGAAATAGAAACCAGTCCAAAAACAAGGTGCTAGTTAATTAAAATAGAAAGAACTGCCAAAAAATAAAAAATAAACATGAAAAAATATTATAGTTGCATATATTTTAAAGAAAAGTGCAACTAGGATAAAAAACGGTTAGAGTTGCACATATATTGAGAAAAAAAATGTATATTTGATTGAAAAATTTGCACATTTCTTCAAACGTTGGACTTGCACATAACTTAAAAAGTTCAACTTGTTGCAAAAGCCGGGCTGTTTCGAAAAATTTCTTTAGACAAATGTTTTTTAAGTAAAGTGCAACTTGCATGTTGAAGTTGCACATTTCTTTTGAAAAGTGCAACTCATATTGAATATCGGTTGGTAGTTGCATATTTTATGTGAAAAGTGCAACACATATCGAATATCGGTTGCTAGCTAGTTGCACATTTCTGGCGAAAAAGTGCAACTCATATTGAATCTTGGTTGGTAGATGCACATTTCTTGAGAAAAGTGCAACACATATCGACTATCAGTTGCTAGCTAGTTGCACATTTCTAGCGAAAAGTGCAAATCTTCTCGAAAGCCGGTCAGAGTTGCACATCTTTAGCGAAAAAGTGCAACACATATCGGATACAGGTTCCTATTTGCACATTTCCGGTAAAAAAGTGCAACACTCCTTGAAAATCCGGTTAGAGTTGCACATTTCTGCCAAAAAGTGCAACATATCAATATCGGTTGCTACTTGCACATTTCCGGCAAAAAGGTGCAACTCTTCTTGAAAATCTTGTTACAGTTGCACACTGCTTCCAAAAAAGTGCAACACATATCAATATCGGTTCTAGTTGAATATATTCCTAGCCAAAAAAGTGTACGGAAGAAGCCTGGTGATCAGATGGGTACGTGGGCACGTGCCTAGAAATCGACACGTGTCTAACAGCGTTAGATTTCCGTTTGCTGTTAACACGCTTGGACCGACTGGGTGTGTTCTGTCTTATCTCTTCGTCCCTGTACATTCCCAACAAACCATCTTCTTACCCACTCTCCCCATCCAGCCCGAGTGGCGCGCCTCCCCCGAGCGGCCCACCTCCCTCGATGCTAGACCCGTCCAGCACATGCATCCTCAATTTCTAATCGATCCCAAGTCCTTCCCTCCTTTGATTTGTGAAGTTTTCTCCAGGAAAAAGTAACACCGATTTGCCTCTACTATTCTCTTTGGTCTTTTTGGTAGTTGATTTATATGGAAGTCTTTCCTAATTTACCGAAATTAGCGCCTAAAAGTGCATGGAGCCCCCATGTGTGGTTTTGGTAATTAATGACAATCCCTATGGACTAATGTTTGCATTGAGTTATATTTGTAGGTGTTGTCCATAGGCAATTCTTGAACCATATGTTGCCTTCAAGGTTGCAATAAGAAGAATTTGATGAAGGATATCAAGTTTCAAGTATGTCTTGAAGATGAAGATGAAGTGAGCCCTCAAGTTACTTCAAGACATCAACATGATGAAGAATGAAGAAATGAAGTGCAAGTTCAAGATGAGCCATCTCGAAGAGATCCTTTGATTGACTCTTGCCATCCATATGGTGATCATGGATATGTGAATATGCGCCTAAGAAGAAGCTCTCCCATGGTGGATTATGGGGGAGCAATCCACAAGACTTTGTCATGCAAGCACAATCAAGAAAGGCGTTCCATCTTGTTGAGGTCAAGATCGTCGTCATCGAGCTCAAGTGGAATGCGCAAGTATAAGGTTTGCTCTTGATAGGGTTTCTTTCTCACCGGTTTCATAGTGTAGTTGGAGACCGGTTTATAGTTTAGTTGCCTGATACGTCTCTGACGTATCGATAATTTCTTATGTTCCATGCCACATTATTGATGATACCTACATGTTTTATGCATACTTTATGTCATATTTATGCATTTTCCGGCACTAACCTATTAACGAGATGCCGAAGAGCCAGTTGCTGTTTTCTGCTGTTTTTGGTTTCAGAAATCCTAGTAAGGAAATATTCTCGGAATTGGACGAAATCAACGCCCAGGGGCCTATTTTCACACGAAGCTTCCAGAAGAGGGAGAGACGAGTGGGGCCACGAGGTGGCCGGACACTAGGCGGCGCGGCCGGGCCTTGGCCGCCGGGTCGTGTGGGGCCCTCGTGTGGCCCCCCGACCTGCCCTTCCGCCTACATATAGTCTTCGTCGCAAAACCGAGAGCCCACGATACGGAAAACCTTCCGAGACGCCGCCGCCGTCCCATCTCGGGGATTCAGGAGATCGCCTCCGCACCCTGCCGGAGAGGGGAATCATCTCCCGAAGGACTCTTCACCGCCATGGTCGCCTCCGGAGTGATGAGTGAGTAGTTCACCCCTGGACTATGGGTCCATAGCAGTAGCTAGATGGTCATCTTCTCCTAATTGTGCTTCATTGTCGGATCTTGTGAGCTGCCTAACATGATCAAGATCATCTATCTGTAATGCTATATGTTGTGTTTGTTGGGATCCGATTGATAGAGAATACTATGTTATGTTGATTATCAATTTATATCTATGTGTTGTTTATGATCTTGCATGCTCTCCGTTATTAGTAGAGGCTCTGGCCAAGTTTTTACTCTTAACTCCAAGAGGGAGTATTTATGCTCGATAGTGGGTTCATGCCTCCATTAAATCTGGGACAGTGACAGAAAGTTCTAAGGTTGTGGATGTGCTGTTGCCACTAGGGATAAAACATCGATGCTATGTCCGAGGATGTAGTTGTTGATTACATTACGCACCATACTTAATGCAATTGTCTGTTGTTTGCAACTTAATACTGGAAGGGATTCGGATGATAACCTGAAGGTGGACTTTTTAGGCATAGATGCATGCTGGATAGCGGTCTATGTACTTTGCCGTAATGCCCAATTAAATCTCACTATACTCATCATATCATGTATGTGCATTGTCATGCCCTCTCTATTTGTCAATTGCCCAACTGTAATTTGTTCACCCAACATGCTATTTATCTTATGGGAGAGACACCACTAGTGAACTGTGGACCCCGGTCCATTCTTTTACATCGAATACAATCTACTGCAATACTTGTTCTACTGTTTTTTGCAAACAATCATCATCCACACTACATCTAATCCTTTGTTACAACAAGCTGGTGAGATTGACAATCTCACTGTTTCGTTGGGGCAAAGTACTTTGGTTGTGTTGTGCAGGTTCCACGTTGGCGCCGGAATCCCTGGTGTTGCGCCGCACTACATCTTGCCGCCATCAACCTTCAACGTGCTTCTTGGCTCCTACTGGTTCAATAAACCTTGGTTTCTTACTGAGGGAAAACTTGCTGCTGTACGCATCACACCTTCCTCTTGGGGTTCCCAACGGACGCGTGCTTACGCGTATCAGTTTCTGCGCCGTTGCGGGAGATCAAGACACGCTGCAAGGGAGTCTCCACATTCCAATCTCTTTACTTTGTTTTTGTCTTGCTTTATTTTATTTACTACTTTGTTTGCTGCATTATATCAAAATACAAAAAAATTAGTTGCTAGTTTTACTTTATTTACTGTCTTGTTTGCATACTCTATATTAAAAACACAAAAAAATTAGTTACTTGTATTTACTTTATCTAGTTTGCTTTATTTACTGTTGCTAAAATGGGTACTCCTGAAAATACTAAGTTGTGTGACTTCACAACCACAAATAATAATGATTTCTTATGCACACCTATTGCTCCACCTGCTACTACAGCAGAATTCTTTGAAATTAAACCTGCTTTACTGAATCTTGTTATGCGAGAGCAATTTTCTGGTGTTAGTTCTGATGATGCTGCTGCCCATCTCAATAATTTTGTTGAATTGTGTGAAATGCAAAAGTATAAAGATGTAGATGGTGACATTATAAAATTAAAATTGTTCCCTTTCTCATTAAGAGGAAGAGCTAAAGATTGGTTGCTATCTCTGCCTAAGAATAGTATTGATTCATGGACTAAATGCAAGGATGCTTTTATTGGTAGATATTATCCCCTGCTAAAATTATATCTTTGAGAAGTAGCATAATGAATTTTAAACAATTGGATAATGAGCATGTTGCACAAGCTTGGGAAAGAATGAAATCTTTGGTTAAAAACTGCCCAACCCATGGACTGACTACTTGGATGATCATCCAAACCTTTTATGCAGGACTGAATTTTTCTTCGCGGAACTTATTGGATTCAGCTGCTGGAGGTACCTTTATGTCCATCACTCTAGGCGAAGCAACAAAGCTTCTTGATAATATGATGATTAATTACTCTGAATGGCACACGGAAAGAGCTCCACAAGGTAAGAAGGTAAATTCTGTCGAAGAAACCTCTTCCTTGAGTGATAAGATTGATGCTATTATGTCTATGCTTGTGAATGATAGGACTAATGTTGATCCTAATAATGTTCCGTTAGCTTCATTGGTTGCCCAAGAAGAACATGTTGATGTAAACTTCATTAAAAATAATAATTTCAACAACAATGCTTATGGGAATAATTCTAGTAACAACTATAGGCCATATCCTTATAATAATGGCAACGGCTATGGTAATTCTTATGGGAATTCTTACAACAATAATAGGAATCCACCCCCTGGACTTGAAGCTATGCTTAAAGAATTTAGAGAGTGCATTTGCTACCCGCATGGGTAGCTACACACCCATGCATTATACCAATATGCAAGCCATATTAACTTGTTTTAGCTCGGTTTCCTAGTAGAACGTGGAATTCTAGTGTACAAAAGTGGTTTCCGAATTTTGATATGAATATTTTTTGATCAAAGTCAACTCACCAACGTATTTTGCATTGACTTTTTGAATATTGAGTTGACTTTGACAAAAAAAAGTTCAAATCAAAATTCGGAAACCACTTTTATACACTAGAATTCCACGTTCTACTAGGAAACCGAGCTAAAACAAGTTAATATGGCTTGCATATTGGTATACTGCATGGGTGTGTAGCTACCCATGCGGGTAGCAAGCTTCATCCGAAAGAATTTATTAGTACACAAACTGCTTTTAACAAATCTGTTGAAGAAAAGCTTGGGAAAATTGATATACTTGCTTCTAAAGTCGATAGTCTTGCTGCTGATGTTGATCTTTTGAAATTGAAAGTTATGCCTAATGAAAATCATAATAATAAAATTGTTACTACAGCAAATGCCATCCAAGTTAGAATTAATGAGAATATAAGATTGATGGCCGAATTGCGTGCTAGGTGGGAAAAAGAAGAAAATGCTAAAGAAGATAATATAGCTAAAGTTTGGACTATTACCACCACTAGCAATGCTAATGCTCCACATGTTGTTGCACCTCCTACTATTAATGGTAAAATAATTGGTGTTGGCAACGTTTCCACTTCTAATGCAAATCGTGAAAAACTGCCTGAAACTGCTAAAACTGCTAAAACTGTCTGTGATAAAACTGCTGAAATTTTTTCCAACATTGGGGATAATGATCCCATTGCTTTAGATTATAATGGTTTAGACTTTGATGATTGCCACATCTCTGAAGTTATAAAGTTCTTACAAAAACTTGCTAAGAGTCCTAATGCTAGTGCTATAAATTTGGCTTTCACGAAACATATTACAAATGCTCTCATAAAAGCTAGAGAAGAGAAACTAGAACGCGAAACTTCTATTCCTAGGAAGCTAGAGGATGGTTGGGAGCCCATTATTAAGATGAAGGTCAATGACTTTGATTGTAATGCTTTATGTGATCTTGGTGCAAGTATTTCCGTTATGCCTAAGAAAATCTATAACATGCTTGACTTGCCACCATTGAAAAATTGTTATTTGGATGTTAATCTTGCTGATAATTCTACAAAGAGACCTTTGGGGAGAGTTGATAATGTTCGCATTACCATTAACAATAACCTTGTCCCCGTTGATTTTGTTGTCTTGGATATTGAATGCAATGCATCTTGTCCCATTATATTGGGAAGACCTTTTCTTCGAACTGTTGGTGCTATTATTGATATGAAGGAATGAAATATTAAATATCAATTTCCTCTCAAGAAAGGTATGGAACACTTCCCTAGAAAGATAATGAAGTTACCTTTTGATTCTATCATTAGAACAAATTATGATGTTGATGCTTCGTCTCTTGATAATACTTGATACACACTTTCTGCGCCTAGCTGAAAGGCGTTAAAGAAAAGCGCTTATGGGAGACAACCCATGTTTTTACTACAGTACTTTTATTTTATATTTGAGTCTTGGAAGTTGTTACTACTGTAGCAACCTCTCCTTATCTTAGTTTTGTTGCATTTTTGTGCCAAGTAAAGTCGTTGATAGTAAGGTTCATACTAGATTTGGATTACTGCGCAGAAACAGATTTCTTTGCTGTCACGAATCTGGGCCTAATTCTCTGTAGGTAACTCAGAAAATTATGCAAATTTACGTGAGTGATCCTCAGATATGTACGCAACTTTCATTCAATTTGAGAATTTTCATTTGAGCAAGTCTGGTGCCTCAATAAAATTCGTCTTTACGAACTGTTCTGTTTTGACAGATTCTGCCTTTTATTTCGCATTGTCTATTTTGCTATGCTTGATGGATTTTTCGATTCCATTGACTTTCAGTAGCTTTGTGCAATGTCCAGAAGTGTTAAGAATGATTATGTCACCTCTGAACATGTAAATTTTGATTGTGCACTAACCCTCTAATGAGTTGTTTTGAGTTTGGTGTGGAGGAAGTTTTCAAGGATCAAGAGAGGGAGATGATACAATATGATCAAGGAGAGTGAAAGCTCTAAGCTTGGGGATGCCCCGGTGGTTCACCCCTGCATATTTCAAGAAGACTCAAGCGTCTAAGCTTGCGGATGCCCAAGGCATCCCCTTCTTCATCGACAACATTATCAGGTTCCTCTAGTGAAACTATATTTTTATTCCATCACATCTTATGTACTTTGCTTGGAGCGTCGGTTTGTTTTTGTTTTGTTTGAATAAAGTTGGATCCTAGCATTCATTGTGTGGGAGAGAGACACGCTCCGCTGTTGCATATAGACAAATATGTCCTTAGGCTTTACTCATAGTATTCATGGCGAAGGTTGAATCTTCTTCGTTAAATTGTTATATGGTTGGAAACGGGAAATGCTACATGTAGTAATTCTAAAATGTCTTGGATAATGTGATACTTGGCAATTGTTGTGCTCATGTTTAAGCTCTTGCATCATATACTTTGCACCTATTAATGAAGAAATACATAGAGCTTGCTAAAATTTGGTTTGCATAATTGGTCTCTCTAAGGTCTAGATAATTTCTAGTAAAGAGTTTGAACAACAAGGAAGACGGTGTAGAGTCTTATAATGTTTACAATATGTCTTTTATGTGAGTTTTGCTGCACCGGTTCATCCTTGTGTTTGTTTCAAATAACCTTGCTAGCCTAAGCCTTGTATCGAGAGGGAATACTTCTCATGCATCCAAAATCCTTGAGCCAACTGATGACCCACAAGTATAGGGGATCGCAGCAGTCTTCGCGGGAAGTAAATCCCAATTTATTGATTCGACACAAGGGGAGACAAAGAATACTTGAAAGCCTTAACAGCGGAGTTGTCAATTCAGCTGCACCTAGAAATAGACTTGCTCGCAAGAGTTTATCGTAACAGTTTATAGCAGCAGGTGAAATAACACAGCGGGTAACGAGAGACAGCAGTAGTGATTATAGTAAACAGCAGGATTAAAATACTGTAGGCACGGGGACGGATAACGGGCGTTGCATGCATGAGAGAAACTCATGTAACAATCATAGCAGGGCATTTGCAGATAATAATAAAATGGTATCCAAGTACAAAGCAATCAATAGGCATGTGTTCCATATATAGTCGTACGTGCTCGCAATGAGAAACTTGCACAACATCTTTTGTCCTACCAGCCGGTGGCAGCCGGGCCTCAAGGGAATCTACTGGATATTAAGGTACTCCTTTTAATAGAGTACCGGAGCAAAGCATTAACACTCCGTGAACACATGTGATCCTCACATCACTACCATCCCCTCCGGTTGTCCCGATTCTTGTCACTTCGGGGCCATTGGTTCCGGACAGCGACATGTGTATACAACTTGCAGGTAAGATCATAAAACAATGAATATCATGATGAAACAATAACATGTTCAGATCTGAGATCATGGCACTTGGGCCCTAGTGACAAGCATTAAGCATAACAAGTTGCAACAATATCATCAAAGTACCAATTACGGACACTAGGCACTATGCCCTAACAATCTTATGCTATTACATGACCAATCTCATCCAATCCCTACCATCCCCTTCAGCCTACAGCGGGGGAATTACTCACACATGGATGGGGGAAACATGGCTGGTTGATGAAGAGGCGTCGGTGGTGATGATGGCGATGATCTCCTCCAATTCCCCGTCCCGTGCGGAAACGGAGACTTCGGCTCCCGAGACGGAGTTTCGCGATGTGGCGGCGTTCGGAGAGTTTCCGACTTTGACTTCTCCCCGTGCGTTTAGGTCGAAGGCAATAAGTAGTCCGAAGGAGGGCATCGGGGCTGACCGAGGCCGCCACACACTAGGGCCACGCGGGCCCCTCCCGGGCGCGCCGGCCTAGTGTGTGGGGCCTGGCCCCCACTGCTTGCCCTTCGGCTCCGCCAATATTCTGGGAAAATAGGACCTTCGCATAAATTCCGAGGATTTTCCGAAAGTTGGATTTCTGCACAAAAACGAGACACCGAGCAGTTCTGCTGAAAACAGCGTTAGTCCGTGTTAGTTGCATCCAAAATACACAAATTAGAGGCAAAACAATAGCAAAAGTGTTCGGGAAAGTAGATACGTTTTGGACGTATCAACTCCCCCAAGCTTAGCTTATTGCTTGTCCTCAAGCAATTCAGTTAACAACTGAGCGATAAAAGAACTTTCACGAACACATTTGTTCATTGATGTAAATATTCTCATGCTATGGCTAACACTTAGGCAGTTCATAATGAGATGCATGCAAATAAGATCATCTAACAGCTATGTCAATCATGGAGAGGTACCAACAATTAATAATAAGCATCATGAATCATGTCTATAAGCAGGATTGCAATGTTCATAAAAGAGTATGATAAAGTGGTATCTCGCTTGCCCATATTTGATTGGCAAAACATAAATGCCCGGGCACCTCTGAAGTTCATAGAAAGACTAGAAGTAGTGATTGTCAAAGATAAAAGCATCAAAGTTATACCACAATCAATCATATTTTGAGACAAGCATATTATACTAAGAATGACAGTTGTGCTCTCAAGAAAGTGCTCAAAGAAAGGATGGAGACACAACATAAAAGTAAAAGATTGACCCTTCGCAGAGGGAAGCAGGGATTAACATGCGCTAGAGCTTTTCATTTTTAAAACATGAGTAAAATTATTTTGAGAGGTGTTTGTTGTTGTCAACGAATGGTAATGGGTACACCAACTACCTCGCCAACCGGACTTTCAAGAGCGGCTCCCATGAAGGACGTTATCTCTACCAGCAAGGTAGATCATCCCTCTTCTCTTTTGTTTACACACGTATTTTAGTTTTATTATGGGTGACACTCCCCCAACCTTTGCATACACAAGCCATGGCTAACCGAATCCTCGGGTGCCTTCCATCAATCACATACCATGGAGGAGTGTCTATTTGCAAAATTAAGTTGCTTACTGATGAATCAGAGCAAAACATGTGAAGAGAATTATTAATAAAGTTTGATTAATCGGGGCTGGGAACCCCATTGCCAGCTCTTTTTGCAAAATTATTGGATAAGCGGATGTGCCACTAGTCCATATGAAAGTCCGTCAAGAGTAAATGACAAGGTTGAAAGTTAAACACCACATACTTCCTCATGAGCTATGAAACATTAACACAAATTGAGAAGCATTTTGAAGGTTTAAAGGTAGCGCATGAGAATTTACTTGGAATGGTTTGAAATGCCATGCATAGGTATTTATGGTGGACACTTTGGAACAACTTGGTTTTCAGGTGTTTGGAAGCACGAGCAGCATTCCCGCTCAGTACAAGTGAAGGCTAGCAAAAGACTAGGGAGCGACAAATCAAGAGAGCAGTAACTGTCATAATCATGCTTGCGGCAAAATAAATTAACAGAGGCATAAAAGTGATACAAGAACTCTGAAGCAATGTAAATCATCGAGGCTTGATTGACTTTTGTTCAGTCATATGCATGCGTGAGCATGTGCCAAGTCGATATAAATGAATTATTCAGAGGAGGATACCACAATGCCATACCTACTTATGAATAAAACAATGCAAGCAAACATCCATGACATGCTACTCATATTAATAAATTGGAGCTAAACATGAGAGATCATGAACTACTAGACTTTCTCAAATGACATATACCTCACATGAACCAACTAAGAATGCTCACATGGATGAGTATATGTACAAAAATGAAAACAAATAGAGTTCATACCAGCCTCTCACCACAATCCAATTGTCGTAGATCGTCATTATTGCCTTTCACTTGTGTAGCTTGGATAATATGAAATGAAAACCATGCTCCAGCCACCGAAGACCATTGAACTCATGATGAACTTTACAAACCAAAGAAGAACAGCAAATATTTTTGGTATTTTCGAATTGGAAACAAGAACAAAAGGAAACAAGCAAACAAAGCAAAATCTTTTTGGATTTTCTTATAGCAAACCAACGATAGCAAATAAAGCAAAATAAATGCAAGAAACCAAAACAAACAAATGATGAAGAGAAACAACAGAAATATTTTTGGTCTTTTTGTGTTTTAGGAAAGAAACAAAGCAAGAACAAGAAATGGCAAACTAGAAGAGTCACATAAACACAAAGCAGCAGAAATTCGTCAAACTTGACAGCAGTACAGTACTCGATTTTTAAGAAATTCTTCCACTGCTCAAATCGAAAAGTGTTCAACTAATGAAAGTTAGATAACAACCTGGGGAACATGCACAAAAATTGTCTTCGCAAAATATCGTTCTGGCTATTTTTGAGAATTTTTTCGGTAACAGTCCAGAATCTGTTTTCAGGCAGCACTTCCCCAAATATCATCTCCCTCTCATTAGAAAACCACTCAAACAAACTAAACAAGTATATACAAGTATCCAGCAATCATAATATGCAAAGAATGAGTGATGCCGGTATACCTCCCCCCAAGCTTAGGCTTTTGGCCTAAGTGGAGTTCAACCCCAGCGAGGGTCGCTGTTCCTCGCCGGTGGATAATGCATGGCGTAGTCATAGTAAGGTCCCTGTGCAGAAGAAAAGCGTGGAGGCTCCACATGCCCAAAATGTTGATGCGAGGAACTTGCTGCATCGGATGATGAGTCGAGGTGTTCCTCGGCCTCCGTGTTGTCTCTTGCATGATGGCCTCCTCCCTCTATGTGTGCATTCAGTGCACCTTCTGTGACTGACCAATCCTCCCTGGAATCAAGGTTAAATAGAACAGGCGCAGGCAATCTTACTAGTTTTTCAGTTTTCTTAGTTGTTCTCCAAGACTTCTTGTAAAATGTTATCTTGTAAGACAGGTTACTCCAGTTAGATGAATCAGAAACAAATTCATGTTTAATCATGGAGACTATGTCAAGTCTTTCTACGGAAAGTCGAATATCAAGATGGTGAGGTTCTACACCATGCAAAGCTAGTAAACGAGAGGCGATGAGACCTCCACAAATTCCGCCCTTCTCACGGTTAGTAGCAAGTCTATAAGCTATCAATGCCCCCAAATTATAAGTCTTACTACCTTGCAGTGCAGCAGCTAGAAAAGCTAAATCCTGGATAGATAGTTTACTACCATTCTTTCTAGCAAGAACGCATTTAGTAATGAAATAAGCAAAGTAGCGGATAGCTGGGAGTTGAATGCTAGTGATTTTACCACCATCCTCTGAGAAACTCCTTCCATGACAAATCATCTCGAAGAGGCTTAAGAGCTCTCGCGGCGATCCCCTTATCTTCTCGCATGATCCCCATTGCGGTACTCTAATTGCTGTACAAAAATCATTGAATGGCAAGTTGACAGTTTTATTATAAATCTTATACTGAACCATGGGGTTAGATTGCGACCAATTGAACTTAAAATCCTGCACAACAGACATAGTCAATTTTGCATATTGGCATGGTTCTCCATCAACAAAATCATTCAACCCTGCACGAGAAATTAGACTCTCAACATCTTCCAATATTCCCGCACTTCTCATGAAATCTGTGCACGGGTAGTAAGAGGGGTATACTCCCTCTTCACGGTTCACTCTCATGACTTGTTGCACCTCCAATTCTTGTTGGTTTAGTTGATATTTATTCCACTCCATTTTCTGAAATTTTTCAACAAACAATATAAAATTTGATTTGGTGACATATAATCAAGGGGAACTACTATAGGAACTTGCTAGAGTACTAATCATGCATCAAAACTAGTTTATACAACTTAGAACAAGCATGCAAGCTCACTAAACATGTTACCTACTGCAGCAAAATATTCAAGATATACTCAACCAAACAAAATTCTACTTGGATAATTGGAGGAGTCACATACCGGAGAGCAAATGTGCCAAATTTCAGACAGAAATCTGGGCTGAGCAAAGAGATCGAAAAATTCTGAGCTCTTGAGCAAAAACGCGAGTGAGAGAAAGCTGGTGTTGATTTTTTCGGGAGAGAGAAGAGTTTGGGAGGAAGAGATGCTAAAGTGGGGCAAAGGGGGACCCACACGCCAGGGTGGCGCGCCCCCTTGCTGGCCGCGCCGGCCTGTGGGGTTCCACCCTGGGTGCCCCACTGGTCATCCCCAGGTGCTCCCAGGTGCATTTTCGAAAAATAGGACCAACGGTATAATTTTTGTGAATTTTTGAAAACTTTGAAAAATGCACATTTCTGGGCATTAAGTTTATTATTACTGGCCAGGAAATTTTTTGAAATCTCTAATTAACTAAGGAACTTTGCAAAACAAAAGTGCTACAGCAAATAAAACAAGTGGAGGGAGAAAGAGATGTTGTTTACCTCCTCTATGCATATAAAAGGTATTTGTTAACAAGGTTGATCAAGTCTTGCCACCAAATAAATTTTACATAGCATAAGAAGAAATAAACCTCAAATCAATCATGTTACCTTGAATTGTATTGATATGGATCCAATCATAAGACTTTGATAACCTTCTTTAGGCTCATATATAGGACAATCGATAGTTCCAACTTTGATAGTTCTCACATTAGAAATAGTATTAACTCCACATACTTTATCAATCCTCTTGGGGAAATAGACGGTATGCTCCTTATCATCAACATTGAAAGTAAACTTTCCTTTATTGCAATCAATAACAGCCCCTGCGGTGTTAAGAAAAGGTCTCCCAAGAATAATAGACATATTATCATCTTCAGGCATTTCCAACACAACAAAATCGGTTAATATCAAGCAGTTATTAGTAACTTGAACAGGAACATCCTCACATATACCAACAGGAATAGCAGTAGATTTATCAGCCATTTGCAAAGATATATCAGTAGGTATCAACTTATCTAAATAAAGTCTCTTATAAAGAGAAAAAGGCATAACACTAACACCGGCTCCCAAGTCACATAGAGCAGTTTTAACATAATTATTCTTAATAGAACAAGGAATAGTAGGTATACCTGGGTCGCCCAACTTCTTTGGCACTTTGCCATTGAAAGAGTAATTAGCAAGCATAGTGGAAATTTCCTCATTGGGGATTTTCCTTTTGTTAGTAACAATATCTTTCATATACTTTGAATAAGGAGGCAATTTAATAGCATCAGTCAAAGGGATTTGCAAGAATAAAGGTTTCATCCAATCACAAAATTTATTATAGTGTTCTTCTTCCTTTGATTTTAGTTTCTTAGCAGGAAAAGGCATTGGCTTTTGCACCCAAGGTTCTCTTTCATTACCATGTTTCTTAGCAATAAAATCTTCTTTAGTATACTTTTTATTTTTAGCATGCTTTTCAGGTTCATCTTCAACCTCTTCTTTATCAGAAGCATCATTCTTATCATTATCATTATCATGTTCATTACCACTTTCAGTTTCAGCATCAGAAATAGAAATACTATTAGGATCATTAACAGGTTCAGAGGATTCTACAACCTTTTTATGTTTCTTCTTCTTTTTCTTAGAAGGAGCACTAGGTTCAATTCGTTGAGAATCTTGTTCAATTCTTTTGGGATGCCCTTCAGGATATAGAGGATCCTGGGTAGAGACACCGCCTCTAGTTGTTAAGCATGTTTCTCTTTAGAATTATTTTTTAACAAGTCATTTTGAACTTTAGTGAGTTGATCAATTTGAGTTTGAACCATTTGAAAATGTTTAGCAAGCATCTTAACATCATTGGAGGTTCTCTCCACAATATCATGCAAATTGCTAATAGCTTGAGAATTTTCCATTAGATGATTCTCTACTCTCATATTAAAATTTTCTTGCTTAACAATATAATTATCAAACTCATCTAAGCATTGAGCAGGAGGTTTTGAATACGGAATATCTTCCCTAGTAAAGCGTTGAAGGGAGTTTACCTCAATCATGGATGAAGGGGAATTACCTCACATATATCTTCTATGGGAGGTAGATTCTTCACATCTTCGGATTTAATACCTTTTTCCTTGAGAGACTTCTTAGCTTCCCTCATATCTTCATCATTCAATTCAATTAAACCCCTCTTCTTCAATATTGGCGTTGGAGTTGGTTCAGGTGTATTCCAATCATCATGATTCCGGCTTATTTTAGCCAATAATTCTTCAGCTTCGTCTGGAGTTCTTTTCCTGAAAACACAACCAGCACAACTATCCAAATATGCTCTAGACTCAATGGTTAGTCCACTATAAAATATATCAAGTAGATCATTCTTTTCTAAATCATGTCCAGGTCGAGCTCTGATAAGAGAACAAAATCTTGCCCAAGCCTCAGGCAATTTCTCTTCATCTCCCTGGTCAAATCTATAAATTTTCTGTAAAGCAATATGTTGAGCACTAGCAGGAAAGTATTTTCGAAAGAAAACATCACGCAAATCAGTTGGACTTTTAATAGAACCAGGAGGCAAACTATTATACCAAGTTTTAGCATCATCCTTTAATGAGAAAGGAAAAATTTTAGCGACAAAGTAAGTACGCATCTTGACATCATCAGAAAACAAGCTACTCATAGAAGAAAGTTCAATCATGTGTTCTACAGCACTTTCTTTTTCAGTACCACAAAAGGGTGTTTTCTCTACAATAGCTATATGAGATAGATCAAGAGAAAAATCATAATCTTTATCCTTAATGCATATAGGAGATGTGGCAAATTTAGGATCAGGAGATAACTTATGTCTAACAGTATATTGTGTGAGAAACTTTTTAATTTTTCTTGCATCAGCAGTAGCATTGCATCTATTAATAAAATCATCATTAAGCTCCACATAATCCTCATCAGGATCATCACTAGAATAATCAAGTTCAGGTGAATTAACAGGTGTAGTAGCATTTTCATTAGGAGTTTCAGCATTTTCAATTTGTCTAGACCTAGTAATTGTAGCATCTAGAAAGGATCCCAATGAACCACTATCATCAAGCACAGCAGAAACATTATCAATATTATGAGAGTTTTCAGATTCAGCAGAAGTACCAGCAAGTGAAGCTTGCGGCGGTGAAACAAGTTGACTTATCACAGATGGTGAATCAAGTGTAGCAGAGGTACTCAGAGTTGTACCTTTTCTTGTAGTGGATGGTAATATGGCGACTTTAGAATCGCGAGTTTTACCCATGATGGAGAATTTGCAGCAAACAATATCAATCCAAGTGAACTTCCAAATAAAGCTATGCTCCCCGGCAACGGCGCCAGAAAACAATCTTGATGACCCACAAGTATAGGGGATCGCAGCAGTCTTCGCGGGAAGTAAATCCCAATTTATTGATTCGACACAAGGGGAGACAAAGAATACTTGAAAGCCTTAACAACGGAGTTGTCAATTCAGCTGCACTGGAAACAGACTTGCTCGCAAGAGTTTATCGGTAGTAACAGTTTTATAGCGATAGAGTGAAATAACAGCAGCAGAGTAACAGAGACAACAGTAGTGATTATAGTAAACAGCAGGATTAAAATACCGTAGGCACGGGGACGGATAACGGGCGTTGCATGCATGAGAGAAACTCATGTAACAATCATAGCAGGGCATTTGCAGATAATAATAAAATGGTATCCAAGTACAAAGCAATCAATAGGCATGTGTTCCATATATAGTCGTACGTGCTCGCAATGAGAAACTTGCACAACATCTTTTGTCCTACCAGCCGGTGGCAGCCGGGCCTCAAGGGAATCTACTGGATATTAAGGTACTCCTTTTAATAGAGTACCGAAGCAAAGCATTAACACTCCGTGAACACATGTGATCCTCACATCACTACCATCCCCTCCGGTTGTCCCGATTCTTGTCACTTCGGGGCCATTGGTTCCGGACAGCGACATGTGTATACAACTTGTAGGTAAGATCATAAAACAATGAATATCATGATGAAACAATAACATGTTCAGATCTGAGATCATGGCACTCGGGCCCTAGTGACAAGCATTAAGCATAACAAGTTGCAACAATATCATCAAAGTACCAATTACGGACACTAGGCACTATGCCCTAACAATCTTATGCTATTACATGACCAATCTCATCCAATCCCTACCATCCCCTTCAGCCTACAGCGGGGGAATTACTCACACATGGATGGGGAAACATGGCTGGTTGATGAAGAGGCGTCGGTGGTGATGATGGCGATGATCTCCTCCAATTCCCCATCCCGGTGCCAGAACGGAGACTTCTGGCTCCCGAGACGGAGTTTCGCGATGTGGCGGCGTTCTGGAGAGTTTCTGGCGACTTCGACTTCTCCCCGTGCGTTTTTAGGTTGAAGGCAATAAGTAGTCCGAAGGAGGGCGTCGGGGGCTGACCGAGGCCGCCACACACTAGGGCCGCGCAGGCCCCTCCTGGGCCGCGCCGGCCTAGTGTGTGGGGCCCTCGGGCCCCCACCTGGCTTGCCCTTCTGGCTCCGCCAATATTCGGGAAAATAGGACCTTCGCATAAATTCCAAGGATTTTCCTGAAAGTTGGATTTCTGCACAAAAACGAGACACCAGAGCAGTTCTGCTGAAAACAGCGTTAGTCCGTGTTAGTTGCATCCAAAATACACAAATTAGAGGCAAAACAATAGCAAAAGTGTTCGGAAATTAGATACGTTTTGGACGTATCACCAACCACTATGCCATTTGTGTCCACCATACCTACCTACTACATGGTATTTCTCCGCCATTCCAAAGTAAATTGCTTGAGTGCTACCTTTAAACAATTCAAAATTTATCTCCTCTGATTTGTGTCAATGTTTTATAGCTCATGAGGAAGTATGTGGTGTTTATCTTTCAATCTTGTTGGGCAACTTTCACCAATGGACTAGTGGCTTCATCCGCTTATCCAATAATTTTGCAAAAAGAGCTGGCAATGGGATTCCCAGTCCCAAATTAATCAAACTAAATAGACACTCCTCCATGGTATGTGATTGTTGGACGGCACCCGAAGGATTCGGTTAGCCATGGCTTGAGAAAGCAAAGGCGGGGAGGAGTGTCATCATAATAAAACTAAAATAAAAAGGCACTCCTTCATGGTATGAGATTGTTGGTAGGCACCCGAGGATTCGGTTAGCCATGGTTTGTGAAAGAAAGGTTGGAAGGAGTGCCACCCAAAAATAAAATAATTCATGGGAGCCGCTCTTTGAAGGTTTGTCTGGCAAGGGGGTTAGAGTGCCCACTACCATTCGTTGACAACAACAAACACCTCTCAAAATTTTACTTTTATGCTCTCTTTATGTTTTCAAAATAAAAGCTCTAGCACAAATATAGCAATCAATGTTTCCCTCTGCGAAGGGCCTTTCTTCTACTTTTATGTTGAGTCAGTTCACCTATTTCTCTCCACCTCAAGAAGCAAACACTTGTGTGAACTGTGCATTGATTCTTACATACTTGCATATTGCACTTGTTATATTACTTTGCATTGACAACTATCCATGAGATATACATGTTACAAGTTGAAAGCAACCGCTGAAACTTAATCTTCCTTTGTGTTGCTTCAATGCCTTTACTTTGAATTATTGCTTTATGAGTTAACTCTTATGCAAGACTTATTGATGCTTGTCTTGAAAGTACTATTCATGAAAAGTCTTTGCTTTATGATTCATTTGTTTACTCATGTCTTTACCATTGCTTTGATCGCTGCATTCATTACATGTGCTTACAATAGTATGATCAAGATTATGATGGCATGTCACTCCAGAAATTATCTTTGTTATCGTTTACCTGCTCGGGACGAGCAGAAACTAAGCTTGGGGATGCTGATACGTCTCCGACGTATCGATAATTTCTTATGTTCCATGCCACATTATTGATGATACCTACATGTTTTATGCATACTTTATGTCATATTTATGCATTTTCCGGCACTAACCTATTAACGAGATGCCGAAGAGCCAGTTGCTGTTTTCTGTTGTTGGTTTCAGAAATCCTAGTAAGGAAATATTCTCGGAATTGGACGAAATCAACGCCCAGGGGCCTATTTTTACACGCTTCCGAAGACCGAGGGAGAGAAGTGGGGCCACGAGGTGGCCGGACACCAGCGGCGCGGCTGGGCCTTGGCCGCGCGGCTGTCGTGTGGGGCCCTCGTGTGGCCCCCTGACCTACCCTTCCGCCTACATATAGTCTTCATCGCGAAACCCCCAGTACCGAAAGCCACGATACGGAAAACCTTCCAGAGACGCCGCCGCCAATCCCATCTTGGGGGATTCAGGAGATCGCCTCCGGCACCTGCAGAGGGGAATCATCTCCCGGAGGACTCTTCACCGCCATGGTCGCCTCCGGAGTGATGAGTGAGTAGTTCACCCCTAGACTATGGGTCCATAGCAGTAGCTAGATGGTCGTCTTCTCCTAATTGTGCTTCATTGTCGGATCTTGTGAGCTGCCTAACATGATCAAGATCATCTATCTGTAATGCTATATGTTGTGTTTGTTGGGATCCGATGGATAGAGAATACTATGTTATGTTGATTATCAATTTATATCTATGTGTTGTTTATGATTTTGCATGCTCTCCGTTATTAGTAGAGGCTCTGGCCAAGTTTTTACTCTTAACTCCAAGAGGGAGTATTTATGCTCGATAGTGGGTTCATGCCTCCATTAAATCTGGGACAGTGACAGAAAGTTCTAAGGTTGTGGATGTGCTGTTGCCACTAGGGATAAAACATCGATGCTATGTACGAGGATGTAGTTGTTGATTACATTACGCACCATACTTAATGCAATTGTCTGTTGTTTGCAACTTAATACTGGAAGGGGTTCGGATGATAACTTGAAGGTGGACTTTTTAGGCATAGATGCATGCTGGATAGCGGTCTATGTACTTTGTCGTAATGCCCAATTAAATCTCACTATACTCATCATATCATGTATGTGCATTGTCATGCCCTCTCTATTTGTCAATTGCCCAACTGTAATTTGTTCACCCAACATGCTATTTATCTTATGGGAGAGACACCACTAGTGAACTGTGGACCCCGGTCCATTCTTTTACATCGAATACAATCTACTGCAATACTTGTTCTACTATTTTTTGCAAACAATCATCATCCACACTATACATCTAATCCTTTGTTACAGCAAGCCGGTGAGATTGACAACCTCACTGTTTCGTTGGGGCAAAGTACTTTGGTTGTGTTGTGCAGGTTCCACGTTGGCGCCGGAATCCCTGGTGTTGCGCCGCACTACATCTCGCCGCCATCAACCTTCAACGTGCTTCTTGGCTCCTACTGGTTCGATAAACCTTGGTTTCTTACTGAGGGAAAACTTGCCGCTGTACGCAGCACACCTTCCTCTTGGGGTTCCCAACGGACTCGTGTTGTACGCGTATCATTGCCGTACTATCAAGAGGGCTCTCGAGTGAGTAACTCGATCGTATCGTTCGGAGAGAGCTCAAACCTTTGCATCCTTGCATCATCTTTCTTGGTTGTTATTTGGATCTTATCCATGTGATGTTTTAGAGCTTGTGCTTATTCTCATGACAAGCTCTAGTTCATCGAAAACGGATTTCGCATAGATCACTTGTTGCGTTTTCGAGTTTGGTGCATCACCTTTCTTGGTTGTTATTTGGATCTTATCCATGTGATGTTTTAGAGCTTGTGCTTATTCTCATGACAAGCTCTAGTTCATCGAAAACGGATTTTGCATAGATCACTTGTTGCGTTTTCGAGATTGGAGTTTTTCTCGGTTTCTCGTATTGAGAGGTTTCACTCTAAAATACATAGAAAAACCTACCCCACTTGTTCTTAAGCTTTTCACTCTTTGTGGGGTAGCTCTTGTCATCTTCTTTACAACAAAATTGGTTTCACCTAAATCCGAGTTTCCTAACTCAAGTTGTTGCATTTTCGAGGTTGGAGGTTTTACCGGCATGTCTTTTTTAGATAGGTCAAACCTTTCATCATTTATTTCTATCCTACCTTACTGGACTATGATGGTTCCCTGCATGATCTTGTAGAGCTTGTTACTAGCTTCGAAACGAGCCCAAGATCATCAAAATCGGAGTCCGGATGCAAAAGTTATTCAAGTTTCCGTGAAGCAGTTTTTTGGCCGGAAGTTGGCCGGAAGTTCCGGTGGCCGGAACTTCCGCCCTACTTCCGGTGAACTTCCGGAAATGACGATTCTGCACGCAAAAGTATACTGTAAGCATTCCGGGGACGCCCTACTTCACCCGGAAGTTGGCCGGAACTTCCGGGGGGCGGAAGTTCCGCCCCAAATGACCGGAAGTTCCGGTTTTGACGAGTTTTGTGCATAACGGGCAGATTTCTCTTGCCCTATTTAAGGGGGTCTTCTTCCCCAAAGTTCCCCATCCGTTTGAGCTCGTTTTTGCCCCCATTGTTGACCTTCTTTGAGCTTGCTATCTCCCTCTCCCTCCCATGAATCTTGCATCTATTTGAGAGAAAGATAGAGGAGATCTAGATCTACATCTTCACCAATCAAATCCCTCTCTTTGTGAGGGGAATCCACTAGATCTAGATCTTGGAGAAATTTGGTGTTCCTCCTCTTTGTTCTTCCTCTCTTATTCCCCCAATAGCTTTTGTAGCTTTGTTGGAATTTGAGAGAGAAGTACTTGAGCATCTTTGTGGTGTTCTTGCCATTGCATTTGGTGCATTGGTTTGAGTTCTCCATGGTGATTCGTGGAAGTGAAAGCAAGAAAGTTGTTACTCTTGGATTCTTGGAACCCTAGACGGATTTGAGGCCTTTGTGGCGATTTCTTGGGAGCCTCCAATTAAGTTGTGGATGTGTGCCCCAAGCTTTGTGTAAGGCCCGGTTTCCGCCTCGAAGGAAATCCCTTAGTGGAACCGTGACCTAGGCCTTTGTGGCGAGGGTCACCGGAGAATAAGGTGAGGCGCCTTCGTGGCGTTCGGTGTGTGGTGTGAGTACCACATCTTGGGGTGAGGCCTTTGTGGCATTGGTGTGCATCGAGCAACCACACCTCAAGGTGAGCCTCTTGTGGCGTTCGGGAGCACTAAGCCACCGCACCTCTCCAACGGAGATTAGCACTCGCAAGAGTGTGAACTTCGGGATAAATCTTCGTCTCCCGCGTGCCTCGGTTATCTCTATACCCGAGCTCTTTACTTATGCACTTTACCTTGTGATAGCCATCGTGCTTGAAGTTACATATATATCTTGCTATCGCATAAGTTGTTTGCATTGCTTAGCATAAGTTGTTGGTGCACATAGGTGAACCTTTGCTTAGAATAAGTTGTTGGTGCACATAGGTGAACCATAGTATATAGGCTTTGGGCTTGACAAAGTAAACACTAGTTTTATTCCTCATTTGTTAAGCCCATCTCGTAAAAGTTTAAATCGCCTATTAACCCCCCTCTAGGCGACATCCGTGTCCTTTCAATTGGTATCAGAGCAAGGTCTCTCATTCTTAGGCTTCACCGCCTTGAGAGTAAAGATGTTGGTTAGGGGATTAGTGCACAATAACTTGTTTATATTTGATGGCACAAATTATGATCTATGGAAAATTTATGTGCTTAATATTTTACGGGGTATGTCCCCGGACATGGAGCGATTTCTTAAAATTTATGTGGTGAATGAGCAGATGCCATGGGATGGCTTGAGTTGGGGCCGAATGGGCGCAAGAGGATTCGGGGGAGGGTTTGTGACTAGATGGGATGAACTTCCGGATGCTTTCCTCAAGAACACAGCCAAAGGCAGGGATACAAGAAGAAACACAAGAGGAAGAACTCTGCTCTAGATCACTATCTTCATTGATCTCAACATGGTTACAGGTTTCTTGGATACAAGGTTCATTTAAAGACTGATCATCCCGAATACGGGTGTGCCCCCTCTCCTTATATAGGGGAGAGGGTGGCTTACAGAGCAAGAAACCCTAATGGCATCTTTGACTGGACAAACTACTTTACAAAGTAACTTTAATCATGGATGACGCCGGGGTTGATGGCGTGTAACTCACACGTTCGTTGGGAACCCCAAGAGGAAGGTATGATGCGCACAGCAGCAAGTTTTCCCTCAGAAAGAAACCAAGGTTTATCAAACCAGGAGGAGCCAAGAAGCACGTTGAAGGTTGATGGCGGCGGGATGTAGTGCGGCGCAACACCGGGGATTCCGGCGCCAACGTGGAACCTGCACAACACAACCAAAGTACTTTGCCCCAACGAAACAGTGAGGTTGTCAATCTCACCGGCTTGCTGTAACAAAGGATTAACCGTATTGTGTGGAAGATGATTGTTTGCAGAAAACACTAGAACAAGTATTGCAGTAGATTGTATTTCAGTAAAGAGAATTGGACCGGGGTCCACAGTTCACTAGAAGTGTCTCTCCCATAAGACAAACAGCATGTTGGGTGAACAAATTACAGTTGGGCAATTGACAAATAAAGAGAGCATGACCATGCACATACATATCATGATGAGTATAGTGAGATTTAATTGGGCATTACGACAAAGTACATAGACCGCCATCCAACCGCATCTATGCCTAAAAGTCCACCTTCAGGTTATCATCCGAACCCCCTCCAGTATTAAGTTGCAAAGCAACAGACAATTGCATTAAGTATGGTGCGTAATGTAATCAACAACTACATCCTTAGACATAGCATCAATGTTTTATCCCTAGTGGCAACAGCACAATACAACCTTAGAACTTTCTGTCACTGTCCCAGGTGTCAATGCAGGCATGAACCCACTATCGAGCATAAGTACTCCCTCTTGGAGTTACAAGCATCTACTTGGCCAGAGCATCTACTAGTAACGGAAAGCATGCAAGATCATAAACAACACGTAGATATAACTTTGATAATCAACATAACAAGTATTCTCTATTCATCGGATCCCAACAAACGCAACATATAGAATTACAGATAGATGATCTTGATCATGTTAGGCAGCTCACAAGATCCGACAATGATAGCACAATGGGGAGAAGACAACCATCTAGCTACTGCTATGGACCCATAGTCCAGGGGTAGACTACTCACACATCACACCGGAGGCAACCATGGCGGCGTAGAGTCCTCCGGGAGATGATTCCCTCTCGGCAGGGTGCCGGAGGCGATCTCCGGATCCCCCGATGGGATCGGCGTTGGCGGCGTCTCGGAAGGTTTTCCGTATCGTGGCTCTCGGTACGGGGGTTTCGTCACGGAGGCTTTAAGTAGGCGGAAGGGCAAGTCAAGAGGCGGCACGGGGGCCCAAACTATAGGCCGGCGCGGCCAGGGTGGGCGCCGCCTAGGGTTTGGCCACCCCGTGGCCCCTCTTCGTTTCGTCTTCGGACTGGAAGCTTCGTGGAAAAATAGGCCCCGGGCTTTGATTTCGTCCAATTCCGAGAATATTTCCTTACTAGGATTTCTGAAACCAAAAACAGCAGAAAAACGGGCACTTCGGCATCTTGTTAATAGGTTAGTTCCGAAAATGCACGAATATGACATAAAGTGTGCATAAAACATGTAGATAACATCAATAATGTGGCATGGAACATAAGAAATTATCGATACGTCGGAGACGTATCAGCATCCCCAAGCTTAGTTCTGCTCGTCCCGAGCAGGTAAAACGATAACACAGATAATTTCTGGAGTGACATGCCATCATAATCTTGATCATACTATTTGTAAAGCATATGTAGTGAATGCAGCGATCAAAACAATGTATATGACATGAGTAAACAAGTGAATCATAAAGCAAAGACTTTTCATGAATAGCACTTCAAGACAAGCATCAATAAGTCTTGCATAAGAGTTAACTCATAAAGCAATAATTCAAAGTAAAAGCATTGAAGCAACACAAAAGAAGATTAAGTTTCAGCGGTTGCTTTCAACTTGTAACATGTATATCTCATGGATATTGTCAACATAGAGTAATATAATAAGTGCAATAAGCAAGTATGTAGGAATCAATGCACAGTTCACACAAGTGTTTGCTTCTTGAGATGGAGAGAAATAGGTGAACTGACTCAACATTGAAAGTAAAAGAATGGTCCTCCATAGAGGAAAAGCATCGATTGCTATATTTGTGCTAGAGCTTTGATTTTGAAAATATGAAACAATTTTGTCAACGGTAGTAATAAAGTATATGCATCATGTAAATTATATCTTATAAGTTGCAAGCCTCATGCATAGTGTACTAATAGTGCCCGCACCTTGTCCTAATTAGCTTGGACTACCGGATCATCACAATGCACATGTTTTAACCAAGTGTCACAAAGGGGTACCTCTATGCCGCCTGTACAAAGGTCTAAGGAGAAAGCTCGCATTGGATTTCTCGCTATTGATTATTCTTCAACTTAGACATCCATACCGGGACAACATAGACAACAGATAATGGACTCCTCTTTTATGCATAAGCATGTAACAACAATTAATAATTTTCTCATTTGAGATTTGAGGATATATGTCCAAAACTGAAACTTCCACCATGGATCATGGCTTTAGTTAGCGGCCCAATGTTCTTCTCTAACATATGCATGCTTAACCATAGGGTGGTAGATCTCTCTTACTTCAGACAAGACGGACATGCATAGCAACTCACATGAAATTCAACAATGAATAGTTGATGGCGTCCCCAGTGAACATGGTTATCGCACAACAAGCAACTTAATAAGAGATAAAGTGCATAATTACATATTCAATACCACAATAGTTTTTAAGCTATCTGTCCCATGAGCTATATATTGCAAAGGTGAATGATGGAATTTTAAAGGTAGCACTCAAACAATTTACTTTGGAATGGCGGAAAATACCATGTAGTAGGTAGGTATGGTGGACACAAATGGCATAGTGGTTGGCTCAAGTATTTTGGATGCATGAGAAGTATTCCCTCTCGATACAAGGTTTAGGCTAGCAAGGCTTATTTGAAACAAACACAAGGATGAACCGGTGCAGCAAAACTCACATAAAAGACATATTGAAAACATTATAAGACTCTACACCGTCTTCCTTGTTGTTCAAACTCAATACTAGAAATTATCTAGACCTTAGAGAAACCAAATATGCAAACCAAATTTTAGCATGCTCTATGTATTTCTTCATTAATGGGTGCAAAGCATATGATGCAAGAGCTTAATCATGAGCACAACAATTGCCAAGTATCACATTACCCAAGACATTAATAGCAATTACTACATGTATCATTTTCCAATTCCAACCATATAACAATTTAACGAAGGAGAAACTTCGCCATGAATACTATGAGTAGAAACCAAGGACATACTTGTCCATATGCTACAGCGGAGCGTGTCTCTCTCCCATAAAGTGAATGCTAGGATCCATTTTATTCAAACAAAACAAAAAACAAAAACAAACCGACGCTCCAAGCAAAGCACATAAGATGTGATGGAATAAAAATATAGTTTCAGGGGGAACCTGATAATGTTGTCGATGAAGAAGGGGATGCCTTGGGCATCCCCAAGCTTAGACGCTTGAGTCTTCTTGATATATGCAGGGGTGAACCACCGGGGCATCCCCAAGCTTAGAGCTTTCACTCTCCTTGATCATGTTGCATCATACTCCTCTCTTGATCCTTGAAAACTTCCTCCACACCAAACTCGAAACAACTTATTAGAGGGTTAGTGCACAATAAAAATTAACATATTCAGAGGTGACACAATCATTCTTAACACTTCTGGACATTGCATAATGCTACTGGACATTAGTGGATCAAAGAAATTCATCCAACATAGCAAAAGAGGCAATGCGAAATAAAAGGCAGAATCTGTCAAAACAGAACAGTTCGTATTGATGAATTTTAAAATGGCACCAGACTTGCTCAAATGAAAATGCTCAAATTGAATGAAAGTTGCGTACATATCTGAGGATCATGCACGTAAATTGGCTTAATTTTCTGAGCTACCTACAGGGAGGTAGACCCAGATTCGTGACAGCAAAGAAATCTGGAACTGCGCAGTAATCCAAATCTAGTACTTACTTTTCTATCAACGGCTTAACTTGGCACAACAAAACACAAAACTAAGATAAGGAGAGGTTGCTACAGTAGTAAACAACTTCCAAGACACAAAATAGAAACAAAGTACTGTAGGTAAAAACATGAGTTGTCTCCCATAAGCGCTTTTCTTTAACGCCTTTCAGCTAGGCGCAGAAAGTGTGCATCAAGTATTATCAAGAGACGAAGTGTCAACATCATAATTTGTTCTCATAATAGAATCAAAAGGTAACTTCATCCTCTTTCTAGGGAAGTGTTCCATACCTTTCTTGAGAGGAAATTGATATTTTATATTACCTTCCTTCATATCAATGATAGCACCAACAGTTCGAAGAAAAGGTCTTCCCAATATAATGGGACAAGATGCATTGCATTCAATATCCAAGACAACAAAATCAACGGGGACAAGGTTATTGTTAACGGTAATGCGAACATTATCAACTTTACCCAAAGGTTTCTTTGTAGAATGATCAGCAAGATTAACATCCAAATAACAATTTTTCAGCGGTGGCAAGTCAAGCATATTATAAATTTTCTTAGGCATAACAGAAATACTTGCACCAAGATCACATAAAGCATTACAATCAAAATCTTTAACCTTCATCTTAATGATGGGCTCCCAACCATCCTCTAGCTTTTTAGGAATAGAGGCTTCGCGCTCTAGTTTCTCTTCTCTAGCTTTTATGAGAGCATTTGTAATATGATGTGTAAAAGCCAAATTTATAGCACTAGCATTAGGACTTTTAGCAAGTTTTTGCAAGAACTTTATAACTTCAGAGATGTGGCAATCATCAAAATTCAAACCATTATAATCTAAAGCAATGGGATCATCATCCCCAATGTTGGAAAAAATTTCAGCAGCTTTATCACAGGCAGTTTCAGCAGTTTTAGCAGTTTCAGGCAGTTTTTCGCGCTTTGCATTAGAAGTGGAAACATTGCTAACACCAATTCTTTTATTAGTATTAGTAGAAGGTGCAGCAACATGTGTAGCATTAACATTACTAGTGGTGGTAATAGTCCAAACTTTAGCTATATTCTTCTCTTTAGCTAGTTTTTCATTTTCTTCTCTATCCCACCTAGCACGCAGTTCAGCCATTAATCTTATATTCTCATTAATTCTTACTTGGATGGCATTTGCTGTAGTAACAATTTTATTATGATGATTCTCATTAGGCAAAACTTTTGATTTCAAAAGATCAACATCAGCAGCAAGACTATCGACTTTAGAAGCAAGTATATCAATTTTCCCAAGCTTTTCTTCAACAGATTTGTTAAAAGCAGTTTGTGTACTAATAAATTCTTTAAGCATGGCTTCAAGTCCAGGGGGTGAACTCCTATTATTATTGTAAGAATTTCCATAAGAATTACCATAGCCGTTGCCATTATTATAAGGATATGGCCTATAGTTGTTACTAGAATTGTTCCGGTAAGCATTGTTGTTGAAATTATTATTTTTAATGAAGTTCACATCAACATGTTCTTCTTGTGCAACCAATGAAGCTAATGGAACATTATTAGGATCAATATTAGTCCTATCATTCACAAGCATAGACATAATAGCATCAATCTTATCACTCAAGGAAGAGGTTTCTTCAACAGAATTTACCTTCTTACCTTGTGGAGCTCTTTCCGTGTGCCATTCAGAGTAGTTGATCATCATATTATCAAGAAGCTTTGTTGCTTCACCAAGAGTGATGGACATAAAGGTACCTCCAGCAGCTGAATCCAATAAATTCCGTGAAGAAAAATTTAGTCCTGCATAGAAGGTTTGGATGATCATCCAAGTAGTCAGTCCATGGGTTGGGCAATTTTTAACCAGAGATTTCATTCTTTCCCAAGCTTGAGCAACATGTTCAGTATCTAATTGTTTAAAATTCATTATGCTACTCCTCAAAGATATAATTTTAGCAGGGGGATAATATCTACCAATAAAAGCATCCTTGCATTTAGTCCATGAATCAATACTATTCTTAGGCAGAGATAGCAACCAATCTTTAGCTCTTCCTCTTAATGAGAAAGGGAACAATTTTAGTTTAATAATATCACCATCTACATCTTTATATTTTTGCATTTCATATAGTTCAACAAAATTATTAAGATGGGTAGCAGCATCATCAGAACTAACACCAGAAAATTGCTCTCGCATAACAAGATTCAGTAAAGCAGGTTTAATTTCAAAGAATTCTGCTGTAGTAGCAGGTGGAGCAATAGGTGTGCATAAGAAATCATTATTATTTGTGGTTGTGAAGTCACACAACTTAGTATTTTCAGCGTTGGCCATTTTAGCAACAGTAAATAAAGCAAACTAGATAAAGTAAATGCAAGTAAACTAATTTTTTTGTGTTTTTGATATAGCAAACAAGATAGCAAGTAAAGTAAAACTAGCAACTAATTTTTTTGTATTTTGATTTAGTGCAGCAAATAAAGTAGTAAATAAAACTAAGCAAGACAAAAACAAAGTAAAGAGATTGAGAAGTGGAGACTCCCCTTGCAGTGTGTCTTGATCTCCCCGGCAACGGCGCCAGAAAATATGCTTGATGCTGTCCAGGACTGGCGCGTGGTTGACGAGGGAGGAAATCTCTGTTGTGTAGCTTTCTGGTCCCCGGCAACGGCGCCAGAAAATATGCTTGATGGCGTGTAACTCACACGTTCGTTGGGAACCCCAAGAGGAAAGTATGATGCGCACGGCAGCAAGTTTTCCCTCAGAAAGAAACCAAGGTTTATCGAACCAGGAGGAGCCAAGAAGCACGTTGAAGGTTGATGGCGGCGGGATGTAGTGCGGCGCAACACCAGGGATTCCGGCGCCAACGTGGAACCTGCACAACACAACCAGAGTACTTTGCCCCAACGAAATAGTGAGGTTGTCAATCTCACCGGCTTGCTGTAACAAAGGATTAACCGTATTGTGTGGAAGATGATTGTTTGCGAAAAAGAACAAGTATTGCAGTAGATTGTATTTCAGTAAAGAGAATTGGACCGGGGTCCACAGTTCACTAGAGGTGTCTCTCCCTTAAGACAAACAGCATGTTGGGTGAACAAATTGCAGTTGGGCAATTGACAAATAAAGAGAGCATGACCATGCACATACATATCATGATGAGTATAGTGAGATTTAATTGGGCATTACGACAAAGTACATAGACCGCCATCCAACTGCATCTATGCCTAAAAAGTCCACCTTCAGGTTATCATCCGAACCCCCTCCAGTATTAAGTTGCAAAGCAACAGACAATTGCATTAAGTATGGTGCGTAATGTAATCAACAACTACATCCTTAGACATAGCATCAATGTTTTATCCCTAGTGGCAACAACACAACACAACCTTAGAACTTTCTGTCACTGTCCCAGGTGTCAATGCAGGCATGAACCCACTATCGAGCATAAGTACTCCCTCTTGGAGTTACAAGCATCTACTTGGCCAGAGCATCTACTAGTAACGGAAAGCATGCAAGATCATAAACAACACGTAGATATAACTTTGATAATCAACATAACAAGTATTCTCTATTCATCGGATCCCAACAAACGCAACATATAGAATTACAGATAGATGATCTTGATCATGTTAGGCAGCTCACAAGATCCGACAATGATAGCACAATGGGGAGAAGACAACCATCTAGCTACTGCTATGGACCCATAGTCCAGGGGTAGACTACTCACACATCACACCGGAGGCGACCATGGCGGCGTAGAGTCCTCCGGGAGATGATTCCCCTCTCCGGCAGGTGCGGAGGCGATCTCTGGATCCCCGAGATGGGATCGGCGTTGGTGGCGTCTATGGAAGGTTTTCCGTATCGTGGCTCTCGGTACTGGGGGTTTCGTCACGGAGGCTTTAAGTAGGCGGAAGGGCAAGTCACGAGGCGGCACGGGGGGCCCAAACTATAGGCCGGCGCGGCCAGGGGTGGGGCCGCGCCGCCCTAGGGTTTGGCCACCCCGTGGCCCCTCTTCGTTTCGTCTTCGGACTTCTGGAAGCTTCGTGGAAAAATAGGCCCCTGGGCTTTGATTTCGTCCAATTCCGAGAATATTTCCTTACTAGGATTTCTGAAACCAAAAACAGCAGAAAACAGCAACACTTCGGCATCTTGTTAATAGGTTAGTTCAGAAAATGCACGAATATGACATAAAGTGTGCATAAAACATGTAGATAACATCAATAATGTGGCATGGAACATAAGAAATTATCGATACGTCGGAGACGTATCAGGGGTCTTCTTTAATCAGGGAGGCTGACGTCCTCCGGCTTCTTTCAGCGTCATCCCTCTCTTTGGCGCCAGGGCTTCGATTAAAGCCACTTTGCTTAGCTCATCCTTGTCCTCTAGCTCTGAAGAGAATCTTTGACCAGTCTGCCGACATGCTCTTCTTCCGGTAGCCCGGTATCTTCTTTATCCGGTTACGGTATACCCCTCTGGGATACCGGCATGGCTTTACTTAGTCATACTCTTATCTTTGTGCTCAAAAACATTAAACCGGTATCTTGATGGCTCAAACCATCCGGTTTGGCATGCCTTTGGCATACCGGGGTCATCCCCCAACATTAGTCCCCGAAGCTGGTATAGCCTGGTGGATTCTATCCAACAGACCATGCCAGGTTCTCTTGTTTTTAGGATACCTGTTTAATCTTTCCAGCACTCAGCTTGGATCCGACATCTTTGCCCGGACTCATGCTTTCTCTCTTTGCAAGGTATCTTCCGGTATCTTTTCCTCCGGTATCTTAGCCATTAACTCTCTCCTCGGCGAAGTCGAGAATTTCTTGGGCCCCGCGCCTGTCAGTGACATGCGCACTGTGTCTGACGCGTCAGTGTCAGGGGTCACTTCCCTTCGGCTTCCGCGCGCGTATTAACTGCTCCACAGCGGATCCTGGCCATTGCCTTGTGGGTGTGCTACCGAGCACAAATCCAACCGGATGTTATTATCCTCACAAAATCTTTTGAACTCACCTTGAGCAAAATTGGTTCCATTGTCTGTGATGATGCTATGCGGGTAGCCATACCGCAAGATAACATCTTTTAAGAATTTCACCATTGTGTGCCCATCACACTTTGCGATAGGTTTCACTTCTAGCCACTTGGTGAACTTGTCTACCATGACCAAAATGTGAGTCATGCTGCTCCTTGCAGTTTTGAATGGGCCTACCATATCAAGGCACCAAACAACAAACGGCCATGTTAGCGGTATGGTTTTTAAACCGGATGCTGGGGTATGATTTTGCTTGGCGTACCTCTGGCACCCATTGCATTTTCTTACCAAATCCTCAGCGTTTTCCAAAGCAGTGGGCCAATAGAACCCATGCCGGAACACTTTTGCTACCAGCGCCCTTGATGAGGCGTGGTGCCCACATTCTCCCTGGTGAATTTCTTCAAGCATTTCTTTTCCTTCTTCCGGTTCCACACATTTTTGAAGGACACCGGTAACACTTCTCTTGTACACCTCACCATTGATGATGGTGTATGCTTTGGACCTCCTCTGGATCCTTCTGGATTCATTTTCGTCATCCGGCAAGGTGCCGTTGATCAGGAATTCCTTAATAGGTTTAACCCATGACGGTGTCTCTCGAACCACAAACACCGGTACATCTATCTCCATGTTATCCACCAGCATCGTTTCTTCCGGTATGGCTGCGACAGTCCCCGAACTTGCCAGAACAGTCCCCGATCTTGCCGGAACAGTCCCCGAGCTTGCCGGAACAGTCCCCGGGTTTCCTTCATCGATATCCATGGGTACCACATGTGATTCCGGTACGAAAATTGATTCCGATTCCGGGCTTGGTTTAATCGATGGTTCTCTCAAGTGTGCCAAGGCTATTCCGGGAGGAATTTCTTGCCTAGATTAGCCCAGCTTGGACAAAGCATCCGCGGCCTCATTTTCCGCTCGTGGTACATGGTGAAACTCACAGCCCTCAAAGAAGCCGGCAATCTTTTGCACGTGAAACCGGTACGAAGCCATGTTAGCATCTTTTGCGTCCCAATCTCCGGAACATTGTTGCACCACAAGATCTGAATCTCCATAGCAAATGATCCGGTGCGCACCGATTTCTTTTGCGACCTTTAGTCCATGGATCAAAGCCTCGTACTCAGCGACATTGTTTGATGCCCTGAAATGTACTTGCAGAACATACCGGAGATGATCTCCCTTAGGTGAGGTAAGTACCACACCGGCACCTAGACCCTCTTTCAGCTTGGATCCGTCAAAGTGCATCTTCCAGTATTCTATCTTGTGATCCGGGGGCTTGTATTGCATTTCCGCCCAATCGATAAGGAAATCAGCCAAAGAATGCGATTTTATGGCATCTCTTCTTTCATACACCGGTACGTATGGTGATATCTGGATTGCCCACTTTGCAATCCTACCGCTAGCATCTTTGTTGCACATGATATCGGAAATGGGTGCTTCACTCACCACTTTCATGGGGTGCTCTTCAAAGTAATGTTTGAGCTTGGTGGCGGCCATGTACACGCCATAAGTCATTTTCTGGAAGTGAGGGTAGTTTTGTTTTGAGAGGGAGAGTACCTCGCTCAGGTAGTATACCGGCCTCTGGACGGTTTTTCCTTCCTCTTCTCTTTCGACCACAACTACCACACTCACAACCCGGTTTGTTGCTGCTATGTATAACAGCATAGGCTCTTTTTCTAGAGGTGAAGCCAGTATAGGCGCTGTGGCCAGCATTGTTTTCAGCTCTTTGAACGCTGCGTCTGCCTGAGGGGTCCAGACGAACGTATCAGATTTTTTCATGAGAGCATAGAGCGGCAGAGCTTTTTCTCCCAACCTGCTTATGAACCGGCTTAGCGATGCCAAGCTTCCGGTAAACTTTTGCACGTCCTTGAGATCGCGCGGTATTGTCATTCTTTCGATGGCCCGGATTTTTACCGGATTAACCTTGATGCCCCGGCTTGATACGAGAAAGCCAAGCAGCTTGCCGGCAGGTACACCAAAGGTACATTTTGCCGGATTGAGTTTCATCCGGAATCTTCTCAAGTTATCAAATGTTTGCCGGAGGTCATCGATTAAGGTTTCTTTTACCTTGGTTTTTACCACGACATCGTCCACATAGACTTGTACATTTTTTCCAATCTGGTCAAACAAACATTTTTGCATACAGCGCTGGTACGTTGCACCAGCGTTGCGCAAACCAAAAGGCATAGTAACATAGCAATAAGCCCCGTGCGGGGTAATGAACACAGTTTTTATTTGATCTTCCTTTTTCAGGGGGATTTGGTGGAAACCGGAATAAGCATCTAAGAAAGACAACAGCTCACAACCAGCAGTGGAATCAATCACTTGATCGATCCGGGGTAACGGGAAAGGGTCTTTTGGGCAAGCTTTGTTCAGGTTGGTGTAGTCGATACACATGCGCCACACCTTTGGGGCTTTTGGTTCTCTTCTTTCTTCTTTTCGACCAGCACCGGATTGGCTAGCCACTCAGTGTGCAGTACTTCCACGATGAAACCGGCAACCAGTAACTTTGTCACCTCTTCTCCAATGATCTTTCTCCTGTCTTCAGCAAACCGGCGCAGCGGCTGCCTTACCGGCTTCGCATCTTTCCGGACATTTAATGAGTGCTCAGCCAGCTCCCTCGGAACACCTACCAAGTCATCTGTAGACCAGGCAAAGATATTCCGATTCTCACGGAGGAAGCTGACGAGCGCGCTTTCCTATGCTTCATTCATGCCGGCACCGATACGAACGGTGCGCTCAGGGTAAGCCGGGTCCAGCACAATGTCCTTTGTTTCTTTTGTCGGCTTGAATGCCGGTGTGCCCAGGTTTGCACT
This sequence comes from Lolium multiflorum, assembly GCA_030979885.1. Lineage (NCBI taxonomy): Eukaryota > Viridiplantae > Streptophyta > Magnoliopsida > Poales > Poaceae > Lolium > Lolium multiflorum. The sequence goes on from CM061747.1 coordinate 230,745,923, forward strand.
CATTGCCGCTAAGCTCAGCTGTGAGGACTGAGCCAGCGCAACCGCAGTTTGCATCCTCCTCTTTTCCTCTGCGATCACCAGCGATTCTGCCAGGTTTGATCCGGCGGAAGCTGTTTCCAGTGAAATGTTGTAGTTTCCCACCACAGTTAAGGGTCCACGAGGTGCCGGCATCTTCATCTTGAGATACGCCGTGTGAGTTGAGGCCATGAAAGCAGCCAATGCCGGTCTCCCCAGCAATGCATGGTAAGGACTATCTAAATCCACCACCTCGAACTCTAGGTTTTCCACCCGGCAATTGTCACGTCCTCCAAACGACACATCCACCCGGACTTTTCCAACCGGTGCGCAGGACAAGCCCGGAACGATTCCGTGGAAAGTCGTGCGAGTTGGCTGAAGCATGTTTTCTGTTATGCCCAGCATGTTCATGGTGTGCCGGTACATGATGTTTATGCTGCTCCCATTGTCTATCAGCACCTTGCTGAACTTGACTCGAGCGTTTGGCCCTTGCATGATTGGGTCCAAGACAAGAGCATAGCCACCCGGGTTAGGCATGATCTTGGGGTGATCCTTGAACGACCACGAGATCTCTTGATCTGACCACAGCATGTATTTTGGTACTGCCGGCATCACCGCGTTCACTTCCATGGAACGGCGATGTAGGCTCTGTCTGTCGGTTGGCTCAGTGACGAACACAACGCAGCACATATCTGGGTCATGGTAAACATTCCGGCCCAAAGGTGCCGGTGGAGGCGGTTGGCCATTGCCTTCTCCCACCTGGTTAACTTGCTGGTACTGCTGCCGGTTTGGCTGAGGCTGTACCGGTAAAGCGTTTGCCCCGGTAAGCGGTGGTGGTGGTGGTAGGTGCTGTTGCCGCGACATGTCTTGTGGTGGTTGCGCATCTTTTACCACTCCCTTTTGCATCAAGTACTTGGTCCAGGTACAATCCTTCGTCAGGTTATTCGATGGGTGCGCCGGATTCGGTGTGTGCCACCGGCAAGGTTGGTCCATGGCAGCTTCCATGGTATACTTGGCAGGTTCTTGCCAATTCTTTTTCTGGCCCCAGGGTTTCTTTTCGATCCACTGTTTCTTAGGACCCGCCCATGGCTACGATCCAGTTCTCTGTCTCTGACTGCCGCTGGCCTCAGAGTTATCTTGTACAGTAGAAACTTGTTGCGGTCCGTACCTTCGATCCGGGAAATCTTCCCTTCTTTTGTTGTTCCGATTATCTCGGTGTTGCTCTTGGCGCTGCTGAGGCTGTTCTGGTTCAGGTTGTACTGCCGGCTGCGTTGGGTCTCCCAACGCATAGCTATCCGCCACGCGTATCATCTCTGCCAACGTTGTCGGCATGCTTCGCTGCAGCTTTTGCCACAACGGTGAACCTCTTCTGCACCCACTGCTAAACCAAGCAATGGCTTGCGCCTCTATCACCCCTTCACAGGAGTTCCTTGTGGTGTTCCACCGGGCCAGATAATCCCGGTCTGTTTCATTTGGACGCTGCACACACAGAGCGAGCTGCTGTGGCCTGTTTGTCCTCCGGTATGTGCTGCTGAAGTTACTCACGAAAGCTTCCTCAAAATCCAGCCAACCATTTATGCTTCCTGCCGGCAAGTTGTTTAGCCAGATTCTTGCCGGTCCCACCAAGAATGATGGTATGATTCTCACGGCCCAACGCCGGTTTCCTCCTCCAGCTACGGTTCCTCCGCCGCCTGCGACGTATACCGCGGTCACGTAATCCGCGAGCCAGTCTTCCGGCTTAGTGGTGCCATCATATGTTTTTGTGTCACGGGGCAACTGGAAGTTGCGAACCGGTGGTCCTTCTTTCATGATTCTTGGACCAAAACACTTTGGGCCTGGAGGTCCTTCTGCCTCGATCATTTCTGACAAGTATACTCTGTCCAGACGGTGCCTCGCATCCCGTTCTGGCAGGTATCTTTCTCCCAAGCGCTCTCCCAATGGGTTCCGGTATGCTGCCGGTCTTGCTGAATCAACCTCGTCATCATGTTCCGGTACCGCGGCCCTTGCCTGCCGGTATCTTGGAGGATCTATTTCCTCCTCATCGTACGCTGCCCTTGCAGCTCAATAATTTTGCCCGGTTTCGTGTCTACCGGCATGATTGTTTCCGGTATAGCCTCCTTTGCCATAGCCTCTCTCTGCCCCTTGGCTTTTTCCGCCGGCATGTGTTATCACCAGAATTTGACCAAGTCAGAGGTGGGCCACGATCAAGATGGGCTTGGAGATTATATACGGAGAAAATACGTAGATCGGCCTTATATGCAAAGTTGGGCTAGATTGCCCTTATATCTGTAATATAGTAGATCGTATCTTAGATAGAGTTTTACCCGTGCACGGTTAGGTGCACGCCTAAATTAGAAAGTCCGCTGGACTATAAATATGTATCTAGGGTTTATGGAATAAACAACAACAAACGTTCAACCAAACAAATCAATCTCGGCGCATCGCCAACTCCTTCGTCTCGAGGGTTTCTATCGGTAAGCGACATGCTGCCTAGATCGCATCTTGCGATCTAGGCAGCACAAGCTCCACGTTGTTCATGCGTTGCTCGTATTGAAGCCTTGTTGATGGCGAGCAACGTAGTTATCATAGATATGTTAGGGTTAGCATAGTTCTTCGCGTAACATGCTATCGTAGTGCAACCCTTGCATGTCTAGCCGCCCTCACACCTATCTTAGGTGTGGGGGCGGCACCCCGCTTGATCGTTATTTAGTAGATCTGATCCGTTACGATTGCTCCTTGTTCTACAAGGATTAGTTTAATATCTGCAATAGTTAGGCCTTACAAAGGGGGGAGGATCCAGCGGCACGTAGGGTGTCGTTCGCTAGTCCTAAACAGGATGTTCCGGGGATCAACTTCGTGTTGGTTTTTAGGCCTTGTTTAGGATCGGCTTACGATCACCATGCGTGGCCGCGAGGCCCAACCTGGAGTAGGATGATCCGATTATGCGGTGAAAACCCTAAATCGTCGTAGATCTCATTAGCTTTATCTTGATCAAGCAGGACCACCATATATTCGTGCACCCCGTACGAATCATGGGTGGATCGGCTCCTTGAGCCGATTCACAGGATAACCTGAGAGCCGATCGAGGCTCGTATTTAATGTTTACGTGTATGCCATGCAGGAAACTAAGCGAGGCATCTCCATCACCTTCGTGACCAGGTATAGGTCAGGTGGCACGCCCTGCATCAGCATCGGACGTGTGACCGAAGGCTGCGGGCCGTCGCTCGGAGGGACCTTAGCCAGCCGCAGCTCTAGGTTGTTCCCGGCTCTACGGTGTTGCCCGTCGCTGCCCGCCGGTGGGTTTCGACGACAACACATTCTGGCACGCCCGGTGGGACAAGCTTCTACATCAACCACATCGCCATCTACATCTGAGATGGCGGACGGCACGCCAGTCACGTACGAGGATCTGACGGACGAGCTCAAGAAGAAGTATGACGAGATCAAAGTCATCCTCGAAGCCGACCTCATCGGCTCATATCACAGAACCCGTTCACATGGCATCAGGTGGAAGGGGTTCTCACCGGAAGGCGCACTCGATGGAGTGGACCTATCTGTCCCGTCGGAGGAACGCACCAGGGCTGTGCGCCAGGAGATTAGTGGCATGGTGACTCACTCGTTGCATCGCCATTCTGAGAGCCTGGTGAATACTCTGGAGCATGTCGCCGTTCGGATGATCAAGGAGGTCATGAAGAATCAGCGCTCTCTATTAGGACCAGCTCTCGGGACCTACCAAGGAAAAGTGCCACTTCAGTCCCGTCCACCGTCGTCATTCACATCGGCGGCACCAGAAGTGCCTAATTCACCGTCGTGCGCCGTTGACAGGGTTAACGACACTTACCCTGGGAGGTGCCAACCAGGATACTCGTTCAACATCAACATGATAGAACTGGGGCACCCCCCTGATGAGGATGGAGGCGAGGGCAACTGCTCTCATAACGAAGATAAGGAAGAAGCTGCTCCACGCGATCGGCTCCGACACTGCCGAAAGATCCTGGTGATGATCAAGATGGAAGCCGATTCTAGCGATCGGCCTGTATCATCCGTACCACCTGCTCTCCCGGTATATGGCGTCGACCTCACAGGGGACGGAAAGCTAGGGTATGGGTTTACATCGGCTGACGAGCTGGAGGAAGTCGACATTGGTCCTGGGGATAAGCCGCGACCGACTTTTATCAGCAAGAAGCTAGATCCACAGCTCAGGGGACAGATGATAGCCCTGTTAAAAGAATACCCAGATTGCTTTGCATGGGATTACACGGAGATGCCTGGGTTGGACAGGAGCATCATTGAACATCGGCTCCCCCTTAAGAAAGGATTTCGGCCGTTCCAACAACGAGCACGTCAGATGAGGGCCGAAATTCTCGAAGAAGTCAAGAAAGAGATCGAGAAAATGTTGGCCGCCGGATTCATCAGGCCATGCAGGTATGCTGAGTGGATCTCCAGTATCGTTCCTGTGGAAAAGAAGGACGGCCGATGGCGCGTGGCCATCGATTTCCGAGATCTTAACAGAGCCACTCCAAAGGACGAATATCCAATGCCCGTGGCAGAAACGTTGATAAACGCCGCTGCTGGCCACAAGGTGTTGAGCTTCATGGATGGCAACGCCGGTTATAACCAGATTTTCATGGCTCCGGAAGATATACACAAGACCGCATTCAGAGTACCAGGGGCAGTAGGCTTGTTCGAGTACGTGGTCATGACCTTTGGGTTGAAGAATGCTGGTGCAACGTACCAACGAGTCATGAATTATATATTTCATGATCTGATCGGTAAGTTGGTGGAGATCTATATCGATGACATGGTCGTCAAATCAGTCTCCATGGAGGGACACTTGGACGATCTACGGCGCGTCCTAGACCGAACTCGGAAATTCGGGCTGAGAATGAATCCGAAGAAGTGTGCCTTTGGCGTGACGGCTGGTCAATTCCTAGGTTTTCTGGTTCATGAACGGGGAATTGAGATCGGCCTGAAAAGTCAGGAGGCGGTGCGTACCATGCAGCCGCCGACCACGAAAAAGGAGCTCCAGCGCCTCATCGGCAAGATCAATTTTGTCCGGCGATTCATCTCTAATCTGTCAGGACGAATCGAGCCGTTCATGGCGCTGGTGAAGACTAAATCTGATGACGAGTTTCACTGGGGGGCAGAACAGCAACAGGCGTTTGATGAGATTAAGCGATATCTGACGACGCCGCCTGTACTAGTTCCGCCCCAGCAAGACAGGCCGTTCTACATCTACTGTCAGTAGCTGACACGTCCATCGCTTCGGTGGTGGTGCAACTCTACGATGGCGTTGAGAAAGTCGTTTTCTACCTCAGCAGAAGGATGCTGGACGCGGAGACAAGATATCCTGAGGTCGAGAAACTTTGCCTCTGCCTGTTCTTTACCTGCACCAAGCTTCATCACATCCTTTTGACGGCAGAGATCATCGTCATATGCAAATCAGACGTTGTCAAGCACATGTTGTCGGCCCCTGTTTTGAAAGGCCGACTTGGTAAGTGGATGTTTGCGTTGTCAGAATTCGATCTCCGGTATCAGCCTGCGAAAGCAGTCAAGGGACAAGCGTTGGCCGATCTTATCGCTGAACGGATCAGCACCAATATAGCAGCACTATCTATACGTGCATGGGCTATGTTCTTCGATGGATCGGTTTGTGATGATGGTTGTGGAATCGGCATTCTGCTCGTGTCGCCTCGGGGGGCAGAATACTCCTTCTCCATCAGATTATCTACCCCTTGCACCAACAACGTAGCAGAATATGAGGCAATACGTAAGGGAATGGAGTTGCTACTGGAAGCCGGAGCTGAAGCAGTAGAGCTTTTTGGAGACTCAAAGTTGGTGATTAACCAGCTCACGGAGGAGTATAAGTGCGAAAGTGAATCGCTTTTCCCATATTGGGTGGAATGCCGTGAGTTGATGACACAGTTTCGGTACATCAACTTTAATTGGGTCCCAAGATCCCAAAATACCGACGCCAACAATCTCGCACAAATGGCGTCAGGCTATATGGATATATCTGACGGATCGAGGTTCAGGTACAATTCCTGGAACAGGATGATTGGAGAGCCGAAATCTTCAACTATTTAAAAGATTCGGCTCGGGGGCACCTAAACGGATAAGGTACAAAGCCATGAAGTATGTCCTCATAGGAGACGATATGTTCTACAGGACGTTGGAAGGGTTACTACTTAAGTGCCTGGGGCCAACTGAGTCTAATCGGCTCTTACATGAGGTGCATGAAGGCGCCTGTGGAACTCATCAATCGGCTCATAAGATGAAGTGGTTAATCAGGCGATCAGGGTTTTATTGGCCCACCATGCTTGAAGACTGCTTCAATTATTACAAGGGGTGCCAAGCGTGTCAGATGTTCGGGAAGATTCAGGTGGTACCAGCATCAGCGATGAACCCCATCATCAAGCCTTGGCCGTTTCGGGGGTGGGGCATGGATATGATCGGCAAAATCCATCCGGCGTCGAGCAAAAAACATGAATGGATTTTGGTTATCACAGATTACTTCACCAAGTGGGTGGAAGCCGTCCCTATGAAAAAGGTGAAATCAGAAGATGTGATCAAGTTTGTGAAAGAACACGTCATTCATAGGTTCGGGATTCCCCAAACTATCACGACCGATGGAGGTTCGGTCTTTATTTCTAAGGAATTCAGGAAGTTCTGCGATGACATGGGGATTAAACTGATCCGATCATCCCCGTACTACGCTCAAGCTAATGGGCAGGCTGAGGCGTCCAATCAGAGTCTGATCAAACTGATCAAGAGGAAAATTGACGAGAACCCTAGGGATTGGCATGAGAAGTTGTCAGAAGCATTATGGGCCTACCGCATGTCGTGCCATGGAGCTATAAAGACTTCGCCATACCAGCTCGTCTATGGACAGGAAGCCGTATTGCCTTGGGAAATTACGGCTGGATCAAGACGTGTCACGTTTCAGAATGATTTGACAGCTGAAGAATATGCAGCTTTGATGAGCGACACTATTGAGGACGCAACAGAACTTAGGCTTTGGTCGTTGGAGAAGATTAAGGAAAACAAAGCCAGGGTGGCTCGTGCTTACAATAAAAAGGTTAGGCCAAAGGAGTTCCAAGTTGGTGATCTAGTATGGGAAGCTGTGTTGCCATTAGGAACCAGGGACAAGGCATATGGCAAATGGTCTCCTAATTGGCACGGTCCGTACAAAGTTGTCCAGGCCTTGAAGGGTAATGCATACATGCTGGAAGAGTTGAGCGGTGAAAAGTTCCCAGTGGCTGTCAATGGTCAACACCTCAAGAAATATTTCCCAAGCATGTGGGACGATGGGCAGTAAGATGTGGGGGCCGATTTAAGAATCGGCCAGTAAAAAACAACAACAAACGTTCAACCAAACAAATCAATCTCGGCGCATCGCCAACTCCTTCGTCTCGAGGGTTTCTATCGGTAAGCGACATGCTGCCTAGATCGCATCTTGCGATCTAGGCAGCAGCTCCGTTGTTCATGCGTTGCTCGTACTGAAGCCTTGTTGATGGCGAGCAACGTAGTTATCATAGATATGTTAGGGTTAGCATAGTTCTTCGCGTAACATGCTATCGTAGTGCAACCCTTGCATGTCTAGCCGCCCTCACACCTATCTTAGGTGTGGGGGCGGCACCCCGCTTGATCTTTATTTAGTAGATCTGATCCGTTACGATTGCTCCTTGTTCTACAAGGATTAGTTTAATATCTGCAATAGTTAGGCCTTACAAAGGGGGGAGGATCCAGCGGCACGTAGGGTGTCGTTCGCTAGTCCTAAACAGGATGTTCCGGGGATCAACTTCGTGTTGGTTTTTAGGCCTTGTTTAGGATCGGCTTACGATCACCGTGCGTGGCCGCGAGGCCCAACCTGGAGTAGGATGATCCGATTATGCGGTGAAAACCCTAAATCGTCGTAGATCTAATTAGCTTTATCTTGATCAAGCAGGACCACCATATATTCGTGCACCCCGTATGAATCATGGGTGGATCGGCTCCTTGAGCCGATTCACGGGATAACCTGAGAGCCGATCGAGGCTCGTATTTAATGTTTACGTGTATGCCATGCAGGAAACTAAGCGAGGCATCTCCATCACCTTCGACCAGGTATAGGTCAGGTGGCACGCCATCAGCATCGGACGTGTGACCAGAGGTTGCGGGCCGTCGCTCGGAGGGACCTCAGCCAGCCGCAGCTCTAGGTTGTTCCCGGCTCTACGGTGTTGCCCGTCGCTGCCCGCCGGTGGGTTTCTGACGACAACACATTCTGGCACGCCCGGTGGGACACAAATGCATCGACGTGATGAAGGCCGTGTAGTAATAACATTGGGGTTGACCCCCGAAGATCCATGTAAGGATATTACAAAGCCTTCAGGGAGCGCTTCGATCTAGCGAATTGGCTAAAATCATCCTCACCACACGGTCGGCTTGGGTTCAACGGTGATCTAATGAACGGCGGCCACGTCGGCTGCACGAAGCCCAACGGAGCCGACGTGCAAATACAGTGCCTTGGCATGATACAGAGCCGATATCTGCAGTCACCTGACAGATTCGGCTCGGGGGAGGCACATGATCAGCAGACAGACGCATGAGCAAGGAATGTCAGGAGCCGATGGAAAATCGGCCAATAAAAAAAAGGAACAACAACAAACGTTCAACCAAACAAATCAATCTCGGCGCATCGCCAACTCCTTCGTCTCGAGGGTTTCTATCGGTAAGCGACATGCTGCCTAGATCGCATCTTGCGATCTAGGCAGCACAAGCTCCACGCGTTGCTCGTGCTGAAGCCTTGTTGATGGCGAGCAACGTAGTTATCATAGATATGTTAGGGTTAGCATAGTTCTTCGCGTAACATGCTATCGTAGTGCAACCCTTGCATGTCTAGCCGCCCTCACACCTATCTTAGGTGTGGGGGCGGCACCTTTGATCTTTATTTAGTAGATCTGATCCGTTACGATTGCTCCTTGTTCTACAAGGATTAGTTTAATATCTGCAATAGTTAGGCCTTACAAGGGGGGAGGATCCAGCGGCACGTAGGGTGTCGTTCGCTAGTCCTAAACAGGATGTTCCGGGATCAACTTCGTGTTGGTTTTTAGGCCTTGTTTAGGATCGGCTTACGATCACCGTGCGTGGCCGCGAGGCCCAACCTGGAGTAGGATGATCCGATTATGCGGTGAAAACCCTAAATCGTCGTAGATCTAATTAGCTTTATCTTGATCAAGCAGGACCACCATATATTCGTGCACCCCGTACGAATCATGGGTGGATCGGCTCCTTGAGCCGATTCACGGGATAAGAGCCGATCGAGGCTCGTATTTAATGTTTACGTGTATGCCATGCAGGAAACTAAGCGAGGCATCTCCATCACCTTCGACCAGGTATAGGTCAGGTGGCACGCCATCGGCATCGGACGTGTGACCGAAGGCTGCGGGCCGTCGCTCGGAGGGACCTCAGCCACCGCAGCTCTAGGTTGTTCCCGGCTCTACGGTGTTGCCCGTCGCTGCCCGCCGGTGGGTTTCGACGACAACACATTCGTGGTTAATCAGCGATCAGGGTTTTATTGGCCCACCATGCTTGAAGCTTCAATTATTACAAGGGGTGCCAAGCGTGTCAGATGTTCGGGAAGATTCAGATGGTACCAGCATCAGCGATGAACCCCATCATCAAGCCTTGGCCGTTTCGGGGGTGGGGCATGGATATGATCGGCAAAATCCATCCGGCGTCGAGCAAAAAACATGAATGGATTTTGGTTATCACAGATTACTTCACCAAGTGGGTGGAAGCCGTCCCTATGAAAAAGGTTAAATCAGAAGAGGTGATCAAGTTTGTGAAAGAACACGTCATTCATAGGTTCGGGATTCCCCAAACTATCACGACCGATGGAGGTTCGGTCTTTATTTCTAAGGAATTTAGGAAGTTCTGCGATGATATGGGGATTAAACTGATCCGATCATCCCCGTACTACGCTCAAGCTAATGGGCAGGCTGAGGCGTCCAATCAGAGTCTGATCAAGCTGATCAAGAGGAAAATTGACGAGAACCCTAGGGATTGGCATGAGAAGTTGTCAGAAGCATTATGGGCCTACCGCATGTCGTGCCATGGAGCTATAAAGACTTCGCCATACCAGCTCGTCTATGGACAGGAAGCCGTATTGCCTTGGGAAATTACGGCTGGATCAAGACGTGTCACGTTTCAGAATGATTTGACAGCTGAAGAATATGCAGCTTTGATGAGCGACACCATTGAGGACGCAACAGAACTTAGGCTTTGGTCGTTGGAGAAGATTAAGGAAAACAAAGCCAGGGTGGCTCGTGCTTACAATAAAAAGGTTAGGCCAAAGGAGTTCCAAGTTGGTGATCTAGTATGGGAAGCTGTGTTGCCATTAGGAACCAGGGACAAGGCATATGGCAAATGGTCTCCTAATTGGCACGGTCCGTACAAAGTTGTCCAGGCCTTGAAGGGTAATGCATACATGCTGGAAGAGTTGAGCGGTGAAAAGTTCCCGGTGGCTGTCAATGGTCAACACCTCAAGAAATATTTCCCAAGCATGTGGGACGATGGGCAGTAAGATGTGGGGGCCGATTTAAGAATCGGCCGGTAAAAAAAAAAATCACAGCCGATGCACGGGCATCGACTTCAGAAAAACAGAGCCGATATACTGATATCGATTCTAGAGGAATAAGATCAGATTAACAAGTTAATGGAATCGGTTCAAGCCAGAAATCATGATATGAGAGACGAATCTCCTAATGGTTGCTGAGGGATTGAATTTGATGGTTTGGACGAGAATTAGGCCTGTTGAGGTGTTTAGGTAACAGCTTGGCCTCGGATAGCAATATGAGCCGATGTTCTGCTATCGGCTCCCTGTACGACAGCGCCATTCGATAATCGGCAAGGTTAACAAGGAAAAGAAATTAATTAAGGGATTTTTCTTCATTAATAGGGGGATTCCTTACAAGGAAAAAGCCGATTGCTCAAGGGAGAAGAGGGCAAAAGCCAGCTACTACTACTGGTCCCTAATCTAGGGGCCGTTGCTGCCCTCATCGTCGCTGCCTCCGGCGCAGCTGCTGAGAGGCTCCTCATCGGAGCTTCCGTAGCCTTCTGCGGGAGCATCATCTTCTTCGTCGTCGTCCTCGCTGTCGTCATCCCACCAGGTGCGGAGGCGCTTCGCTGGTGGGTAGCCTTCAAGGGAGTCGTCGTCAATCTCGTCTTCCTCCGCCTCTTCCTCGGAAGAGGTGAAATCATCCCAGGAGAAGCGGTCGTCTTCGCTCTCCGTCTCCTCTTCCCCTTCGACGAGGAATTGAAGGTCGCCCTCACCGTCGGTCAGGGATTCGTCATCCTCAGACCAGATGGAGGAATCGTGTTCCTCCTTGTCCCACGTCGTCGAGGCGAGAATGTCGTGCGCCGCCAACGAGCCCCACTCTGGCATCGGCTCGCGGGACACTACAACAGGACAGAGCTTTGGTAACACAATGTTGTGTTACTACATGTCCAAAACAGTGTTACTAGGTCATGTAGTAACACACTTCGAAATGTGTTCCATTAGGCCGTGTTACTAAGTGGTGTCCACTGTCACACATAATAATTGTTACCACATGTCAAAAATTGTGTTACAATTCTATTCTAGTAACATGGATATTATGTGTTACTACATGTGCTAGTAACATGTTTTAGTGGTTATAGTAACACCGGTAGTAACATATTTACGTCGACATAGAACATTGGTGGTAACATATTTCTGCAACTCTAGTAACACAATTGGTGACAATATTTTTAGCTTTGGGGCACAATAGTAACACAGTATCAAGGAATTGTAACACTATAAATTATAGTTGTCGACTAACTGAGTCACACATTTTGTGACTGTCGTAACACAATCAGTAACACTACAATATTATTATTCTAGCATAATTAATGTATTTATTTATTATTACTAAACACATAAGTATATGCTCTTTTTAAGGATATACATTTATTTAATAGAATAACCGCATATAATCAATCAATTAATTAATTATTCTATTATGATGCTTAGCACCATTAAAATGACAAAGAAACTCAAGCTAGACACATTCATAAATTGAAAATGTCAAGACATTTATTACGAATATACAAGTATAGGATACATGCGCATTACAAGAAATAAATAGCAATATTATTGGTGCAATAACAAAACATTGATATCAATTTGGTAGTAGAAAACACATTTGTGAAGAATATTTCAACATAGATTTTCATCAATTTGACTAAGGAATAATATTCTATGAATGATATTACATTTTCAATCTGCCAGTGTATATTACAATTATTTCTAGGTAAGATCTTCAAAATTTCTTCTTGATCCAACCGGAGAAATCAGCTGCAACTCAATCCTTCTTCGAATCTGTAAAAGAAAATTGGACATGAAAACATGCAAAATCATTAGATAATGCTAAAATTTTGCTAACATACTAGTTTTTTGAAGAGTACTCGGGCCTCGCTGGTATACTCGCTGATGTGAACAAGCAAGATCAGAAATCGTGACTAGCAATCAGCTACTTCAAATAAAATACAACATGTTTATAGATACAGGCGAAATCCTGAATGTCTCATGGTCAGGATATATATCTACTCGACTACTACACATTATTAGATACTACACAACACATATTTAACTATGGTATATATACAGACAAACTCAAACAAAATGGTAGTTAAGATAACTTTTACTAATCCATACAACTTTTGAATGGTTAATTTGTGTTAGGCGCCAAACAGAAAGAACGTGCATGTTAATCTAGAAGAACTTGTACAACAGGAGTTACGGGAACAACCAGCAGCTACAGAAGAATTATATGTATATACCTTTTTGGCGGGCAGCCATTTGACTGAACCAGAAGTGTCGAAAGCTTGAACTTGTTACCTAATAGTCATGGAGAATTTGTGATTTCTATTGGAATTGTTCTTACTGGTGATGAATTGTTCTTACTGGTGATGCAACAACATATCAAATAATTAACTTAAATAGCAGAGAGAACATCCTGGTAAATACTTACATGAACTTAGCTTTCCTTCACTTAATCACACTACTAAAAATATTTTTAGATTATAAATAAACAGGCTACATATATTCCATGTAAATAATCATATTTAATATGCAATGCGTTATGAGAGTACAGACATACGTACATTAAGAAGGAAATGTGCTCTCTGGATTTATTTAGTTTGCATCAAAGTTAGTGGAAATATGCATGAAATCATTACATCATTTTATATGAAAGTAGTGTTGCACGAAGTCAGAACACTATGTCACCGTTTTGAAGGTGGCTTCTCCATTATCATTACGACATTGATTCTTATGCTAGAGTGGTAATCATAGCTGCCAGTTAAGTGATTCAAAGTGTGTAGATGCGGAGGAAGCCTACAATTTGGCATGCCTGAGCGGACGACAGTTGGTAACTGCAATGGTCAATGGGCTTTTGTGCATCAGACAGTGCAGTGGTACTAAATGCAGTGACCATCTATGAACAGATCAAGCAGTTTGGCCTGCAACTAGACATTTGAAGTATTCAGAAGACAGGGATAAATGCCAACAAAATGGATTAAGAACTTGGTGGGATGGCATGTATACGTGGTGTTGGTGAAAACTGGTTCGCAGATTTATGACCTATACATTTCGATGAATGAGATTCCTAATTTCTGCCAAAAAAAAAGGAAAAGCAACTACCAGTAAATAGAGATACTCACCTAAGAACTTAGGTGCGAGAGAAGCAGACCCATCTTAACATCAACGTGTTGTTATGAAGAGAAAAGTGGCAGAGGGACGAGACGAGCTGCTCTCATATATTCTGGCGATCTTGTATCTGAGCAGCACAACGTCGGACGAAGATAGAGATTAAAAGCCTGCGGATATCAGATATGTGACAAAGGCAGACAATGGCAGATAGACTACAAGGCACACAAACGAATTTGACTCACCATATTCCATTACAGGCATGTCTGATGGAGATCTGAATCCCTATGATTTCTTGGCCACGATGAAGGCCAGCGCCGTCTGGTGGCCGCTGCCGCCTTCCGTGCCGATCGAGATCTGCGTCTATGGAGATCCAGGACGGATCTGTTGAGGATTAGGATGAATAGCTTTGCGGCACTGAGAGGAGAGAATGGCTACACAGCGTCTTTGACGGATCTGGACGGCGGCGTGCGAGTACGCGACTACGCGGTGGAGGCTCGATGAGGAGATGACGAGGGCGGCACGGAGTGCGAGACAAGGAGGGATAACCTTGGCGAACGATGCGGGATTAAATAAGGGAATAGAAAATTTTGACGGCCCGCACATTTGGGACTGAAATTTTTAACCTCGCGCGCTTCTTCCTCGCTAATTTTTTCACGTCAGTATTTTGTCTTTCATTGGCTGCTACAGGGACCTGCACATATTGCGGTCATCATTGTGTTAGAAGAAAAAGAAACAAAACACTTAAATCAACCTTGAAAAACAAACAAAATTCAGAGCATAATTTGTTCTGACGAACAGTAGACTTTTTTCACTACTTGCCTAAACTTGTACATAGATCACAAATTATAATTATAATTTTTATTTTTAAATCATATTTGAGCTACATATTAATGTTGATGTTGTAGAAACGATGACAAACTAGGAGCTATATTTTCACACTTAGTCTCAAGTGTCAACACAACACTAACAAATTGGCACTGAAATAATTAAGCCATCAATGATGGATATAAGGGGGGACATGCATGAGTGACAACACTCTATGAGTTTGGTTTAACGAAAGATTATATAGTTCTAATATAAAGTGTAATAAGCCCGAACAAGTCTAGCCACATCATCACAATACCCAATAGCAAAACGCTAGGGAGCTGGTAATGGAAGGTCGTGGGTTGAACATCATTTAACTGCATATTTTTATGCTTTCTTCTACATATAGTTTCGCCGTGCACTTATCTTTTCTTCTCCTTTTGTCCATATCAGACTTGTAACACCATATACTCACACATGATTCTTTGTTACTATAATCTATAATTTGTAACATGTTTTGAGTAACACAAAATTACATGTTACTGTAGTAATATTCTTGTAACACCTTTTCAGATCGTACTTACGATGTGTTACAGGATAAACTTGGAACACAAAGCATGTGTTACTTTATATTTACTTGTAACACAATTTTTCATCTGTTACATGATTGTGTTACCAAAGCTATGTTCTCCTGTAGTGGGAGGGGGAGGAGTCATAAAAGACCGACGAGGAAGAGGAGGAAGAGGAAGACATGGCTATGGGAGATTGGGGGTTTTTTGGGTGCCGATGGCCAGAACAGAGCAGGATGATGGAGTGGCAAACTGCTCAGAGCGGTTAAATAAAGGGGCTATGGTGAAAAAATTCAATGCCACAGCAGTTTCCGAGGAGGCGGTGCCCAAAGACAACGGTCAAATCACGCGGAATAGTTGAGAAGACAGGGCATCATGATGAAGAATGCTGCGACGGTTCTGCTTTGCCATGACATGACCCGACGAAGAAAAAACGGAGTGATTTTGGAATTGATAATTCCAAAACCAGGGGGGCATGTGTTATCACTAGAATTTGACCAAGTCAGAGGTGGGCCACGATCAAGATGGGCTTGGAGATTATATACGGAGAAAATACGTAGATCGGCCTTATATGCAAAGTTGGGCTAGATTGCCCATATATCTGTAATATAGTAGATCGTATCTTAGATAGAGTTTTACCCGTGCACGGTTAGGTGCACGCCTAAATTAGAAAGTCCGCTGGACTATAAATATGTATCTAGGGTTTATGGAATAAACAACAACAAAC
Organism: Lolium multiflorum; assembly: GCA_030979885.1. Lineage (NCBI taxonomy): Eukaryota > Viridiplantae > Streptophyta > Magnoliopsida > Poales > Poaceae > Lolium > Lolium multiflorum. The sequence goes on from CM061747.1 coordinate 230,761,749, forward strand.
GTTCAACCAAACAAATCAATCTCGGCGCATCGCCAACTCCTTCGTCTCGAGGGTTTCTATCGGTAAGCGACATGCTGCCTAGATCGCATCTTGCGATCTAGGTAGCACAAGCTCCACGTTGTTCATGCGTTGCTCGTACTGAAGCCTTGTTGATGGCGAGCAACGTAGTTATCATAGATATGTTAGGGTTAGCATAGTTCTTCGCGTAACATGCTATCGTAGTGCAACCCTTGCATGTCTAGCCGCCCTCACACCTATCTTAGGTGTGGGGGCGGCACCGCTTGATCGTTATTTAGTAGATCTGATCCGTTACGATTGCTCCTTGTTCTACAAGGATTAGTTTAATATCTGCAATAATTAGGCCTTACAAAGGGGGAGGATCCAGCGGCACGTAGGGTGTCGTTCGCTAGTCCTAAACAGGATGTTCCGGGGATCAACTTCGTGTTGGTTTTTAGGCCTTGTTTAGGATCGGCTTACGATCACCGTGCGTGGCCGCGAGGCCCAACCTGGAGTAGGATGATCCGATTATGCGGTGAAAACCCTAAATCGTCGTAGATCTCATTAGCTTTATCTTGATCAAGCAGGACCACCATATATTCGTGCACCCCGTACGAATCATGGGTGGATCGGCTCCTTGAGCCGATTCACAGGATAACCTGAGAGCCGATCGAGGCTCGTATTTAATGTTTACGTGTATGCCATGCAGGAAACTAAGCGAGGCATCTCCATCACCTTCCTGACCAGGTATAGGTCAGGTGGCACGCCCTTGCATCAGCATCGGACGTGTGACCAGAGGCTTTGCGGGCCGTCGCTCGGAGGGACCTCAGCCAGCCGCAGCTCTAGGTTGTTCCCGGCTCTACGGTGTTGCCCGTCGCTGCCCGCCGGTGGGTTTCTGACGACAACAGCATCATGTTGCCCGGCTTGTTGTTTTCCGGCCAGAACCGGATCATACACAGTCATCTGCTGCGCATTCATCTCTTTTTCTCTTCTTCTGTCCGGATGGGGGGACGAAGCCTGCCCATGGGACTTGCTACCGGCATTCTTTGTTGAACGCGCGGATTTTGAAGCTACAGCCTTGTTCAGCTTAGCAAGCTGCTCAGCGTTTTGCTGCTCGATAGTTTCAAGCAGCTCCCGGACACGCTCTTGTTGTTTTGCCAGAGCATCCCCGGAAAGCGATTCACACAGCTCTACAGCAGCTTTAGCAGCTTTTATGGTTTTATCCGGGCTACTGTACTTAGGTTTTTCTACAATGCTCACAGATGCAGAGGTACTTTTGCCGGCAAGAATTTCTTTCGCAGATCCTGATCTAGATTGCGAGCCTTAAGCCGGTTCTCCGGTATCCTAGCGGCATGAGCGCTAACAGAAGCAAAGCCATGGGCAGCGTTATACTCACGTACGGTTAGGTTCATCTCGCGCTGCGCCCTGACGACGTCTTTGCCGCTCTCGAGTATCTTCTGGCGCTGCGCCTCCAGCTCCGCCTGAGCCGCCGCCGGGTCGATGTTCTGCGCGATGGGGGTGGCGAGGACATTCATCGCTGCTTGGAGCGGTGTTTCCAGCGGCGCGGATGATGCTCCCGCAGCGCCTGCGTCGCGCTCCAGCGGAGGCTTGGCCGCACGGGTTGAAACCGCATGCCCATCACCTTCTTCCACAGCTCCTTTGCCGGCGTCGACCGCGCCTGCCATCATCACCTCCACGGTGCCAGGAGCGCGGCCAGCATGTAGCCATCTTGGCGGATCCGGCGCCACCAGCACCGGCGAGGGCACTGGTGCACAGGGACGGTGCCGAAGTAGATGCGGTGGCTGCCGAACTCGATGATGCGGCCGTTCTTGGGGAAGATGCCGCCGTTGGCGAAGCAGCCCGCGTTGTCGTTGATGAAGTCCATGGCGTAGATGCGCTGCACCAGCGCGGACACCGTACGCTGGCCGGCGACATCGAGGATGCCCGCCCGAATGTGAACTCCAGCAAGCGCCACTTCATGCCCCACGGTGGGCGCCAACTGTCATCGTGGTGAACGAGCAGATGCCATGGGATGGCTTGAGTTGGGGCCGAATGGGCGCAAGAGGATTCGGGGGAGGGTTTGTGACTAGATGGGATGAACTTCCGGATGCTTTCCTCAAGAACACAGCCAAAGGCAGGGATACAAGAAGAAACACAAGAGGAAGAACTCTTCTCTAGATCACTATCTTCATTGATCTCAACATGGTTACAGGTTTCTTGGATACAAGGTTCATCTAAAGATCATCTCGGGTGTGCCCCCTCTCCTTATATAGGGGAGAGGGTGGCTTACAGAGCAAGAAACCCTAATGGCATCTTTGACTGGACAAACTACTTTACAAAGTAACTTTAATCATGGATGACGCCGGGGTCTTCTTTAATCAGGGAGGCTGACGTCCTCCGGCTTCTTTCAGCGTCATCCCTCTCTTTGGCGCCAGGGCTTCGATTAAAGCCACTTTGCTTAGCTCATCCTTGTCCTCTAGCTCTGAAGAGAATCTTTGACCAGCCTGCCGACATGCTCTTCTTTCCGGTAGCCCGGTATCTTCTTTATCCGGTTACGGTATACCCTTCTGGGGATACCGGCATGGCTTTACTTAGTCATACTCTTATCTTTGTGCTCCGGTAAAACATTAAACCGGTATCTTGATGGCTCAAACCATCCGGTTTGGCATGCCTTTGGCATACCGGGGGTCATCCCCCCAACAAAAAACCACCAAGGAAGCTCTTGAGGAAACCTTTTCTCTAGAATTGTCTAGAGAAAAGGAAAACCATGATAGAGCTCTTGAGGTGGCAAATGAACTAAAGCTAAAAAATGATAAGCTTATGTTTGTTAATGCTAAACTCCTTGAGGATTTTGAGCAACTCAAAAAGGGCTCAAGGGTCATTGAGAGTGCGCTCACCAAACTCACCGAGTCGCATGAGCAACTTAAAGCTTCTTATCTAAAAGAGCATGCCAACTTGCCTTCTCCTATTGCTACTAATAATGATGCTTGTGCTACTAACTCTACTTCTTGTGAAGCATCTATCTTGAAGGAGAATGTTGAGCTAAGGGCTCAACTTGAATTGCTAACTAGCAATTATGGAAAATTGGAAGAAAATCATGGAAAGCTTTCTAGCTCCCATGAGGATCTTCTAGCCTCTCATGATAGGCTAAAGTTAGCTCATGAGGCTATCATATCTAAGGCAACACCTTGTGAGCCTCATGTGGGTACTAGCACTACTACTCAAAATGTTATATTGCCATGTGCTAGTCCTAGTAATTCATCCACTCACAATATTGCTAAATCTTGTGATGAATTATCTTCCTTGCCTTGTTGCTTTAATAATGAAGGTTCTACTTCCTCTAGTACTTGTGTTGTTACTAACCATGTAGAGGAAATCAAAGAGCTCAAGGCCCAAGTCACTTCTTTGAATAACGACTTGGTAAAGAGTCGTGAAGGGAAATGCAAACTTGACAAGATGTTGAGTGTGCAACAATCCCCCAATGACAAGAGTGGACTTGGATTCAACTCCAACAATAAGAACAAGTCCAACAACAACAAGATAAAGAAGGGCCAATTACAAGTCAAAGACCCGGCCAAGATTGTTTGTTTCAAGTGCAAAATTGAAGGGCATCATGTTAGATCTTGCCCTTTGAAGAAGAAGCAAAAAGGGAAGCGGCCTCAAGCTCAAACTCATATTCAACCTCAAGTTGAAGAAATGCCACTTCCCAAGAAGAATCAATCCAATTCTCCCATTGTGGAGAAATCTAGTGAGAAGAAGGAGAAGAAAAGAACTTGCTATATATGCCGTGAGAAGGACCACATCTCCTCCTTTTGCACTATTGGTACCTCATCCAACTCTATCACCATTGATGATGTTTACTCTCTTCGTAAGGATGAGGGTGGTAATGTGTTTGCCAAATATGTTGGTGCTCAAAGTGGAGTCAAGAAAAGAACCATTTGGGTTGCCAAGCCTATTGTGACTAACCTCTTAGGACCCAACTTAGTTGGGGACCAACAATCCAAAACTTGATCAATATGTGCTTGTTGGAGGGCATTGGAGACTTGGCTACATCATGGAGAATTAAGGGATCTTCATCATTTGTATTATATCAAGCCAAGTCTTTTGATTATCTTGCTTCTATCTTATATCCAATGTTCCTCCTTGCAGTAACATGTGCTCAACTCATTTATATTGAAAGTTACTCGCCCCTTTGCATGTGTTAGTTTTGTTCCTAGCATGTGTTTGTATACGGTGTGCTTCCTACTTGATTATCTTGAGAAATCAAGTCTATGTATGTTGGGTTGCATACCATATATTTGTGTTTGTGTTGGAGCCTCTTTGCATGTTGTTGTATCTTATATGGCTCTTATGAGTGATTAATGGACTATCCCATTTTGGGGGAGTGATATTCCTTTGGGAATTTCATGATCCTAAACAATGTGTGTACATGAGGAATATCACTTAGAATTGATATTGCGAGATTATCTAGTCGCTATGTGGTATGTCATCCTTTTTTTTTGAAGAGCAAGACCGTAAGGGAAGCCCCTACGGTATATTTTTCTTTTTATTTATATACCCAGATAAAAAGGACTAAAGTACACGAGATACAGTTGATCAGGGAGGGAAGAAATGTACAAGAAAAACGAACAAAATTTCTAAGTGAACGTGGACTGAATCCAGGCAAGAAGAGGCTGCACAATCGCAGATTTTACTCTGTGCTGATGGAGTAAAAGATCACTCTGAATCCTGACCTTCCATCTGCCAAAAGAAGGTCGCTGATTTTTGAATATTAGATCGTTTCTTTCCTTCCACATATTCCAAGCAGCACAAGTTGCAATTTCCATGAAGCAAGGTCCAGTAAATAACTGACGCGCCATGGTGAAACGGGGGGAAATTTCCACAGAGCAGTCAAAATGTATACCAAGAAAATCCCAGCAGGAGATAGCAAAGGGCATTGAAAAAATAAGTGGTCACTTGTCTCCAAACATTGGGTCGAGCAAAGCACACATGATGGTCCCACCTCTAGATTCCAGTTTTTTCTAAGCATTAGATCTTTTGTATTTAACCTATCCTTTTGGAGAAGCCAAGCAAAGACACGAAGTTTAGGAAGGCACTTTGATTTCCAAATCAATTGCAAAGCGGGATCTCTTGGAGCTTGAGAAAAAATAAAATTGTAGAACTTGGCCGATCTGTATACAGAGCTACCCGAAGGAAAAATCCGAGAGTCCTTAGCAGATGGATCGGTCACTAGCCCATGCATGTAAGAGCGAACTTGTTCCAGCTCTTGGGAAGCTTGTATTGACAATGGGAGAGCAAACAGTGAAAACAAATCTGAAGAAGTGGCTAGGTCAGCCACCGTGACATTTTCATTAAGCGCAAATGAAAATAAACTAGAGAACTGATCACATAGAAGTCCATTCAAGTGCCAACTATCCTTCCAGAACAATACTGTCTCCCCATTTCCGATGACACATCGAGTAATACTCCGATAATCATGAATGAAGCTGAAGACATCTTTCCACCAAAAAGATCCATGGCTAGATTGAGCGTGAGGAGCGCCACGAGGATAGAGTGCCCAGACCAGTTGCACCCAGGGAACATCTTCCTTGCAATAAAATTTGTGCAATTGCTTCATAAGTAACGCTTTGTTCTGCAGTTCCAAGTTCAGCACACCAAGACCCCCACATTTTTTGGGCTGACAAACAACCGACCAAGCTGCAAGTGACTTCACAGAGTCACCATCCTCCTCCTTAGCCCATAAGCAGTGCATACGTAAATGATCTGCTATTCGGATAATTGTTTTCTGAACTTTCAAGGAGCACAAGAAGTGCATTGGCAGAGAAGATAAAACTGAGCAGACAAGTTGCAAACGACCACCATAATCCAGGAACCTAGTGCTTGCGTTCAACCGACGTTCAATCTGATATGTAATAGGTGTTAGGTCCTGAATCGTTGGTTTTGTGGTACCAAGTGGAAGACCCAAGTATGTGAAGGGCAAGGAACCAACAGCACAGCCAAATGCATCAGCTAGATATTGCACGTAAAACTTATCTATGTTAATTGGCATCAAGCAAGACTTTGCATAATTCACTCGAAGACCAGTAGCAGCAGAAAAAACTTGGAGAAGGTTTTTCAGGGCCAACTTAATATCTCTAGTTGGATCTTATGTGCCTCTTGTGAAAATAAATTCCTCATCACATTATGGGGGAGTAATAAGATTTGTGTATATTACAAGCCTATAAAATGTGAACATTTGAGGTTGTGTCACATAGAATTGATACCGTAAATTATCTCTCTCCTATGTGGCATGTTTGCTCAAACAAGTTCCAATTTTCTTAAATGGCTTCATTGCTAATATCTTTGTGGATCGTATTTGTGAAAGTTTTTCTTGGCATGGTTTTTCATAACGTGTCCCTCAATACATTTTTTGGAAAACCATGTGCTTCAAGTCATACTATTAATTGCTTTGCATGATGGTATGAATACTATTAATTGTTTTGCATGTTGGTATGAATACTATTAATTGCTTTGCATGTTGGTATGACTAATTGAACCTATCAAGAAACTCTCTTTGCATGATGGTTAAATCTTATCTTTTCCCATATGCTTTCTTTGTTATAAATATGATCTTTCGTATACTTACAAACTACCACCGGGAAATATTTCCTAATACCTCTTGTCCTAGGACAATTGGCAATCTATTATGAGGTAAATATTTATTGGTCATATTTACATTGGCTCTTGTGTTTAATTTCCTTATTGAATGCCATGAATTTGTTTTGCTTTGACTCCCATGTGTCTTCTTTGCATCTTATGGATCTAATTTGACTATTCAAACTTTCTTAGCATTTTAGTAGATATAGGTAGCGTGATGATCCTAGTTTGTGCATTTTATATTCATATGAAAAATCCTAGATAATTCACTAATCTTGGAGGAGCTCTTATATATTTGTTAGAATGCTTAACATCTCTTGATCATTATCAAAAAATTGGTTTTGGGAGACATAAAATTTTCTTTTTGGTACTTTGTGCCATCATAAAAAGTGTCGAGGGTTTGGTTTATTTGTTGGAACCTTGCTCTCTTGGGAGTTGGTTATCTCATTCCTTTGTGTTTAGGCTTAATTAGCTTCTTATGATGAGATAAGTTTTTGGAGTCAATCTTGTGTTGATTTGATTCTTTGATATAATTTGGGCAACCATTGTCTCCTGATTTATTTGGTGTTTTGTCCAAATTGTATCTCCATTTGGTTCTTGAAAGTATTGTGCATGCATATTTAATATATATATATCTTATGACATGTGTTACTTTCTTTGATCCAATATATAGGGTAAACTACATCAAATCCTAATTTGATTAAGATATGCATGAAATTCAATTTCATATCTATATGCACATAGTATTGTGGAGTTTGTCCTATATGTTGTAGTGTGTCTAACTACTTCAGACCCAATTAGTTTGGGGACCATTTTGTACTTACCTTTGTGTTAGGTACAATGGATATGCATTGGATGCTTGTCTCACTCTTGGGAAGAAGTGGTGATTCAATGGTAACTTGAGGCAAGCTAGGATGGTCAACGAACACATATCTACTACATCCACACCAATGCTATCTCGGTAACAAGTATCTTCTCATGCATATTTTTCCAGCATCCAACCATGTGGTTGCATCTTGGCACGAATCTCTTGATTTGCAAATATTATGCTTCTTGCAAAGATTTCAATGAAACCTCTTTATTGTGAATGTGAGTAATTTGAGATGAGTGCATTTGTTGGGAAGTATTTTAAATCATGCTCATTATTCATCCATCCCAACTATGCCTATCTAGCAATTTTATTGCATATCAATTCCTCAAGGCTCTCACATGTGCAATATAGATGAAAGTGCAAATTTAGTTACTTCTTTTGGTATCCTCGTTTGTGATACTTGTTGCCTTTCTCAAATGCATCCCAACTATCTTCTATCCCTTGTTGATATTTGTCGTTGCCTATTCGACGGTACCTCGGAGGAGGGATCCTCACGAGGGGGAGAAGAAGTAGGGGCCATAGGGCGGAGTGCTCTCGGGACGGTGGTACGCGAGTTACCCAGCTTCGGATCACCTGCATGATGACAGGGCCTACTGCTGCTTGTCTGGAATTATCGGGCGCTTTCGCGTTGTTACAATGAGTTGTGGTCGTGCCTCTAGGGCTCCCGGCTTATATAGGCGCACGGATCTAGGGTTTACATGGAGAGTCCTAGCCGGAATACAAGTTGCCTAACTACGGTACAATGTCTTGCCGTGTACGTCAAGGATCCGCCTTCCTCCAAGTACGTGCTGGATCCGGATACTTCATGGGCTGTCACGGATCCGGCCTCCTTCGTAGGTCGGTAGAGATCCGGCTCCTCGTTCCTGGGCTGGACTTCATCCTTCCTGATCTACAGCAACTGGGCCGCCCAATGGGCCACATGCCTCACCACCAACTATGGGCCACCCGGGCTTGCCGGATCTAAGCCATGCCGTTGATATACCCATAAAGTATACCCACAACAGTAGCCCCCGAAGTTCTCCGAGATTCATCATTCCTCCGACTTCATTCAGCTCGGATCCGAAGAGAATCTTGAAGAGCTTCAAAACTTTTACTTGATTCCGGGTTCATTCACTCGGAAGTCCTTCATCTTCAGATCACGTATAACAACGGAGACTCCGCTTTTCCCGCGCACAACCTCCTTATTTCCCGCGCTAAATTTTCGCAGATGCAAATCTTTAACCGGAATTTTCGGGAGTGCATGGTTAAGTTACCTCCACGTCGTTTTACCGCACTTGACCTAAAACACGTGTCGTCCATCCAACGGTGTGACCGTTCCGTTTCCACCGTCGGATCCGAATCCCGAATCTCCGCGTGTAGCCTATAAATACCCCGCGGCTCGGTAATTTTTCATTCTTTCACCTCTCATCACCACTTCATCTTCCTCCTCGCGCCGCGCCGCCCGACGAATCTGATCTCCGGCGAACCTCGCCACGGTGAACTCCACGCGCCGCCAGTCCAAGCCTCTCCTTGCGCCAAGATCCCTTCGGTTGAATGGGAAATCCTTCCCGCCGCCGATTCGTGGTCACGCGAGGTGATTTCCTGCAAGTCCGGCGACCTCGTCTTCACCGGAGCTCCGTCGAGCCACCGCGCCATTAACGGTACGTGCGCCGGCCTCGTAGAAGACAAACTTAGTGTAGATCCGGATACTCAAATAACTTGCATGGGTGCAGCCGGAAGCATGCCACTTGATTCATCGCACTGTACTGGTAGCTCTCCAAGTAGCCCGGATCCCAATCCATTAGAACCAATATGTCCGGATCCCATAGCATACCTGCCACCATATGTTTCCGACATCAGACTAGCTCAACCTTTTTCCGCATCTTCCAGCACCACTCCAGGCCGGATCCCCTCCCTCAAAGAGCTTCAAGAAGAACTCGAGGGACAAGCTAGGATGGCAGCCAAAGTACAGGAGGCGGAAAACAAGAGGGCGTCCAAGGCCCGGATCCGTGAAGGAGAGCGGGGTCAGTGGTGGCCTTGCGAAACTACTGATGTGGAGCTTAGAGAGCTCCAGAACGAGGGTATGATCTCCACTCACTGGAGCTTCACACGCGATTCCATCGTCCCCAAACCCGAAGCCGGAGAAATCGTCATGACTAAGGCTTGGGTGGAACGCGGATTATCGCTCCCCTGCTCGGAGTTTTTCCTCTCCATCCTCAACACATACGGGCTCCAGCCCCACAACATCTGCCCAAACTCGTACCTCCTCCTTTCCAACTTCGTAACCCTTTGCGAAGGACACCTTGGGATCCGACCAGATGTCAAATTATGGCAGTTCTTCTTCCGGGTGAAGAAGGAAACAAAAGACAAAGCAATGGTGAACTGTGGGAGTATGACGTTCATGCTCCGACCTAGCCGCATGTATCCTCCCCACGACTCGCACGAATCCGTCCGGTACTGGAACGCCGGATGGTTCTATGAAAAGAACGCCTCAGTTCCGGACATCCATGATGGCTTGCCCAAGTTCATCAACGAGCCTCCGGAAGAGCTTGCAAGCTGGAGCTTTGTTCCTTCGCTCGCCCAAACCCCTATTTTGGAGAAGGCAGCGCGGAGAATCTCCTGGCTAGTCCATGATGGACTGACCGGAGCCCAGCTCACCCTCAGCTGGTTTTCCCGGAGAATCCAGCCCCTGCGCTACAACGCACGCCTGATGTGCGCTTATACTGGGGCGGACGATCTCCTCCGAGTCACTCGCCATGATCTTCCGGCCGACTCCCTCAAGAGAAGGTTCAAGACGTTGGTGAAGATTCCTAGGGGCCAACAGGTCCCGGAACTGATCAAGGATATCTACACAAACGACCAGTGTCCTCCGGTAAGCTCTGTTCTTTTCGTTGCTTCAAACTTCACAAGTTTTTGGATGTTAACTCTGACTTTTATTCATATTCCTCCCAGCTCAACACTTTGGCGGAGGAAAACTTCCGCACCATTCTTCGTGTCCCTGTTAGTGGCGACGCGGCGGAGGAGGTTCCGGAGGACGAAGAGGAGGAAGAGGAACATGCACCCCGCAAGGCGGCCCCTCGACCTACGAAGCGTCCCCGCGCCATAGCTTCCGGCTCAGAAGCCGGAGCTAGCGGCGAGGCCTCCGCCAAGAAGTCCAAGACCGTAAGGCCACCTCCGCTAGACTCGAGGAAAGCGGAACGTGCACGCCTGAAGATGCTTTCAACAGCTGGCAAACGCTCACGCCCCATCATCCCCGGCGCCCCGTAAGTTTCCGAATATGGTGCACCTCTATTTTGGCGAAATTATTTCATATTCAATCCCTTTCACTTGTTTGCAGGAATCCGAGTACCACTGCCACGCGGACCATCAGCCAAGAGCCCATTACTAAATACATGAAAAAGTCTCCGGCAGTTGGTCCTACTACTCCAGCTCCGCCAAGTACCTCCCACCCTACTCCTCGGCCGTCTCCCCCTCAGGCTGATCAATCTCCCCCTCCTGCCGCAAACACTCCACCGGAAATAATTCCGGTTAGCAGCGAGAAAGTGGGCGGAGAAGATCCTAAGGCCAAAGGCCCTGCCCAAGAAGACGCAGAAGAACAAGGCCAAGGAGAGGCTGAAGTCACTTCTTCGAGAAGGCCGGAGACGGCGCGACATCGTCGTTTTTCCGAAAAACTTTGGAGATCCGGCTGACACCACTTCCACCCCCAAGGCATATGCTACCAAGTTTTTCAACAAGTTAACCGAGGCGGAGAAATGGGAGCTTGAACAAGACTTGGTCAACGCCATGCTGAACAACGCCTGGGGGAAACCTGACACCGCGACATCGGAAATCTAGGATTTTAAGAAGAATGTCGGCCAGTTCTTCGACAAACTCATCTGCAAGCAAAAGGTACTCCCCAGTAGCCCCCAAGCATGTAGGTGGAAACTCAAATAATAGTTAGCGCTTAGATGCTTAGAGAAATATTACTTCCGGGAAAAGTTTTTAAATTGGATCAGTAGCCCCCAAGCATTATGGCGGAAAGTTTCCGGCAATAATGCTTTGAAGGAAACCACTGTTACAAGCCGAATTTTTACTCCTGCCCTGTCTATGTTTTACAGGAACAGCAGGCGCTGCATTATGAGCTGCACAAGAATATTGCCCTTCAACGCCGCGTTACTCTGAATCAGGCAGAAAGTATCCGAACTCTGAAGGATGCGAATGCGGAACTGAACAAACAACTGGCGGACGCCCAAGGTTGGTTTCCGTCTTTTTTGTCATTAGTTCACATTCCGACTTTGAACTTGTTTTTGACTTATGTTATTATAGGCGCATCCTCTTCCCTTGCTACAGCCTCGTCGGAACTTGAGAACCTGCGCTCCTCGTACCAAGAATTGGAAACGAAACTAAAGGAGGCGGAACTGAAGAGGGAGCAGGCCGAGAAACAGCTGGCGGAGAAAAACTCCGAGCACATCAGGGAAAAGGGCGAATTTATATTGAAAAGAAATGCTGACAGCGAGACCATCAAGAGGCAGCAGAAAGAGCTCAATGGACTCCGGAAATATATGGAGACCGCGGAACATCACTGGGACTTGCTCAACGAGAACATCTTGGGTACTATGCTGAAACCTTGTCTAGATGTTTGCTCCGACTTTTTCTTTGTGCTCAAATTGCATGCTTATATCCTGATTATCTTATGCAGAGCCGCTTGGGTATCCGGAAAAGCGTCGGAATTTGTTCCCACGAGATGACCTTCTTCAACTTGCAGGCGATGATTGCAAAGATCTCATCTCCGCCTCCCGCAAGATATGCTACAACTTATCCATCAAGAGGAGTCGCACTTGCAACGTTCGCAAACTTGTTAGAAAAGTGGACGTTCTTCCGGAGCTGGTGACGGATCTACAAGCATCATCAGCCCGAGGCGCAGCTGCAATGACCTTAACTATGTGCTTAGCACATAACCCGGAGCTTGATCTTGAGCAGGTAACCACGGGCGTTCCTCCGGATGCGGATGTTAACGCGCTCCTGGATGCAGTGAGCGGCTACGACACCCGTATCGCGCGCAGGATCCGGCATGATGAATTCTACGACAAGGTCGTTCTTCCTGCGGACGAGCCCTTGGAAGCCGAACTTCAAAAGGAGCGCGACGCGGAGGCGCGACCTGCGGAATCCGGAACCCAATTTACCTGGACCAGCTCCAAGGACGCTCCCCAAGAGGAACCCAAGACCAGCGCTGCAGCTTCTGAAGAAGAGGAAGAAAGTGATGAAGACGTGTCATCTCCGGCCGAAGACGCCAAAGGAAAAGATCCAGAGGGCAAGACTTCTCCGGCTAAGGGGGAGTGAAAACTTTTATTCCTGCGGGAGAAACAATGCATCATTTTGGCCCCAGTGAGGGTTTGTAATATAACTTTAATTCTTAAGTATCTAGGGACGAAACAATTATGCGTGGGCGGAAAACTTATCCTGCTATCCGTTAGAATTATTTGCATGTTTCGTTTGTTAAAAGCAAGTGCTGGTTTGTTAATTTTCCGGCTTACTCGTTTGACCTTCCACGAGCCGGAAAACCTTTGGCCGGAAACGCTCGCCTGCGGTGACGAAGCCCAATGGCGTCCGTCCATAACCGCGGAAACAAGCCCCCAGCCTAGGTGCCGGAAGTCGCTACCAGGAATCCACGAGTTCGCAACGAAAAAAATTTCCACCAGAAAACTTAAGCTTACGTCCTAAGGGACGATTTTGAAAATCACAACTTTCATACACGCCTAGGCGGAAACATCCAGCTCTGCGGTTTTAGTTGGAAAAAACATACACGATCTAAAATGAACAAGTAAAGGAGGTAAAAGACTCAAAGAGTGAACCATAAGCTTTATTTCATTGATCATGTATAACTATTACAGAGTTTGTAACTCGGAAAAAATATGCTAAGTGTAGAAAGGACGTAGCTGTGCGATGTTCCAAGGGCGGTCTGTCTCGTCGTAGATGTCATCCGGATCCTCACGCTTGCGTTTCCGGTGCCAATTAGCAGGTCTATCCTTCAGCTCGCGGAAATCAACAAGGTAGTACGATCCGTTATGAAGCACTTTGCTAACGACGAAGGGTCCTTCCCATGGAGATTGCAGCTTATGGTCTTTCACCTGTCGAAGGCGGAGGACCAGGTCTCCTGCCATGAAGGAGCGATTCCGAACTCGACGACTGTGATAGCGTCGGAGCTTCTGTAGATGGCGGAGCGCTGGTCAGCTAAGTTCCGAGCTTCCTCGATCAGGTCCACAGATAGCTGTCTAGCCTCGTCATCTGTTTCTTCATTGTAGGCGGAAACTCGCGGTGAATCGTGGATGATGTCAGAGGGAAGCACGGCTTCGGATCCGTATACCAGGAAAAATGGGGTGAACCCTGTTGATCTGTAGGGGTAGTTCGTAAACTCCACAAAACAGCTTCCAACTCATCAGCCCAGCTGCTCGTCGCAGCGGTTCTTCAAGGCGCGGTTTAATTCCTGATAATATTAGGCCGTTAGCCCTTTCAACCTGACCATTGGATTGTGGGTGAGCCACAGAGGCAAGGTCCAGCCGAATCCCTACTGTCTCACAATAATCCCTCAACTCTCCTTGAGCGAAGTTTGTGCCATTATCTGTGATTATGCTGTGTGGGATGCCGAATCTCATCACGAGGCTGCAGACAAATTTTAGTGCCGTAGCACCATCGGCTTTCCTCACTGGCTTTGCCTCGATCCACTTGCTGAATTTGTCAACAGCGACCAGGAGGTATTCAAAACCGCCAGGAGATGATCTTTTTAACTTACCAACCATATCGAGCCCCCAGACCGCAAATGGCCAGGTGATAGGTATGGTCTTCAGCTCTTGGGCTGGAGCGTTTGGTTGAGTAGCGTAGTACTGACAACCTCGGCAGGTCTTGACTATTTTATCAGCATCTTCTTTAGCTGTGAGCCAGTAAAAAACTAGCCGAAAAGCTTTTGCAACGAGTGACCTGGGGGCGGCATGATGCCCGCAGTCCCCACATGGATCTCTCTGAGGATTTCAATGCCATCTTGATTGGAGACGCATTTGAGAAATACCCCTGCACTTCGTTTGTAGAGCTGTCCATCAACAATTGTGTAGGATCTTGCTCGTCCGACGATCTGTCTTGCGGGACCTCGTCCTCGGCAACTTCTGATCGATGAGGTAGTCCAGGAAAGGTTGTGTCCAAGCCGGAATGATAGCCATCACTTCCCTAGCCGGAGATACTACCACTTCTGGGTTTTCCGGGTTAGCGCCCTTAACTGAGGGTATCCGGAGATGCTCCAGGAAAATGCCAGGCGGAATTGCTTCCTGCCGGATCCGAGCATGGATAGCATGTGCCGCTGTGTTATCGTCTCTCTGACGTACTTGACTTCGTATCCGAGGAAGCACTTGGCGATCTCGTCAACCGTCTCTGTAGGCCATGACGGAATTTCTGGCGTTCCAGGTTCCGGCTACTTGTTGTGCCACTAGGTCGGAATCTCCACAACATATATTGTGTTTGATCCCGATTTCCTTAGCGATGCGCAGACCGTGTAGTAGAGCCTCGTATTCCGCCATATTGTTTGTAGCTTCGAAGTGGATCTGCAGAACATACTGCAGTTCTTCTCCGGTAGGGGACTTCAGGGTGACTCCGGCTCCCGAGCCTTGATGCTGCTTGGATCCATCGAAGTGCATGACCCATGTTTCTGGTTCCGGCTCCAGACTTGCATCCGGAGCTTCTGTCCAATCTGCGACGAAATCTGCCAAGACTTGGGATTTAACCGCAGTCCTAGGCTTGTAAGCGATGTCGAAGGCGGATAATTCGATGCCCCATTTAGCCGTACGTCCTGTTGCGTCAGCGTTGTTGAGAATTGTTGATAGCGGAGCCTTGCTCACAACTGTTACTGGGTGCTCTTGGAAGTAATGTCTCAGCTTCCGGCTGCCTAGGAACACTCCATAAGCTAGCTTCTGAAAGTGAGGGTATCTTTGCTTTGACTCCGTCAGCACCTCGCTAATGTAGTAGACAGGTCTTTGGACGTCATATTCATGACCTTCTTCCTTTCGCTCCACCACGATGACGAGGCTGATGACTTTGTTGGTAGCTGCCAGATAAAGGAGCATTGGCTCTGACTCTGCTGGGGCTGCCAAGATAGGTGGGGAGGTGAGTATTTGCTTCAACCCCGAAGAGCTGCGTCGGCTGCGTCGTCCCAGACGAATTTGTCTGTTTTCTTCAGCAGCTTGTACAAAGGTAGCGCCTTCTCGCCAAGACGGCTAACAAACCTACTGATTGCTGCGACGCAACCAGTTAGTCGTTGCACATCTTTGAGACAAGTTGGCCGTTTGATACACAGGATTGCCTTGATCTTTTCCGGGTTAACCTCAATGCCTCTATGAGAGACTATGAAGCCAAGGAGTTTTCCGGCTGGCACGCCAAAGACGCACTTCAGCGGATTCAACATCATCTTGTACCTGCGGAGGTTGTCGAAGGTTTCTGTGAGGTTGCTGATCAGGTCGGACCCTTTCCGGGTCATGACCACGATATCGTCGACGTAAGCGTGCATGTTGCGGCCAATTTGGTCTTTCAGGCACCGCTGCATCGTACGTTGGTAGGTGGCACCTGCGTTTTTCAAACCAAAAGGCATGGTAACATAGCAGTAAGTACCAAACGGGGTAATGAATGAAGTCGCCTTTTGGTCGGACTCCTTCATCCGGATCTGATGATACCCGGAATACGCATCAAGAAAACACAGAAGTTCCGCCCCCGCTGTCGAATCAATGACTTGGTCAATGCGCGGCAAGGGGAACGGATCCTTCGGGCAATGCTTGTTCAAGCCGGAGTAATCGATGCACATTCTTAGTATTTCAGTGTTCTTTTTGGGTACAAGGACGGGATTTGCGACCCAATCGGTGTGGATAACTTCTATTACAAAACCTGCCTCTAGTAACTTTGCTAGTTCCATTCCTATGGCGCGGCGCTTCTTATCTCCAAAGCGTCGCATAGCTTGCTTCACCGGTTTAGCCCCCGGATTTATGTTGAGGTAGTGCTCGGCGAGTTCCCTAGGTACTCCGGACATGTCAGAAGGTTGCCATGCGAAGATATCCATGTTAGCGCGGAGGAACTCGACGAGCGCGTCTTCCTATTTGGGGTCCATGTTGGCTCCGACTGAAACCTGCTTGGAAGGGTCGCCTTTGATGAGGTCGTGCTTCTTGGTTTCTATCGCGGCCTTAAAGGAGGTCTTCTGTTCGGAGATCTGCTTCTTGGTGGTCTGCATCTTAGTCGGATCCACCGCGGCTCGTAGCCTTTCAGCTCCTCTCCGATATCACAGACTCTGCGAAGGCGGCTTCGCCTAACTCGCACTCATGAGCCTTTTTGTAGTCTCCGGATACGGTAATCATACCCTTAGGACCCGGAATCTTGAGCTTGTTGTAGATGTAGCATGCTCTTGCGTGGAACTTGTGGTAGGTGGGCCTGCCGAAGATGACGTGGTAGGAGCTCTTGAAGGGCACAACTTCAAACGTGATCTTCTTCGCGGAAATTGTGAACATCGCCAAAAGCCACGGGAAGTGTGATGCTGCCGAGGGAATTCGCCTTCTTACCCGGAACCACGCCGTGAAACTCAGTGTTGCTGTGTTTGAGCTATTCCTTGGTGAGGTTCATCCGCTCTAGAGTCTCCAGGTACATGATGTTCAAGCTGGCTCCACCATCCATGAGGCACTTGGAGAAATCATACCCATCTATGTGGGGACTTACAACCAAGGCGTAGCATTCTTTGGGCACAATGGCAGGGTGATCCTTCCTATCAAATGTGCACGGGATTTCCGACCACCTGACATACTGCGGCACAGCCGGAACTATGGCGTTCAAGATCCGGGTAGCTGACTTGGCAGCGCGGACTGTTGGGGTTCCGAGGAAAGTGTGGTAAGCCCCCACGCTCTTTTTGTCGAATGGGTTGGATTTACCTGCGGATCCTACCTTGGGATCCGGCGAGTTATCATCCTCGTCCATCGCCTCGGAACTATCTTCCTCTTTGTCCTTGTTTTTGCCCTTGCCTCCCTTGCCGCGTGGGCGGTGCTTCCGGGCTCGCTTGTATCCTGCCTCCGGGTCGTTCTTTAGATCATTGACCCATTTGCAGTTGCGGTTGGTGTGAGTGGACTTCCCTGTAACCGGATCCAGTGGGCCAGGCAGGGCATGTCTCTGTACTCCTCGTAGGTTTGCGGGGCGCGGGATCCGCCAGCTGTGACCTCAGTGGCATGCTGCTGACCCCTGCCGGCTCCGCCTCCACGACCGCGTCCTCTTCCGCCTCCTGAACCTCCGCGTTGAAATGCCATGGCGACCATCTCGGATCCGCCACTCTTCTGGTCATCAGGGTTTTTGCGCTTATGGCTGCTGCTGTTGCCATTATCACGGTTCTTCTTTTGTTGATGTAGGGGGATTGCTGTAGCTGCGAGATCACCGCCTGCATCATCATCGGCGGCAGTATGATCACTGGCAATGGAGATCATCTCATCCAAAGTCAGCTTGTTTGAGTTAGCCAAACGAGTGAGCGTATGCCTCAGCAATCCTCCCCTCTGCAGTCCACCAATGAAGGCATACATGGCGGTGGTGTGGTCGACGTTTTCGCACTCGTTCCTACATGCCAACCATCGTGTGAGGTAGTTTCTTGAGGTTTCTCCCTTCTTCTGGATGCAGGCTTGCAGGTCGCTTGCCGTGGCAGGTCTTTTGTAGGTGCCTCTGAAGTGTTTCTCGAAAGCGGTCTTCAGGTCGAACCAGCAAAAGATGGAGTTCTTCTCGAGGTCACTGAGCCAGATCCGGGCTGGACCTACAAGGTACAACTGGAGCATGCGGCAGGCGATGTTAGGGGTTCCTCCGGCAAAGGTTACTGCATTATAGTAATCCTCAATCCAGGTATCCGGCCTTTCGGTGCCATCATAATGCTTCAGGTTTCCGGGTAGCTTGAGGTTCATCCTTGGCTTTGGTTCCTCTCGAATCATCCTGCCAAAGCACTTCGGACCAATGTAGTCGGTTCTGTATTCGTTAAGGCGGTCCCGTGCGTCGCGCGGGCCGTGGCAAGGAGATTGTGAGCGAGAGCGGGATCTCCGGCCGTCGCCTCCGCCTCCACCTCCGCCGCCGCCGCTAGGTGGTGGTGAGGGAGACCTGCGAGGTGGTCGGTCCGATTTCTTGCTTCCGCCTTCCGATTCTCCTCGGCCTTCCCGGTGCTGGCTCCGGCTTCTGTGGCTGCCTTCGCCATGGCGTTGGCTGCCCTGGTCGTTCCGGCGAGGCTCCGGGTCGCGGCTCCGGCGAGGCTCGGGTCGCGCTCCTCATTCCGACTCCTCCTGGGCTCGGGCTCACGACGTTGTTCTGGTTCCGGCGAGGTTCCGGCGAGCGCTCCCTGTTTCTGTTTCTTGGCAGCACGTTGTCGCGGATAACAATCCCACCATGCCCTGGGGGCCTGGTGTTTCCGGCTGGACTACGGCGGCGAGGGGGTCGCGGGTAACCATTGGGTGGAGGGGAGGGGTTGCGATATTTGTCTCGTCCAGAGTACATTGCATCCTTTCCCTTTCTTGGATCTGACGAAGGCGTCTTTGACGGAACGGGGATCGGATTTGGGTGTTCCCTGGTTCTTCTTCTGCGCTCCGAGGATCCGGTGTGTGATTCATCATCGGGATGCCGATTGGCGCGGGTCCTTCTGCGCGGTAGATACACAGTTATCCGGATTGGATTCTAACCTGCGCGAAGTATCCGCCTTGCTTTGCTGCTGCATTGCTGAAGCGACAAGTTTGCGGAGGTAGTTGATATCAACCTCTTCGTCCTTCTTCTTCAACAGCTCCGCAGCTTTTAGCATGTTGTCCTTTGGGGTTTCCAGCGGCTGCTGCTCTGCGGGCGTGGCGAAGTTGATTCTGCGAGGCGGAATTGCTTCTCTAACAATTCGATCGGCCTCCGCCTGCGCATAGGTCATCTTTACTTCCCACTCTTGCGCCATGCTCTTGACATGCTCGAGTGTGGCAGCAATTTCGCGATCCTGTCTGTCGAATTGGTCCACCAAACCTGCAGCTTCTGCCCTTTCTTCCCTTAATGCGGCTTCGGCATCGGCGAGCTTCTTGGCTGTGGCCAGCATTTCCTTTCTAGTGGCCTCTAGAGCCTCCGGATCTGCGGCGTCGCCCGAGGTTATAGGTTTGTTAAGAACTGCTCGTGCAACCATCTCTTCAGGTGACAGGAGTTCCTCCGAGGAAGAATCCCTGCGGGGTCGCTCCCGTGACATTGGAGATCCTTGGCGGGATGGCTGAGGGTCAGATTGGTTGGTTGCCTCTTCTGATCCAGGTTGCCCCAGCGCTGCTACGGTTGCGAGAACCTGCTTAGGCTGGGCGGATTCAACTTCAGGCTGATCACCGTATCCGTATTCCCTTATCTTGCGAACGAAGTCATCAGACTCCATGGAGGGGGTATCTCCCGAAATTGGGCTCAGATTGCCCAAAATCGACTCTTCAACCGGAGTTTCGCTTTCTCCGACAGGCTCAGCCTGATCCGGATCCGCGTCGTTTTCCGGTGCCTCTACCTGCTCGGGACCAGCTCCGTCTTCTTGAGGGGCGGTTCCGGCGGTATGGGCCAAGAAGTGTACGAAGTGGCACCTGCTTTTCTAACACCTGGGAGACCCAGGCGGATCTGCATTGGTCTTCCACCGTTGTTTCCTGCTCAGGGGCGGATTGGGTGGGCTTTGAAAATTCCAGATCCGAGGCGGAATCTTCCTTGGGAAGTTCCTGCGTCTCAGATCGGATCTTCGCGACAGCGTCCAGCTGCGGCGGTTGCGTCTGCGTTACTTACCAGTGGGTTTCCGTCGAATCGACGGTTTCCCGATGAAGATGTGTATGCCGCCAACTGGGACGATGGAGAGCTTGACGGGGTTTGTCCTAGCCGGAATCCAATACTCATCCGGAGGGACGATCGGCAGATTTCCGGCGTAGAGGACGCGCCCCACAGCGATGGTGTCGTCGTAGCTTCCCACGGCGGAACCCTCCCGGTTCCGGCCTCCAGACGCCACAGGCCCCACGGTGGGCGCCAACTGTCGTTGCCTATTCGACGGTACCTCGGAGGAGGGATCCTCACGAGGGGAGAAGAAGTAGGGGCCATAGGGCGGAGTGCTCTCGGGACGGTGGTACGCGAGTTACCCAGCTTCGGATCACCTGCACGATGACAGGGCCTACTGCTTCTTGTCTGGAATTATCTGGGCGCTTTCGCGTTGTTACAATGAGTTGTGGTCGTGCCCCTAGGGCTCCCGGGATCCGGCTTATATAGGCGCACGGATCTAGGGTTTACATGGAGAGTCCTAGCCGGAATACAAGTTGCCTAACTACGGTACAATGTCTTGCCGTGTACGTCAAGGATCCGCCTTCCTCCAAGTACGTGCTGGATCCGGATACTTCATGGGCTGTCACGGATCCGGCCTCCTTCGTAGGTCGGTAGAGATCCGGCTCCTCGTTCCTGGGCTGGACTTCATCCTTCCTGATCTACAGCAACTGGGCCGCCCGATGGGCCACATGCCTCACCACCAACTATGGGCCACCCGGGCTTGCCATATCTAAGCCATGCCGTTGATATACCCATAAAGTATACCCACAACAATATTTGTGATGTATTTTAGTTGTTTGTGGTTGAAGTTCATGAATGTACAATAAGATAAAATTGAGCCTTTGGCCATGCTATTAAGAAAAAAAATTTATTGGTATATTGCATGACTTCGTCTTGGATATCATACTATATTTCTTGCGTATCTATTTTGTGTGTGCATGTTTCTTTGTGGATAAATATCTTTGTGATATTGCCCACTTAGAGAAACTTATACACATAAGAGACGATACATCTCCTTTTGATATCTTATTTATTTATTACGTGTTGATTGTGTTGGAGATATGCCCAAGAGGCAATAATAAATTAGTTATTGTTATATCTTGGTGTTCATGATAAATGTTTACATCCCATGCTATAATTGTATTAACCGAAACATTGATACATGTGTGTTATGTAAACAACAAGGAGTCCCTAGTAAGCCTCTTGTATAACTAGCTTGTTGATTAACAGATGATCATGGTTTCGTGATCATGAACATTGGATGTTGTTAATAATAAGGTTATGTCATTGGGTGAATGATATAATGGACATACACCCAAATAAGCGTAGCATGTGATCAAGTCATTAAGTTCAACTTGCTATAAGCTTTCGATACATAGTTACCTAGTCCTTCGACCATGAGATCATGTAAATCACTTACACCGGAAGGGTACTTTGATTACATCAAACGCCATTGTGTAAATGGGTGGTTATAAAGATGGGATTAAGTATTCGGAAAGTATGAGTTGAGGCATATGGATCAATAGTGGGATTTGTCCATCCTGATGACGGATAGATATACTCTGGGCCCTCTCGGTGGAATGTCGTCTGATTAGCTTGCAAGCATATGATTGGATCATAAGAGATGACATACCACGGTACGAGTAAAGAGTACTTGTCGGTAACGAGGTTGAACAAGGTATGGAGATACCGATGATCGAACCTCGGACAAGTAAAATATCGCGTGACAAAGGGAATCGGCATCGTATGTAAATGGTTCAATCGATCACTAAGTCATCGTTGAATATGTGGGAGCCATTATGGATCTCCAGATCCCGCTATTGGTTATTGGCTCGGAGAGGAGTCTCGACCATGTCTGCATAGTTCGCGAACCGTAGGGTGACGCGCTTAAGGTTCGATGTCGCATAAGTAGATTCGGAATATGAGATGGAGACCGTTTGTTCGGAGTCTCGGATGGGATCCAGGGCATCACGAGGAGGTCCGGAATGGTCCGAGAATAAGATTCATATATGGGAAGTCATTTTCAGGGTTACCGGAAAAGTTCAGGATTTTTCGGTATTGTACCGGAGGTTCTAGAAGGTTCCGGAGGGTACCATAGTGGGGCCCACCTATCCCGGACGACCAACATGGACCGGAGGGGTCGCATAGGCCCACATGGGCCATGCACACCAGCCCCCCAAGGCCCATGTGGCTGTACCAAGTGGATAAGATCAAATCCCATGAAAATAGGGACTTAACTTGGGGGGGAAGTTCCCCCCTTGTCCCCCCCACCCTTGGAGGAGGGAGGGGAGGGCTGGGGCGCAGCACATCATCCCCCCAAGCCCTAGCCGCCCCTCTCTCCCTCCTCCTAGGCTTGGCGAAGCCCTGCAGGAATTTCTCCTCCACCTCCACCACCACGCCGTCGTGCTGCTGGGATTCCGAGGGGATCTACCACACCTCCGCTGCCCGCTGGAACGGGGAGGATGGGCTTCATCGACACCGTACGCGCGATCGAGTACGGAAGTGTTGCCGGATTGCAGCACCGGGGACGATCGTCTACACCAACAACAAGATCTAATCTCGTAGGCTTTGGAAATCTTCGAGGGTTAGTCTCATATCAATCTCGTTGCTTCGATCTTGTAGATTAGATCTTGGGTGTTCCATAGATTAGATCTTGGATTTATTCGTCTTGCGGTAGGAAAATTTTTGTTTTCTATGCTACGAACCCCATCAGTGGTATCAGAGCCAGGTCTATGCATAGATCTGTTGCACGAGTAGAACATAATGGTTTTGTGGGCATTGATGCTTTTGTTGCTTTAGTTTGTGTACTTTGCATCTTGCGGGATGGTGGGATGAAGCGGCCCGGGCTAACTTTACATGACCGCGTCTCATGAGACTTGCTCCACACTTGACATGCAACTTGTATTGCATAAGTGGCTTTGCGGGTGTCTGTCTCTCCCACCATAGTGAAGATTCCAATTTGCACTTTCTATTGTCAACGCTAGTATCACCGTTGTGGTTCATGTTCATAGGTAGATTGGATCTTACTCGAAAACCCTAAACCACGTAAAATATGCAAACCAAATTAGAGGCGTCTAACTTGTTTTTGCAGGGTTTGGTGATGTGATATGGCCATGATGTGATGATGATTATATTTGATGTATGAGATGTTCATTATTGTATTATGGCAACCGGCAGGAGCCTAATGGTTGTCTTTAAATTTGTTAAGACCTGCGTGTCTATTCATCATGTAATAGCTTTATTTCAAGTAGTTGTTATAGTAGCTATTAGTGATGGACAACCATGAAGCGGCGCCATGGACCTTGGTGCAATGCTGGTGATGATGGAGATCATGATCATGTGCTTTGGAGATGGAGATCAAAAGCACAAGAAGAAAGGCCATATCATATCACATATTATGAATTGCATGTGATGTTAATCCTTTATGCATCTTATCTTGCTTAGATCGCGACGGTAGCATTATAAGATGACCCCTCACATTAATATCAAGATAATAAAGTGTTCTCCCCTCGTATGCACCGTTGCTACAGTTCGTCGTTTTGAAGCATCTTGTGATGATCGGATGTGATAGATTCTACGTTCACATACAACGGGTGTAAGCCATGTTTGCACACGCGGAATACTTGGGTTTGCTTGGCGAGCCTAGCATGTACAGACATGGCCTTGGGACACAGGAAACCGAAAGGTTGAACATGAGTCATATGGATGATATGATCAACATGTTGATGTTCACCATTGAAGCTACATCATCTCACGTGATGATCGGTTTTGGTGTAGTGGATTTGGATCGTGTACCACTAAACAACCATGAGGGATGTTGTATTAAGTGGGAGTTCATTAGTAATTAGATTAAAACATGAACTAATTATCATGAACCTAGTCCGAATAGTATTTTGAATTAAAAGTTGGTAGAATTGGCATCCGTTTTCTACCATGCGCTAGTCTTGTAATTGAGATAGAAATAATGTTAAGTCTGACAAGTAACTTTACGGACTGGTACCGTATTATTAAAGAATCAAGATATGATTAAGTCCTAATGCAAACTTTTAGTAAACCTCACATTGATGATTCAAAGAGCAATGGTTTCAATTAGTACCAAATCATCTTGTCTCCGTGAAACTTGAAGTTCAAATTCGTTTGAAAAGTAAGGAGCTGGAAATTTTGTTTTCAGAAACAAGCAAGGTATGAGATATGTGTGATATCTAAGACCCTATTGCAAGATGATAGAATATAATCTAGTGAGACTACATAAACTCATAAGTTTTATGGGAATGTACGAAGGTTGAAGACGCTAGGCGTCCCGATCCTCCAACTAGTTGGGCACTAACGATATTCGCATATCCATGAAGTGATCGTCCTTAGTATGCACCGTTGCTAAGACTCGTCGTTTCGAAGCATCACGTGATGATCGGGTGTTATAGATTCTACGTGTGCATACAACGGGTGCAAGCCAGATTTGCACATGCGAATACTAAGGTTAAACTTTACGAGCCTAGCATGTACAGACATGGTCTCGGAAAGTCATCATGATTTGATGGATAAAATTATGAGTGAAATTGTTCATCACATTAAAAGGTTACTAATAGTGAAATCTAGAACACTTTTCATGTGATGACCAAATTCAAAGTAAGAACCTCGAGGTTATTGGTATTTGACCAATGGACCTAAAAGTTATTGAAGGGGAAGTGTTTTCTGAGAATGGGGAAAGCTAAAAGAGAAACCACAAAAGATATTTTGGCAGAAAGAAAGAAAAAAGACTAGAAAGTCTAGCTCAGGTGTATATAGATGATATACATGTTATGGATGTATTCCTTGTTTGGTCACATAATAAAATTCTTGGGTATTTGTACCAGATTGGTTGGTATGAGATGTCATACAATACAACGCAATACAAGAATACGATGGCCTAAGTGACTGATAAGGAATATGGTAATAATGCACGTCTGGAACATAATAAAGTGTTATTATGTTTGTCGTTGGCATTCTACCTAGCCCTTAGAATTTATAATAAAGAACTTAATAAATTGTTATTTTGCTCTGGTCAAATGAAAACAATGAGTTGTTCAAATTATGACATTGCTCCATGTACGATGGATAAGTTATTATAAATCTTAATGGTGAAACACACATACATAACACTGACGCTAAAATGCCATAAGGCAAATGATTTGAATTCCACTCATTAGTGGAACTGCCATTTAGGTCATGTTAGAAAGAAACGCATGAAGGAACTCCATGCAAATGGATTTTTGGAGTCATTTGATTTTTGAATCGTTTGGCGCTTGCAAATCTTTTCTAAAGAGAATGACTAAATACCGTTCATAGGCCAAGAGTTGAACGGGCAACTAACTTAGTGGAAACATACATGATGATATATGTGGTTCACTGGGAATAGTTGTGTGCGGGAGATTCTTCTACTTCATGAAAACTTCCAACAATGACTTGAGTATATATATGTGGATATATTCGATAAGGAAGAAGTTTGAAACATTTTGAATGGATTCAAATAAATTTCAGCATGAAGTGGAAATCATCGTAATAGAAAATTCAAATATCTATGATTGGATCATAGTGAAAATATTTGAATTACGAGTTTTAGCAAACATCTAAGAGAGTTATGAAGTTGTTCTACAACTCACGTTTCTTGGAGTATCATAGTGATGATGAAGTATCCGAGATACGTATCCAAACCTTGTTGGATCAAAGATGAGATAAAATATTGATGCCATTATATTTTTATGGATTATGCTTTAGAGACTTCCGCTTTTACACTGAATAGAGCATCATCATGATCCGTTGAAATGACACCATACAAGTTATGGCATGGGTATAAACCCTAATAGTCCTTTCTTAAAATTTTGGTATAAGTAAATAAGTTTACAACCAAAACCGGATGAATGTCTTTGTTGGTTATCCCAAGAGAATGGATTGGGAATTCTTCCCACTATGAAGTAAAAGACAAAAGTGTTTGTTAATGTTACTTGCTTATTTCCAAGAAATTATTTTCTAGCGAAGTATTTGAGTGGGAGGACAATGGAACTTGATAAGGTTTATGAACCTGAGCATGATGATCAGAGTAGCGCAGCATCGGAAATGGTTCCGGAAGCGGCCACGAAGATCATAGCTCCCATGTCTACAAAGAGTTATAGTCATGGAGATCGAAGTACTTATTGAACCTTGTAGGTATGGTTTACTTTGTGATCAAATAAATGATTTGTGGACAAAGGATTGATTTTGAACAATGATCAACCAACTGCAAACAAAGAAGTTATGATGGGCCCTGACTCCGTTAAAATGGCTATGCGCCATGAAATCCAAGATAGATGAATACTTTTTGAAAGTAAATGGATCTATAAAATAGATAGACTTGGATGGAATATCCTTAAAGAAACTTGACTTATCGAAAAGTTGTTTACGACAAAGTTCAAAGAGTTGACTACGATAAGATTAGATCTTCCGTGGCAATGCTTATAGTTGATAACCCACAAGTATAGGGGATCGCGGCAGTCTTCGCGGGAAGTAAATCCCAATTTATTGATTCGACACAAGGGGAGACAAAGAATACTTGAAAGCCTTAACAGCGGAGTTGTCAATTCAGCTGCACCTGGAAACAGACTTGCTCGCAGAGTTTATCGGTAGTAACAGTTTTATAGCGATAGTGATAGTGAAATAACAACGTGAATAAGAGACAGCAGTAGTGATTATAGTAAACAGCAGGATTAAAATACTGTAGGCACGGGGACGGATAACGGGCGTTGCATGGATGAGAGAAACTCATGTAACAATCATAGCAGGGCATTTGCAGATAATAATAAAACGGTGTCCAAGTACAAAGCAATCAATAGGCATGTGTTC
Organism: Lolium multiflorum; assembly: GCA_030979885.1. Taxonomy (NCBI): domain Eukaryota; kingdom Viridiplantae; phylum Streptophyta; class Magnoliopsida; order Poales; family Poaceae; genus Lolium; species Lolium multiflorum. Next base: position 230,788,897 of record CM061747.1, read on the forward strand.
CAATTATAGTCGTACGTGCTCGCAATGAGAAACTTGCACAACATCTTTTGTCCTACCAGCCGGTGGCAGCCGGGCCTCAAGGGAATCTACTGGATATTAAGGTACTCCTTTTAATAGAGTACCGGAGCAAAGCATTAACACTCCGTGAACACATGTGATCCTCACATCACTACCATCCCCTCCGGTTGTCCCGATTCTTGTCACTTCGGGGCCATTGGTTCCGGACAGCGACATGTGTATACAACTTGCAGGTAAGACCATAAACAATGAATATCATGATGAAATAATAACATGTTCAGATCTGAGATCATGGCACTCGGGCCCTAGTGACAAGCATTAAGCATAACAAGTTGCAACAATATCATCAAAGTACCAATTACGGACACTAGGCACTATGCCCTAACAATTTTATGCTATTACATGACCAATCTCATCCAATCCCTACCATCCCCTTCAGCCTACAGCGGGGGAATTACTCACACATGGATGGGGAAACATGGCTGGTTGATGGAGAGGCGTCGGTGGTGATGATGGCGATGATCTCCTCCAATTCCCGTCCGGCGGAGTGCCGAACGGAGACTTCGGCTCCCGAGACGGAGTTCCGCGATGTGGCGGCGTTCTGGGCTTTCGGCGACTTCCTTCTTGGCGTGCGTTTTTAGGTCGAAGGCAATAAGTAGTCCGAAGGAGGGCGTCGGGGGCTGAGCGAGGCCGCCACACACTAGGGCCGCGCCGGCCTAGTGTGTGGGGCCCTCGGGCCCCACCTTGCCCTTCGGCTCAATATTCTGGAAAATAGGACCTTCTGCATAAATTCCGAGGATTTCCTGAAAGTTGGATTTCTGCACAAAAACGAGATACCAGAACAGTTCTGCTGAAAACAGCATTAGTCCGCGTTAGTTGTATCCAAAACACACAAATTAGAGGCAAAACAATAGCAAAAGTGTTCGGGAAAGTAGATACGTTTTGGACGTATCAACTCCCCCAAGCTTAGCTTATTGCTTGTCCTCAAGCAATTCAGTTAACAACTGAGCGATAAAAGAACTTTCACGAACACATTTGCTCATATGATGTAAATATTCTCATGCTATGGCTAACACTTAGGCAGTTCATAATAAGATGCATGCAAATAAGATCATCTAATAGCTATGTCAATCATGGAGAGGTACCAAAAATTAATAATAAGCATCATGAATCATGTATATAAGCAGGATTGCAATGTTCATAAGAGAGTATGATAAAGTGGTATCTCGCTTGCCCATATTTGATCAGCAAAACATAAATGCTCAGGCACCTCTGAAGTTCATAGAAAGACTAGAAATAGTGATTGTCAAAGATAAAAGCATCAAAGTTATACCACAATCAATCATATTTTGAGACAAGCATATTGTACTAAGAATGACAGTTGTGCTCTCAAGATAGTGCTCAAAGAAAGGATGGAGACACAACATAAAAGTAAAAGATTGACCCTTCGCAGAGGGAAGCAGGGATTAACATGCGCTAGAGCTTTTCATTTCTAAAACAGGAGTAAAATCATTTTGAGAGGTGTTTGTTGTTGTCAACGAATGGTAATGGGTACACCAACTACCTCGCCAACCGGACTTCCAAGAGCGGCTCCCATGAATTATTTTTATGTTTATGTGGCACTCCTTCCAACCTTTCTTTCACAAACCATGGCTAACCGAATCCTCGGGTGCCCGCCAACAATCTCATACCATGAAGGAGTGCCTTTTTATTTTAGTTTTATTATGATGACACTCCCCCCAACCTTTGCTTACAAAGCCATGGCTAACCGAATCCTTCGGGTGCTGTCCAACAATCACATACCATGGAGGAGTGTCTATTTAGGTTAATTAATTCGGGAGTGGGAATCCCATTGCCAGCTCTTTTTGCAAAATTATTGGATAAGCGGATGTGCCACTAGCCATAATGAAAGTCCGTCAAGAGTAAATGACAAGGTTGAAAGTTAAACACCACATACTTCCTCATGAGCTATGAAACATTAACACAAATTGAGAAGCATTTTGAAGGTTTTAAAGGTAGCACATGAGAATTTACTTGGAATGGTTTGAAATGCCATGCATAGGTATTTATGGTGAAAACTTTGGAACAACTTGGTTTTCAGGTGTTTGGAAGCACGAGCAGCGTTCCCGCTCAGTACAAGTGAAGGCTAGCAATAGACTGGGAGCGACAAATCAAGAGAGCAGTAACTGTCATAATCATGCTTGCGGCAAAATAAATTAACAGAGGCATAAAAGTGATACAAGAACTCTGAAGCAATGTAAATCATCGAGGCTTAATTGACTTTTGTTCAGTCATATGCATGCGTGAGCATGTGCCAAGTCGATATAAATGAATTATTCAGAGGAGGATACCACAATGTCATACCTACTTATGAATAAAACAATGCAAGCAAACATCCAAGACATGCTACTCATATTAATAAATTGGAGCTAAACATGAGAGATCATGAACTACTAGACTTTCTCAAATGACATATACCTCACATGAACCAACTAAGCATGCTCACATGGATGAGTATATGTACAAAAATGAAAACAAATAGAGTTCATACCAGCCTCTCACCACAATCCAATTGTCGTAGATCGTCATTATTGCCTTTCACTTGTGTAGCTTGGATAATATGAAATGAAAACCACGCTCCAGCCACCGAAGACCATTGAACTCAAGATGAACTTTACAAACCAAAGAAGAACAGCAAATATTTTTGGAGTTTTCGAATTGGAAACAAGAACAAAAGGAAACAAGCAAACAAAGCAAAATCTTTTTGGATTTTCTTATAGCAAACCAACGATAGCAAATAAAGCAAAATAAATGCAAGAAACCAAAACAAATAAATGATGAAGAGAAACAACAGAAATATTTTTGGTCTTTTTGGGTTTTAGGAAAGAAACAAAGCAAAAACAAGAAAATGGCAAACTAGAAGAGTCACATAAACACAAAGCAGCAGAAATTCGTCAAACTTGACAGCAGTACAGTACTCGAATTTTAAGAAATTCTTCCACTGCTCAAATCGAAAAGTGTTCAACTAATGAAAGTTAGATAACAACCTGGGAACATGCACAAAAATTGGCTTCGCAAAATACCGTTCTGGCTATTTTTGAGAATTTTTTCGGTAACAGTCCAGAATCTGTTTTCAGGCAGCACTTCCCCAAATATCATCTCCTCTCATTAGAAAACCACTCAAACAAACTAAACAAGTATATACAAGTATCCAGCAATCATAATATGCAAAGAATGAGTGATGCCGGTATACCTCCCCCAAGCTTAGGCTTTTGGCCTAAGTGGAGTTCAACCCAGCGAGGGTCGCTGTTCCTCGCCGGTGGATAATGCATGGCGTAGTCATAGTAAGGTCCCTGTGCAGAAGAAAAGCGCGGAGGCTCCACATGTCCAAAATGTTGATGCGAAGAACTTGCTGCATCGGATGACGAGTCGAGGTGTTCCTCGGCCTCCGTGTTGTCTCTTGCATGATGGCCTCCTCCCTCTATGTGTGCATTCAGTGCACCTTCTGTGACTGACCAATCCTCCCTGGAATCAAGGTTAAATAGAACAGGCGCAGGCAATCTTACTAGTTTTTCAGTTTTCTTAGTTATTCTCCAAGCTTTCTTATAAAATGTCATCTTATAAAACAGGTTACCCAAATTAGATGAATCAGAAACAAATTCATGTTTAATCATGGAGACTATGTCAAGTTTTTCTATGGAAAGTTGAATATCAAGATGGTGAGGTTCTACTCTATGCAAAGCTAGTAAACGAGAGGCGATGAGACCTCCACAAATTCCGCCCTTCTCACGGTTGGTAGCAAGTCTATAAGCTATCAATGCCCCCAAATTATAAGTCTTACTACCTTGCAGTGCAGCAGCTAGAAAAGCTAAATCCTGGATAGATAGTTTACTACCATTCTTTCTAGCAAGAACGCATTTAGTAATGAAATAAGCAAAGTAGCGGATAGCTGGGAGTTGAATGCTAGTGATTTTACCACCATCCTCTGAGAAACTCCTTCCATGACAAATCATCTCGAAGAGGCTTAAGAGCTCTCGCGGCGATCCCCTTATCTTCTCGCATGATCCCCATTGCGGTACTCTAATTGCTGTACAAAAATCATTGAATGGCAAGTTGACAGTTTTATTATAAATCTTATACTGAACCATGGGGTTAGATTGCGACCAATTGAACTTAAAATCCTGCACAACAGACATAGTCAATTTTGCATATTGGCATGGTTCTCCGTCAACAAAATCATTCAACCCTGCACGAGAAATTAGATTCTGAACATCTTCCAATATTCCTGCACTTCTCATGAAATCTGTGCACGGGTAGTAAGAGGGGTATACTCCCTCTTCGCGGTTCACTCTCATGACTTGTTGCACCTCCAATTCTTGTTGGTTTAGTTGATATCTATTCCACTCCATTTTCTGAAATTTTTCAACAAACAATATAAAATTTATTTGGTGACATATAATCAAGGGGAACTACTATATGAACTTGCTAGAGTACTAATCATGCATCAAAACTAGTTTATACAACTTTGAACAAGCATGCAAGCTCACTAAACATGTTACCTACAGCAGCAAAATATTCAAGATATACTCAACCAAACAAAATTATACTTGGATAATCGGAGGAGTCACATACCGGAGAGCAAATGTGCCAAATTTCAGACAAATCTGGGCTGAGCAAAGAGATCGAAAAATCCTGAGCTCTTGAGCAAAAACGCGAGTGAGAGAAAGCTGGTGTCGATTTTTTCGGGAGAGAGAAGAGTCTGGGATGAAGAGATGCTAAAGTGGGGCAAAGGGGGGCCCACATGCCAGGGTGGCGCCCCCTTGCTGGCCGCGCCTGTGGGGTGCCACCCTGGGGTGCCCCACTGGTCATCCCTAGGTGCTCCCAGGTGCATTTTCGAAAAATAGGACCAACGGTATAATTTTTGTGAAATTTTGAAAACTTTGAAAAATGCACATTTCTGGGTATTAAGTTTATTATTACTGGCCAGGAAATTTTTTGAAATCTCTAATTAACTAAGGAACTTTGCAAATCAAAAGTGCTACAGCAAGTAAAACAAGTGGAGGAAGAAAGAGATGTTGTTTACCTCCTCTATGCATATAAAAAGTATTTGTTAACAAGGTTGATCAAGTCTTGCCACCAAATAAATTTTACATAGCATATGAAGAAATAAACTTCAAATCAATCATGTTACCTTGAATTGTATTGATATGGATCCAATCATAAGACTTTGATAACCTTCTTTAGGCTCATATATAGGACAATCAATAGTTCCAATTTTGATAGTTCTCACATTAGAAATAGTATTGACTCCACATACTTTATCAATCCTCTTGGGGAAATAGACGGTATGCTCCTTATCATCAACATTGAAAGTAACCTTTCCTTTATTGCAATCAATAACAGCCCCTGCGGTGTTAAGAAAAGGTCTCCCAAGAATAATAGACATATTATCATCTTCAGGCATTTCCAACACAACAAAATCAGTTAATATCAAGCAATTTAGTAACTTGAACAGGAACATCCTCACATATACCAACATGAATAGCAGTAGATTTATCAGCCATTTGCAAAGATATATCAGTAGGTATCAACTTATCTAAATAAAGTCTCTTATAAAGAGAGAAAGGCATAACACTAACACCGGCTCCCAAATAACATAGAGCAGTTTTAACATAATTATTCTTAATAGAACAAGGAATAGTAGGTATACCTAGGTCGCCCAACTTCTTTGGCACTTTGCCATTGAAAGAGTAATTAGCAAGCATAGTGGAAATCTCCTCATTGGGGATTTTCCTTTTGTTAGTAACAATATCTTTCATATATTTTGAATAAGGATGCAATTTAATGGCATCAGTCAAAGGGATTTGCAAGAATAAAGGTTTCATCCAATCACAAAATTTATTATAGTGTTCTTCTTCCTTTGATTTTAGTTTCTTAGCAGGAAAAGGCATTTGCTTTTGCACCCAAGGTTCTCTTTCATTACCATGTTTCTTAGCAATAAAATCTTCTTTAGTATACTTTTTATTTTTAGCATGCTTTTCAGGTTCATCTTCAACTTCTTCTTTATCAGAAGAATCATTCTTATCATTACCATTATCATTATCATGTTCATTACCACTTTCAGTTTCAGCATCGGAGATAGAAATACTATTAGGATCATTAACAGGTTCAGAGGATTCTACAACATTTTTATGTTTCTTCTTCTTTTTCTTAGAAGGAGCACTAGGTTCAATTCGTTGAGAATCTTGTTCAATTCTTTTGGGATGCCCTTCAGGATATAGAGGATCCTGGGTAGAGACACCGCCTCTAGTTGTTACTTCATAAGCATGTTTCTCTTTAGAATTATTTTTTAACAAGTCATTTTGAACTTTAGTGAGTTGATCAATTTGAGTTTGAACCATTTGAAAATGTTTAACAAGCATCTTAACATCATTGGAGGTTCTCTCCACAATATCATGCAAATTGCTAATAGCTTGAGAATTTTCCATTAGATGATTCTCTACTCTCATATTAAAATTTTCTTGCTTAACAATATAATTATCAAACTCATCTAAGCATTGCGCAGGAGGTTTCGAATACGGAATATCTTCCCTAGTAAAGCGTTGAAGGGAGTTTACCTCAATCATAGATGAAGGGGGAATTATCTCGCATATATCTTCTATGGGAGGTAGATTCTTCACATCTTCGGATTTAATACATTTCTCCTTGAGAGACTTCTTAGCTTCCCTCATATCTTCATCATTCAATTCAATTAAACCCCTCTTCTTCAATATTGGCGTTGGAGTTGGTTCAGGTGTATTCCAATCATCATGATTCCGGCTTATTCTAGCCAATAATTCTTCAGCTTCATCTGGAGTTCTTTTCCTGAAAACACAACCAGCACAACTATCCAAATATGCTCTAGATTCAATGGTTAGTCCACTATAAAATATATCAAGTAGATCATTCTTTTCTAAATCATGTCCAGGTCGAGCTCTGATAAGAGAACAAAATCTTGCCCATGCCTCAGGCAATTTCTCTTCATCTCCCTGGTCAAACCTATAAATTTTCTGTAAAGCAATATGTTGAGCACTAGCAGGAAAGTATTTCGAAAGAAAACATCACGCAAATCAGTTGGATTTTTAATAGAACCAGGAGGCAAATTATTATACCAAGTTTTAGCATCATCCTTTAATGAGAAAGGAAAAATTTTAGCGACAAAGTAAGTACGCATCTTGACATCATCAGAAAACAAGCTACTCATAGAAGAAAGTTCAATCATGTGTTCTACAGCACTTTCTTTTTCAGTACCACAAAAGGGTGCTTTCTCTACAATAGCTATATGAGATAGATCAAGAGAAAAATCATAATCTTTATCCTTAATGCATATAGGAGATGTGGCAAATTTAGGATCAGGAGATAACTTATGTCTAACAGTATATTGTGTGAGAAACTTTTTAATTTTTCTTGCATCAGCAGTAGCATTGCATCTATTAATAAAATCATCATTAAGCTCCACATAATCCTCATCAGGATCATCACTAGAATAATCAAGTTCAGGTGAATTAACAGGTGTAGTAGCATTTTCATTAGGAGTTTCAGTATTTTCAATTTGTCTAGACCTAGCAATTGTAGCATCTAGAAAGGATCCCAATGAACCACTATCATCAAGCACAGCAGAAACATTATCAATATTATGAGAGTTTTCAGATTCAGCAGAAGTACCAGCAAGTGAAGCTTGCGGCGGTGAAACAAGTTGACTTATCACAGATGGTGAATCAAGTGTAGCAGAGGTACTCAGAGTTGTACCTTTTCTTGTAGTGGATGGTAATATGGCGACTTTAGGATCGCGAGTTTTACCCATGATGGAGAATTTGCAGCGAACAATATCAATCCAAGTGAACTTCCAAATAAAGCTATGCTCCCCGGCAACGGCGCCAGAAAACAGTCTTGATAACCCACAAGTATAGGGGATCGCGGCAGTCTTCGCGGGAAGTAAATCCCAATTTATTGATTCGACACAAGGGGAGACAAAGAATACTTGAAACCCTTAACAGCGGAGTTGTCAATTCAGCTGCACCTGGAAACAGACTTGCTCGCAAGAGTTTTGTCGGGGGGAAGACCCCGGATAGGGCAATGGACGCGGAGCAGCCGGCTGGCCACTGGCCGGCTCGCGGCAAAGGCCGGCTGAGGAGCAGCCGGCTGGCGCCGTGGCCGGCTGGTCCGGAAGCCGGCTGGCTCTAGGTCCTAGTCGGCCTGGCTACGGCCGCCAATGCTGTGGCTGGGCCGGCTTCTACAAGCCATATCCGACTGGGGTTTGTACCTCAGACCGACTTGAGGCTGGCGAGTCTTGCACTGGAAGGAACCGGGTAGGTGATCCGGGTTCCCAAAGTCCACGCTGACATCTTCCGTAAAGCGCGGGGCACTGTGGAGCAATAGTGCCACGCGCCGGACAGGCCATCATGGCTTACGACGCGTACAGGCTACAGTGGCTGACGGCGACAGGGACACCTCCTCTCCATACCGCTGACCGTGGCAGCCGGATGGGACAGGCCACGATGCCTCAACCACTCCTGACGTCACCGCCTCGGGAAGGAGCGGAAGCCGAAGCCGGCCAAGCCGGCCAGTAAACTATAGGGTCTTATATGTAAAGTGCCGGTGCCTATATAAGCCGCACTACCCCCTCTCGTGCAGGGGATCGATCATTTATTGCTTTCACCCACCTACAGAGCTGCCCTGTGAGAGAGACCATCGTCTCCCTTAGCCTCTCAGGAGCAGCCGGACACAGCTCTAGGAGCACCATTGTACTGTGTGACCATCATATACACTCATAGCAGGAGTAGAGGTTTTACCTCCATCGGAGGGCCTCGAACCTGGGTACGTCGCCGTGTCGCTCGTGCCCATACCCGCATCCGGATACCGCCGTGAGATCCCTCAGGAACCACTTCGATTAGCCACCCTATGGCATATGCCGTGACGATACCACGACATTTGGCGCCCACCGTGGGGCCTTCAGCATCCTCGGCCGGTGTCTTCATCCGGACGGGCCTCACCACCACCACCGGCGAGCGAGTCGCTTCAGGCTTGATCTGGAGATTCGGCTCCCTCGACTGCGTCAGCGACAACGCTGGCTGCTTCGCTGACCGGCCCTTCCCAGCCGGCGGCAGCGTCATCTCCTTCGGCGGCTTCGACGTCTACGTCGCCACCGTCGCACCGCCGCGCTACCCGCGGCAGGTGCTGCGCTGCGCTAGCCCTCCTCCGCGAGCCGGCAGCAGCGCTCCCGCCAGCCCCGCCGTCGTGCAAGTCATGATGGCTGGCGACGAGCTCCCCACCAAGAACCCGCGCATGCGCGGCCCCAACCTGGAGCGCAACATCGACCCCAACGCCTCCGGCTCGGGCCCGAAAGCGCCACCGCCACCGTCCCGGCTGGACGAAGTCCGGGCAAAGCTGAGCACCCCGCTCACGCCTGGTGCCGACCCCACCGCCATCGAGGCGGACTTGGAGGCGCACCGCCAGCTCCTCCTCAAGCAAACCGAAGAACTGGCTGCTGCTAAGCGCCAGATGGAGATCACCCAGCGCGAGTACAACCGCGCCCACGGCCTCACTCCAGGCGGCGACGAGCCAAGCCGAGCCGGCCACATCCGCCGCAGGGGCCGCGACCTTGGCGCTGAGATCGCCCGCGACGGCGCTCCTTCGCCGGCTCCGTCCGCGGAGCTCCCCGTCTACAACACCCCCGACAAGAACGTGCGCGCGGCAGAAGCCGCCGCAGAAGAGCTGAACCGCCTCGAAGGCGAAGAGTTACGCCGCCAGACCTGGCGGGTGACTGAGCTGCTCAACGCAGCCAACAGGCAGATCGCCGACCCCAGGTATGTCAATGCCCCCAGAGCTTCTCACGCTCGTGGAGCTGCAGGCAACGACAGGGAAGGCGCCAGGGACACGGCCGAGTCCTCCTCCCCAGCACCAAGCCGGCGCCATGATTCCCGGGCCACGCACAGCTCGGGCCGGCCAAGCCACCAGCCGAGCGGCAGCAGCCGCAGCCGGCCCCCTCCAAGCCGGAACCAGGAGCAAGACTCCGGGCCCCGCCGTCATCACCGGCCGGCTCCAGAAGCAAGCGGCGCGCGCCAGCCGGCACACTCCCGGCTGGGCCCGCGCATCGAGCCCGCCGACGCCCGAGATCGCCTCGACCGGCTGGTCGAATCCCGCATTGCGGAAGAAGAAGCTCCAGCCGGCCCAAAGTGCTTCGGGCCCCGCATCGCCAACGAGCCCACGCTCGAAGGCTTCACGCTCCCCCGTGACACCCCCAAGTACGACGGCACCGCCAAGCCGGAGGACTGGCTGCAGGACTACTCCACCGCAGTCGGCATCGCCAAAGGCAACAAGCGCTGGGCCGTGCGCTACTCCCCCCGATGCTGGTCGGCTCCGCCCGCACATGGCTCAACAACCTGCCAGCCGGCAGCATAAACTGGCTCGACTTGAGCGGCCTTCATCAGCAACTTCACCGGCACCTATCGCCGGCCGGGTCGCCCGGCAGCTCGAGATGTGCAAGCAGGGCCCCGACGAGACGGATCGCGCGTACCTGACGCGTTGGTGCGAGATGCGCAACTCCTGAGGGCGTGCACGAGATCCAGGCCATCAGCTTCTTCATGGGAGGCTGTCGGCCCAACACCATGCTGTGGCACAAGTTGCGCCGCAGTGACCCCAAGTCGATGGCCGCCTTGATGGCCATCGCCGACAAGTACGCGCTGGCTGAGGAAGCCGGCAAGGCGCCGGCTGACGTTTCGCCGGCCCCCACCAGAAGGGACAACAACAAGCCGGCCGAGGGCGCCTCGCACGGCAGCCGGTGGGACAACTACCGCGGCAAGCGTCACAGCGACCAGCCGGACCGCCGGTACGGCTCCGCCCACGTGGCCGCCGTGGCAGACAACGCGGCAGGCGGCAGCCGCCGCCAGAAGCAAGACCGGCAATGGAAGCCGAAGTACACCTTCGAGCAGATGCTCGACTCGCCGTGCAAGTACCACAGCGGCAAGAACCCCTCCAACCACACCACCCGCGACTGCCACTTCATGAAGCGGCTGACAAGCGGTGAACCCCTCCCGCCTCCCCCCCGCCTCCACCAGCCGGCGGGCCGGGTGGCCAAGCCGGCGCAGAGAAACCTCGAGCACCACGAGGCTAACCAAGTGCACCATGGCGGCCGATATCTGGCCGAAGACGCCACCTACATCATCTTCACCTCCGAGCCCGAGGACAGGACGAGCCAAGAGCGCCGTTCCCTCGAGGTCAACGCGGTCATACCGCCGGTCCCCCAGTACCTAAACTGGTCAGAGCAGGCCATCACTTTTGATCGCCGCGACACACCGGCTGTCCTGCCGAAGCCGGGCAGCTACGCCATGGTCCTCGACCCCACCATCGGCACAACCCGGCGCAGCGTGCGTTTCTCGCGCGTCCTCATCGACGGCGGCAGCAGCATCAACATCCTCTACCGCGACACCGCCCGCTGGGCATCCAGGAGGCCGAGTTGCGCCCCACCCCCACCGTCTTCCATGGCATCGTGCCAGGCCATTGCTGCCAGCCGATCGGCCGGATCACGCTGGAGGTGATGTTCGGGAAGCCGGACCACTTCCGCACCGAGAGAATCGAGTTCGAGGTGGTGGACCTCGTGAGTCCCTACCACGCGCTCCTGGGCAGGCCGGCCCTGACCAAGTTCATGGCGGTGCCCCACTATGGGTACCTGAAGATGAAGCTGCCTGGCCCCAAGGGGGTCATTACCGTAGCCGGCGATTATCGCCGCTCCATGGACTGCGCCACGCAGAGCTCCAAGATGGCCCAGACGCTGGTCATCGCCACCGAGAAGCAGCTCATCCACGACGCCGTCGCCCTCGCCAAAGCCGCGCAGACAGACATGCCGGCTGCGGGCAACCCGGCTGGGACGACTCACTTCCAGCCGGCCGACAACACGAAGAAGATCCTGCTGGACCCGGCGCAGCCGGACAAGTTCGTCACCATCGGTGCCGGCTTGAACAAGAAATAGGAAAGCGAGCTCACCAGCTTCCTCCGTGAGAATCGGGACATCTTCGCGTGGACTCCAAGAGACATGCCGGGTGTGCCGAGGGAGTTGGCTGAGCACCACCTCCACGTCCGGCCTGAAGCCAAGCCGGTGAAGCAGCCTCTCAGGCGCTTCGCCGAAGAACGAAGGAAGGCCATCGGTGAAGAAATCGCCCGGCTCCTAGCTGCCGGCTTCATCATGGAAGTGCTGCACCCGGACTGGTTGGCGAACCCGGTCCTGGTTTTGAAGAAGAACGGCTCCTGGCGCATGTGTATCGACTACACCAGCCTGAACAAGGCGTGCCCAAAGGATCCCTTCCCCCTGCCGCGCATAGATCAAGTCATAGACTCGACTGCCGGCTGTGAACTGTTGTCTTTCTTAGACGCCTATTCAGGCTACCACCAGATTCCTTTGAATCCGGCTGATCAAATAAAGACTTCGTTCATTACCCCGTATGGGGCTTATTGCTACACGACTATGCCGTTCGGCTTGAAAAATGCAGGCGCCACCTACCAAAGGTGCATGCAAAAATGCTTGCAGGATCAAATCGGCAGAAACATTCACGCATATGTGGATGATGTCGTTGTAAAGACCAAGGAGACGACTACCCTCCTTGATGACCTGAGAGAAACCTTCACCAATTTGAGAAGATTCCGGATGAAGCTCAACCCGGCCAAGTGCACATTCGGCGTGCCGTCTGGCCAGCTCCTTGGCTACCTCGTCTCTCAGCGAGGGATCGAAGCCAACCCGGACAAGATCAGTGCCCTGGAGAAGATGGAACTGCCGCAGTGCCTCAAGGACGTCCAGAAGTTTGCTGGCTGCCTGGCCTCCTTGAGCCGCTTCGTCAGCCGGCTGGGGAGAAGGCACTGCCCCTGTATCAACTAATGAAGAAGGCGGACAAATTCGTCTGGTCACCGCAGGCGGATGAGGCCTTCCGTGACTTGAAGCGCGTGCTCTCAACCGCGCCAATCCTTGCAACGCCGGGTTCAATGGAGCCGATGTTGTTGTACATCGCAGCCACCAATCGAGTGGTTAGCGTTGTCCTGGTGGTGGAGCGCAGAGAAGCCGGCAACAGGGAGCAGCTGGTTCAGCGCCCAGTCTATTACCTTAGCGAAGTGCTCTCCCAGTCGAAGCAAAATTACCCCCACTACCAGAAGGTCACCTACGGCGTCTACATGGCGGCCAAGAAGCTCAAGCACTACTTCCAAGAGCACCCCATCAGGGTGGTTGCCACAGCGCCCTTGGCAGAAATCATAGGCAGCAAGGATGCCAACGGCCGGGTTGCCAAGTGGGCCCTGGAGCTAGCCGCCCACACCATCCTCTACGAGCCACGCACAGCCATCAAGTCGCAGATCCTTGCGGACTTCTTCGTCGACTGGGCTGAGATGCAGTACCTGCCGCCTGTGCCGGATTCCACACATTGGAAGATGCACTTCGACGGCTCGAAGATGCGCAACGGCTTGGGAGCCGGCATCGTCATCACCTCTCCCAAGGGAGACCGGCTGGACTACGTCCTGCAGATCCACTTCGCCGCATCCAACAATGTGGCGGAATATGAAGCGCTCATTCATGGGCTGAAGCTGGCCAAGGAGATTGGCGTGCGTCGCATACTCCTTCGGCGACTCCGACTTGGTCATACAGCAAGCATCGGGCGGGGGACGCGAAGGACGCCAACATGGCCTCATACCGCTTCCATGTCCAGCAGTTATCCGGCTTCTTCGACGGCTGCGAATTCCACCATGTGCCACGAGCAAACAACGAAGCGGCTGATACCTTATCCAAGATTGGCTCAACCCGGCAAGCCATTCCGCCGGGTGTCGCCTTGGCGGTTCTCAAGAAGCCGTCCATCATACCGTCACCGGACTCGGATTCAATATTCGTGCCGGCTGACCCGGGGGCTGCTCAGCCGAACCCGGGGGCTTCACCGCCCAAGTCGGGGGCTAACAAGCCAAACCCGCCGGCTAGCATGCCGAACCCGGGGACTTCTCAGTCCAACCCGGGGGCTTCATCGCCAAACTCGGGGGCTAGCAAGCCGAACCCGCCGGCTAGCAAGCCGAACCCGGCGACCATGCAGTCGAATCCGGAAGCTCCCACGCAGGAGGCCCTGTTGGTCAGCGTATTCGAGATAAGATGCGTACCTTCATGGGCACAAGAATTCCTCTCCTACCTCACCGACGGTGTGCTGCCTGATGATAGAGTCCAGGCCAGGCAGATTGAGAGAAGGGCCAAGGCCTATACCATCATCAACCACCAGCTGTACAAACGCAGCGTAAGTGGGGTGTTCCAGCGGTGCGTCGAGCCGGCTGAAGGGATTGAACTCCTACGGGAAATCCATCAAGGAGAGTGCGGACATCACGCCTCATCCAGAGCCATAGTGGCCAAAGCCTTCCGGCACGGTTTTTACTGGCCGACTGCGCTCAGAGACGCAGAAGATTTGGTGAAGAAGTGCAACGGCTGTCAGCGCTTCGCAAAGCAAAGACACCAGCCGGCTTCCGCCTTGAAAACCATCCCCATCACATGGCCATTTGCCGTATGGGGCTTGGATATGGTGGGCCCGTTCAAAACAGCGCGAGGCGGCATGACACATCTCTTGGTGATGATTGACAAATTCACCAAGTGGATCGAAGCCAAGCCAATCAAGAAGCTGGACGGGTCCACAGCCGTCACATTCCTCAAGGAAATCATTGTGAGATTCGGCTACCCCCACACCATCATCACCGACAACGGCACCAACTTCTCCCAAGGCATCTTCTCTCGCTATTGTGGGGAAATGGGGATCCGGATGGCCCTATCTTCTGTGGCACACCCAGAGTCCAACGGACAAGTGGAAAAGGCTAACGGCTTAGTCCTAGCCGGCATCCGGCCCCGGCTGGTGGAGCCGCTCGAGCGAGCAGCCGGCTGCTGGATTGAAGAACTGCCCAATGTGCTGTGGAGCCTGCGCACAACGACAAACCGCTCAGTCGGCTTCACACCATTTTTCCTCGTATACGGGGCCGAAGCCGTCTTGCCGACTGATATCGAGCATGACGCGCCAAGGATCAAGCTCTACACGGAAGCCGAAGCCAAAGAAGCTCGCGAAGATGGAGTTGACCTGGTCGAAGAGGCCCGGCTGCTGGCTGAGTCTAGATCTACTATCTACCAGCAAAGCCTCCGACGCTATCACAGCCGGAAGGTCCAGCCCTTAGCATTCCGAGAAGGAGACCTAGTGCTCCGGCTGATCCAGAGGACAGCCGGACAGCATAAACTATCATCCCCATGGGAGGGTCCCTTCATCGTGAGCAAGGCAGTAGGCAATGATTCCTACTATCTCATAGATGCCCAAGAGGCTAAGAAAAACAAGCCGGACAAGGCTGACGAGGAGACTAAACGTCCCTGGAATGTCAGGTTACTCCGCCCATTTTACACATGAGAGCAGGAATGTATGTATCCCTTGTATCCCTTTTGTAAGTTATGAAAAAGCTTGCGCCAAGAGCGCCGTTTCCGACAAGTTTTTCACGTACTTTACCTTGTTTCGCCAATTGGCTTGAACCCTCTCACGCGGCCGGCTCAGTAACGTGATCCGGTTTCCGACAGCCGGCTTCCGATCCAGCTACAGACCGCAACCCGGCTGTCCGGCTGGCGGGAGTAAGGCCTAGGGAGCCGGCACGCGAAAAACGACTAAGGGAAAGAGTAAAAGCGAGTTGACTTGCAACTTTTCATAAAAGTGCCGGATTGCCGAATTCAGCTCGTTCGACTGAAATACTGTCGGCCTCACCCAGCGGCCCGCTCTTGATCCGGCGACGGATCGCAAGTCGGACGTACGACCGGCAAGAGCACAGCCAAAGAGTGGGGCGGATGGGAAAAAGCGAACGAGTCGAAAGAAAGCAACTCGGCACACAAATGATTAACAAACACATTAAAGTGTGACATAATTAAAGGGCGATAATATTCATACATCTGCACCCGGCATCCCGGGGATTTAATAAATTGTCTTGGCAAAAGAACAACTGGAAAGCAGGAAATCTAAGCCGGAGGGGCATCAGCGGAGCCGGCTGCCGGGTCGTCCTCGGGCACGTCCTCCGCCTCCTCATCGTCCATGTAATCTCCATCGGATGGAGGAGGGTTCGGGTCCGCGACGAAGAGGGTCTTGTCGACGAAGTCGGCGATGGTGCTGGCTCGAGCAAGACGGGCGGCCTTGAGTTCGGCCGGGAGCTTGTCCTCCACGCCGGCTCGCCGGAACTCAAGCTGCCCCAGGTCCACCTCGTTGTACCAGGAGAGGACGAAGGACAGCGCCATGTCGGCACCGGCGCGCGTGGCCGACTCCTTCCAGTCGAGGAAGCGGTCCGGCGCCCGCTCCATCGCGGAGATGAGGCCGGAGATATCTTGCGGCGCCGCCTCTTCAGGCCACAGCATGGGCACCAGCTCTTCAGCCGCCTTCCGGAGCTCCCAGCCGAGCTTGGTGACGGGCTCGATGCGGGCAGCCATGGACGCCAGGTGGTCCTCCATGGAGAAGTACTCCGAGCTGCCCTCGCCGGTCTCCCGCCTCCTGGAGTCGCGCGCGACGCCAACGGCTGCCAAAGCCGCCTCCTGCGTCTCCGGGAAGGCCGCTGCAAGAAGAAGAAGCAAGTCAGAAACCATCAAAGCCGAAATAAGCTGAAAAATGCAAATTTTCGAAGTCCTAAGCCAAAAGGAAAAGCCTGGCGGCAGCCGGCAAGAACCGACCACCAGCCCGAAGATGAGGATAACGAAGAAATCAGAAGTTTCTGCTGCCGGCTGCCAACGAAAGCCGGCAGCCGACAGCCGAAAGCCGGCAAAGGGAAAGGAACATAGAGATGCACTCACCCGCCAAGCCGCGATCAAGCGCGCTAAAATCGTCGGTCCAACGCTTGGCGGTAGCCGTCAGCTCCGTGGACTTGGCGGTGACCTCCTCCTGCAGCGCAAGCCGCTGCTTCTCCACCTCCGTCAGCCGCCGGCTCAGATCATCCACCTTCGCCTTCTCCGCCGTCCTGAGGGAGTTGAGCTCGGTGAGATGGTTCTGCTCCAGCAGGCGCAGCCGCGTCAGCTCCTGCTCAGCCAGCTTGAGCTTGCCGGCGGCGGATCGGCCCGCCTCCTCGCTCTCGGCGCACTGGGCGCGAGCGGCTCGGAGATCCGACTCCAGCTGCGGGACCTTGGCGGCTTCAACTGCGAGGCGGCCAGAAAGAAATGTCAGCCAACCAAGACTGAAAGAAAACAAGACATTAAGTCGAAAGAAGCATAGAGCTTACCCTTGACGGCTTCCAGCTCGCGGGCCAAGTCGGCCCGGTCCAGCTTGGCCTTGTGGTAATGGGTGACGGCGCGATTGTACAAAGTGGTGCGCCGGTCCATCACAGCCTAAGGAAAAGAAAAAGTTAGTCGATCAGGCGAAACCCGTGCCGGCTCCAAGCAGCCGGCCCATGCCTCGGAGGGCTACCAGGATAATGATCAGATCAAAAACAGACGAAGCTTACCTTGCCGGCTTCCTCCACCTTGGCAACGTTAGCCGCGGCCTCGGCTGCCCTGGCCTTGAGATTGGCCTGCAGGCTGGAGAAGAACATCTCCACCGATGCTTGGCCGGGGTTCCCCTCCCGGCTGGACACCTCGTAGGAGTCGGCGCGGAGCCACGCCTGCTCCATGGTGGCAGCCGAGCCGAGGCTGGAGTCGGAGGCGGACGGCACCTGAAGAAGAAGTGCGCCCTTGGCCACGTGCAGGCCTTGCGGTGACGCCGATGGGGTCCCCGTCCTCACCAGCGCGCGCGAGTCGGCGCCCTCCATGCGCGCCGGCTCGTCTCTCGCCGGCTCCTTCCTGGCC
This sequence comes from Lolium multiflorum, assembly GCA_030979885.1. Taxonomy (NCBI): domain Eukaryota; kingdom Viridiplantae; phylum Streptophyta; class Magnoliopsida; order Poales; family Poaceae; genus Lolium; species Lolium multiflorum. The sequence continues at coordinate 230,806,742 of CM061747.1, forward strand.
GGCTCCTCTGTCGTCGGCTGCGGCGGCGGCGTCGCTCCGGGCGCAGCGGATGGCCCAGCCGGCCCAGTTGTCTCCGGCGCCTGGGGCGCCCCCTCCGGGCTCTCGTCCAGCTCCACCACGGTGGGCCTGGTGCCGGCTCCGGCCGCGGGCGGCGCAGCCCTGCCAGTGCCGGTTCTAGGAGCAGCCCTGCCGGCTCCGGCTCCGGCTGCAGGCGGCATGCCCCGCCCGGCCCCAGCGGCTGGGTCCAGAAGAGGTGTCCGGCGCGGGAACATGTCGTCCAGCGTCGGCCGCCGAGTCGGCTCGACCCGCGTGCCGCGATCAGGCGCTGAGGCCAGCGGCACGGCGAAGGAAGATGCCCCTGCGGAAGGCGCAGTACCCGCAGGCGGCGGTGGCGTAGGAGCGCGCGATGAAGGCTGCGGCGTCGGCTCCCTCCTTTGGCGCGGCGGCGGCGACGCGACGCGCGGAGCCTGCCGGGAGCCGCCGCCCTGGGCAAACTTGATGGGGCCCTAGCCGGATAAACAGAAAGACAATAAGCATGAAAGTAAGGAAAGAAAAGGAATCAAACAAGAAAAAGAAAGAGAACTCACCCGGCCTGCTCCGGGACCTTCTTCGGCTGCTGCCGGCGCTGCTTCTTCGCCTTCGCCTCCAAGGCGGCGGTGGAGCCGGCTCGCTTCGTGCCCTTGGGCGCCGAAGTCGCCGTGGTGCTTGGCGGCCTCGTGCGCAGAGGCACGGCGGGGATTGGCCCCGTGCCGGACGTCGCCGGCTCCTCCTCCTCCTGCTGCTCTGGTGAAGGGGGCGGATTGTGCTCCCCCTGGCCGCCTAGATCAGGCGCCTGCGGCAGGTCGTCGTCGCCGGCATGGTCGCCGGCTTGGTCAGCCGGATCGACGTGATCCGGCGTCCACCTCCTCGTCGCCAGGTCGCCGTCCTCGGCGTTCTGGCGCTCAAAAAGCTAGAAAGACAGAAAACATAAGCATATGACAAGCCGGAAGTCGGCAGAAGAAAAAGGAAGCCGGCCTCGCAGCCGCAAGCCGGAAAATGGCAAAGACACGAGGCTTACCCGCGCCGGTGGACGGTCCCTGTCGCAGGGCACCAGCCCGTAACTCCAGTCCTCCGACAGGTTCGCCTTGGTGATGTGGTTCACCCGGCTGGCCACCTGGGCCTTGGTGAGCGGCGCAATGGACGTCCGGTTCGGATCGAACCGGCCGGACATGTGCCCGATCTTGTGGGTGCGCATCTGGAGCGGCAGCACCCGGCGCTCGGCGATGGTGCAGAGGAGATCTTCGGCAGTCAGCCCGCCATCGGTGGCTGTCGCCAGGAAGTCCCAAAGCAGGTTCACCTCGGCGTTCGGATCCGACGAGCGGGCGTTGTGGCTCCAGTTGATCCGGCCGACTGGAGGAGCCGGGTTGAACTCCGGCAGGTTGATCCGGTCGACGAGCTCCCCCTCGTTGCGCACGTAGAAGAATGACATCTGCCAGTTCTTCACCGAGTCGACGGTGGGGATTTTGGGGAAAGGCGTACCAGGCCGGGTGTAGATCGAGGCGGCGCCGCAGGCTCGCAGGCGGCCGTCGTTGGTCTGCGCCTTCAAGAAGAAGAGCCGACTCCAGAAGTCGATGTCGGGCCACAAGCCGGCGTAAGCCTCCATGAACGCCACGAAGCAGCTCAGGAGGACGCACGCGTTGGCCGGCAGGTGGTGCGGCTGAAGGCCGAAGTGGTCGAGGAACTGCCGGAAGAACGTCGAAGCCGGCAGGCCCAGCCCGCGATCGAGGTGCGCGCCGAAGACGACGCGCTCGCCGGGCCGCGGCTCGGGCTCCACCTCCTCGCCGGGCACCCGCGTGATCACCGACTGCGGGATCCGCCGGAGGCGCACCAGGCGTTCGATGTCGTCCTCCTGCATGTAGGAGCCCCTCCACGATCCGCTGGGGGACGCCATTGACGAGGTCGAGGAAGAAGATGACCAGGAGAGACTAAACGGCGAGGAAGAACCTTGCGACCGCGGCGGCGACAACGGCGGCTGAGGACGCTCCGTCGAGACGCGCGGCCCCGTGGCGCCGGATTGACGGAGTGGCGGCGGCGGATCGGTGGAGATTCGCCCGCCGGAGTTCGCCAGCGGGAGGCGTTCGCCGGAGCAACAGCGAGCTCGAGCGCGCAGGGAGCGATGGAAGCAGGAGCGCGAGGAGGAAGAGAATGGCAAGTGGCCGCCTCGATGCCTCCCCCGCGGCATTTATAGCCTCCTGCCGCGGGCGGTTGGCCTCCAAGTGGCGGTCGTGGGCCACGTCCCCGGATTTACTGCGCCGTAACTCCTCCCACGTCCACGACGGTTATCGGAAACGGCCACACCACGTCGCCCACTACCGCACCGGATCCGGGGGGACATTGATGTGACCAGACGAACCGACCGCCGGGCCAGGCGTCAGACCAGTCAAGTCGGGCGCAGGACCCGAGGCGGCGGAGACTCCGGCGCGCCGCAAGCCGGAGCCGGACAATAAGTTCCACCCGAGCCAAAATTCGTCAGCAAGGCGGAGGCGCCATCAGATCTTGCGAGAAAGCAAAAACTGTACAAGTGTAAAAAGCGGCCGGCTAGAAGCAGCCGGCAGGAACGAGCCGGATGAGGGCGCAGCCGGCTGAATGGAAATTCTCAGTCGGCCCCTCCAAGTGCCGTCTAATATATTCGAGAAGCCAGGAAAACCTGCCTAGGTCCTTCTTCGCAGGACCTTGCCAGCTTCGGGGGCTAATGTCGGGGAAGACCCCGGATAGGGCAATGGACGCGGAGCAGCCGGCTGGCCACGGCCGGCTCGCGGCAAAGGCCGGCTGAGGAGCGGCCGGCGCGCGTGGCCGGCTGGTGCGGAAGCCGGCTGGCTCTAGGTCCTAGTCGGCCTGGCTACGGCCGCCAATGCTGTGGCTGGGCCGGCTTCTACAAGCCATATCCGACTGGGGTTTGTACCTCAGACCGACTCGAGGCTGGCGAGTCTTGCACTGGAAGGAACCGGGTAGGTGATCCGGGTTCCCAAAGTCCACGCTGACTCAGTCTTCCGTAAAGCGCGGGGCACTGTGGAGCAATAGTGCCACGCGCCGGACAGGCCATCATGGCTTACGACGAGCCGTACAGGCTACAGTGGCTGACGGCGACAGGGACACCTCCTCTCCATACCGCTGACCGTGGCAGCCGGATGGGACAGGCCACGGTGCCTCAACCACTCCTGACGTCACCGCCTCGGGAAGGAGCGGAAGCCGAAGCCGGCCAAGCCGGCCAGTAAACTATAGGGTCTTATATGTAAAGTGCCGGTGCCTATATAAGCCGCACTACCCCCTCTCGTGCAGGGGATCGATCATTTATTGCTTTCACCCACCTACAGCTGCCCTGTGAGAGAGACCATCGTCTCCCTTAGCCTCTCAGGAGCAGCCGGACACAGCTCTAGGAGCACCATTGTACTGTGTGACCATCATATACACTCATAGCAGGAGTAGAGGTTTTACCTCCATCGGAGGGCCTCGAACCTGGGTACGTCGCCGTGTCGCTCGTGCCCATACCCGCATCCGGATACCGCCGTGAGATCCCTCAGGAACCACTTCGATTAGCCACCCTATGGCATATGCCGTGACGATACCACGACAAGTTTATCAGTAGTAACAGTTTTATAGCAGTAGCAGTAGTGAAATAACAGCCGAGTAACGAAACAGTAGTGATTATAGTAAACAGCAGGATTAAAATACTGTAGGCACGGGGACGGATAACGGGCGTTGCATGGATGAGAGAAACTCATGTAACAATCATAGCAGGGCATTTGCAGATAATAATAAAACGGTGTCCAAGTACAAAGCAATCAATAGGCATGTGTTCCAATTATAGTCGTACGTGCTCGCAATGAGAAACTTGCACAACATCTTTTGTCCTACCAGCCGGTGGCAGCCGGGCCTCAAGGGAATCTACTGGATATTAAGGTACTCGTTTTAATAGAGTACCGGAGCAAAGCATTAACACTCCGTGAACACATGTGATCCTCACATCACTACCATCCCCTCCGGTTGTCCCGATTCTTGTCACTTCGGGGCCATTGGTTCCGGACAGCGACATGTGTATACAACTTGCAGGTAAGACCATAAACAATGAATATCATGATGAAATAATAACATGTTCAGATCTGAGATCATGGCACTCGGGCCCTAGTGACAAGCATTAAGCATAACAAGTTGCAACAATATCATCAAAGTACCAATTACGGACACTAGGCACTATGCCCTAACAATTTTATGCTATTACATGACCAATCTCATCCAATCCCTACCATCCCCTTCAGCCTACAGCGGGGGAATTACTCACACATGGATGGGGGAAACATGGCTGGTTGATGGAGAGGCGTCGGTGGTGATGATGGCGATGATCTCCTCCAATTCCCCGTCCCGGCGGAGTGCCGGAACGGACTTGGCTCCCGAGACGGAGTTTCGCGATGTGGCGGCGTTGAGGCTTTCTGGTGACTTCCCCTTCTTGGCGTGCGTTTTGGGTCGAAGGCAATAAGTAGTCCGAAGGAGGGCGTGGGGGCTGACCGAGGCCGCCACACACTAGGGCCGCGCGGCCCCCTCGGGCCGCGCCGGCCTGGTGTGTGGGGCCCGGGCCCCCACCGCTTGCCCTTCTATAAATATTCTGGGAAAATAGGACCTTCTGCATAAATTCCGAGGATTTCCCGAAAGTTGGATTTCTGCACAAAAATGAGATACCAGAACAGTTCTGCTGAAAACAGCGTTAGTCCGCGTTAGTTGTATCCAAAACACACAAATTAGAGGCAAAACAATAGCAAAAGTGTTCGGGAAAGTAGATACGTTTTGGACGTATCAATAGTCTATGTGGATTATTCTAGTAATCGCTACATATTTCTTTTATGAGATATGATAGTAGGATGGCAGAAATACATTCCTTACCAGAAGTGTGTATGAAGGATGTATACTAGATACAACCAAGAGTTTTGCTGGTCCGTGGAATACTAGATAGGTATACAAACTTCAATTGGATGAAGTGAGTATCACGGAGTTGGAATCTTCACCGGATGAAATAGTCAAAGAGTTTTTGATTTCATGAGATGAAGATGCTTGCATTTGCAAGAAATTAAGTGGGAGCGCTGAGACATATTTATAATACTTTATGTAGATGACATATAGTTGGTTATAAATGATGTAATTATATACTTGATTAAAAGGTTTCATTGAGAATTAATTTCAATGAAAGGATATGGACTGAAACATATTTGGTGTCAAGATCTATGAAGATAGATTGAAACACATAATAAGTTTAAGTCGAAGTACATAGAATGAATATTGAAGTAGTTCAATATAAAAATATTAAGAAGGTGTTCTTTTCCATGTGAAGGTTTAACAAGACTTGAGTGTATTTGACACTCGATGAGTAAAAACACATGAGTGATTTTAGATCACGAATAATATGTACAAACTCAGATGTCCTGTGCTCTAAAGTGTTACGAGCATATACCAGAATGATTCATGTAATGATCATTGGACAACCGTAAGAATATCCCTGAGTGCTTTAGAAGAACCAAGGATATTTTTTTTTATATGGGTAATGACAAACAAATCGCTGTAAAGTGTTGCACCGATATTAGTTTGGTCACATATAAAAGTAAAATTTCAATCTCAATTAGGCTAAGTGTTATTTAAAAGGGTAGCACAATGAGCTAGAATATGTCTATGCTAGATTTAGATGAGTTCTAAATGTTGTGATGGATTCTACAAACAAAGGCAGAGTATGACATTGTTTTGACAATGACTGAGGATGTTTAAGTCGAGGAGTTCTTTGAGAACTTGGTGTAGTTCCGATAATGTCAGAACTTTGAAGCTATATTGTGTGTGGCAATATTAGTGACATATTTCAGACCACGGAATTAAGGTTCCACCAGAGGACTAAGCATAGATGCCGACTCATTTGGAAAATGAGTGATGCGTTGAGACGCAAATGAATTGCAAAATACATACGTTTCTGAGCATGTCAGATCCGTTGACTAAAACCTCTCCCGTGAGCAAAACATGATAAGCACCAGAAGGCCAAGGTGTTATATCTTTATAAATGTAAACTAGATTATTGACTCTAGTGCAAGTGGGAGACTGTTGGAGATATGCCCAAGAGGCAATAATAAATTAGTTATTGTTATATCTTGGTGTTCATGATGAATGTTTACATCCCATGCTATAATTGTATTAACCAAAACATTGATACATGTGTGTTATGTAAACAACAAGGAGTCCCTAGTAAGCCTCTTGTATAACTAGCTTGTTGATTAACAAATGATCATGGTTTCGTGATCATGAACATTGGATGTTGTTAATAACAAGGTTATGTCATTGGGTGAATGATATAATGGACATACACCCAAATAAGCATAGCATGTGATCAAGTCATTAAGTTCAACTTGCTATAAGCTTTCGATACATAGTTACCTAGTCCTTCGACCATGAGATCATGTAAATCACTTACACCGGAAGGGTACTTTGATTACATCAAACGCCATTGCGTAAATGGGTGGTTATAAAGATGGGATTAAGTATTCGGAAAGTATGAGTTGAGGCATATGGATCAATAGTGGGATTTGTCCATCCTGATGACGGATAGATATACTCTGGGCCCTCTCGGTGGAATGTCGTCTGATTAGCTTGCAAGCATATGATTGGATCATAAGAGATGACATACCACGGTACGAGTAAAGAGTACTTGTCGGTAACGAGGTTGAACAAGGTATGGAGATACCGATGATCGAACCTCGGACAAGTAAAATATCGCGTGACAAAGGGAATCGGCATCGTATGTAAATGGTTCAATCGATCACTAAGTCATCGTTGAATATGTGGGAGCCATTATGGATCTCCAGATCCCGCTATTGGTTATTGGCTCGGAGAGGAGTCTCGACCATGTCTGCATAGTTCGCGAACCGTAGGGTGACGCGCTTAAGGTTCGATGTCGCATAAGTAGATTCGGAATATGAGATGGAGACCGAAGTTTGTTCGGAGTCTCGGATGGGATCCGGGGCATCACGAGGAGGTCCGGAATGGTCCGGAGAATAAGATTCATATATGGGAAGTCATTTTCAGGGTTACCGAAAAAGTTCAGGATTTTTCGGTATTGTACCGGAGGTTCTAGAAGGTTCCGGAGGGTACCATAGTGGGGCCCACCTATCCCTAGGAGAACGTTGCATAGAAAACAAAAAATTTCCTACCGCGAACACGCAATCCAAGCCAAGATGCAATCTAGAAGAGCAACGAGGGGATTATCGAGTCTCACCCTTGAAGAGATTCCAAAGCCTACAAGATGAGGCTCTTGTTGCTGCGGTAGACGTTCACTTGCCGCTTGCAAAAGCGCGTAGAAGATCTTGATCACGGCGCCACCGGGCAGCACCTCCGTACTCGGTCACACGTTCGGTTGTTGATGAAGACGACGTCCACCTCCCGTTCCAGCGGGCAGCGGAAGTAGTAGCTCCTCTTGAATCCGACAGCACGACGGCGTGGTGTCGGTGGTGGTGGAGAAATCCGGCGGGGCTTCTCTAAGCGTGCGGGATGTGGTGGAGGAGAGAGGCCGCTAGGGTTTGGGAGAGGGGGGCGCCGGCCACTAAGGGGTGCGGCCACCTTGGTGGTTCTTGGGGTAGCCGGCCCCCTCCCCTTGGCCCCTCATTATATAGGTGGAAGCCCCAAGTGTTGGACTACAAGTCTCCGAATAAGACCCGAACCCAAAACCTTCCATGTGATAGGGAAACCTACCCAAGGTGGGAATCCCACTTGGGGTGGGATTCCCCCTTCCATGTGGGGGGGTGGCCGGCCCCCATAGGGGGAGTCTACTTGGGACTCCTCCCCTCTAGGGTTGGCCGGCCATGGAGGTGGAGTCCCTCCGGGACTCCACCTTCCTTGGTGGTTTCTTCCGGACTTTTCTAGAACCTTCTAGAACCTTCCATAGAACCTTCCGGATCATTTTAAATCTCATAAAATGACTTCCTATATATGAATCTTATTCTCCGGACCATTCCGGAACTCCTCGTGATGTCCAGGATCTCATCCGGGACTCCGAACAATATTCGAACTCCATTCCATATTCAAGTTCTACCATTTCAACATCCAACTTGAAGTGTGTCACCCTACGGTTCGCGAACTATGCGGACATGGTTGAGTACTCACTCCGACCAATAACCAATAGCGGGATCTGGAGATCCATAATGGCTCCCACATATTCAACGATGACTTTAGTGATCGAATGAACCATTCACATACGATACCAATTCCCTTTGTCACGCGATATTTTACTTGTCCGAGGTTTGATCATCGGTATCACTCTATACCTTGTTCAACCTCGTCTGACAAGTACTCTTTACTCGCGTGGTATGTGGTCTCTTATGAACTTATTCATATGCTTGCAAGACATTAGACGACATTCTACCGAGAGGGCCCAGAGTATATCTATCCGTCATCAGGATGGACAAATCCCACTGTTGATCCATGTCAACACCCGGATTTTTAAGTCCAGATGCCTATTATGCCATTCATCGCAATCCCAGGAATATTGTTTTTGCGAGACATAATAGATTGATATCACAACACATCATTCATTACATACCATAATCGTCTTACAAATAAAGGATCACATGATCCATTCTCATTACAACAATAGAAGTTCTATTTATTCATTACATAACACATAGCGGAAGCGAAAGTAGCGTAGTAGTAGTCCATCTATTCCACAGGCAACTGTTGACGTCAGGAGTGATCCTAGTTGTCGTAGACGTCCTGCTGTCCTTCTTCCGGGTTCTGGTACTCGTCTTCATAGTCTGGCCATTTGAATAGCCAGGGACAAAGCCATGAGTACTTTAAAGTACTCGCAAACTAATACTAAGGTAAGTATTATCAACTATGGAAGGGGATGCTAAGCTCTAGTTTCATTTGCATAAAGCCAGTTTTATTTCATAAGCACTTTAGTAAACCAAGACTTTTCATTTGCCTAACTTAACTCAAGTGGGAACATTAGTGTCATTCCCACAACTCAGTTGTGATTCAAAGTCAAAGTCACCTTTCAAACTCAATTCACAAGTCACCATTCATATTTTGGAAAAATTATGATGACGGAACAGTATGGCCTTTCCAACTGTCCATGACCGCGGACGCGGCTATTCGAATAGGTTAAACTCTGCAGAGGTTGTACACTTGTGCCACAACAGTTGCAATAGCTCGTCAGGGGTAACTGGCCCTGATTTATCATACGCAGTACGCGAACTACCAATCCTAACCTTTCATTTATATACTCTAGTATAGGCACCTCTCCCCATGAGTTTGGCCTCCTAGTGAAGACAGATAGTCAGCCTAGGAACTGCACAGGGCTTGGGCCGGACATTCACCTCATTTCACGTCATTTCACATCATTCCTTTTGTTGTAGAGGCAGCCTCCGGCATAACCCCGATGACGCTTGTTTTAGAGGGAACCCATACTAAGACACATAAATTTCCAGCTAAGCCTTACCCAGATTCAGGTATTGTGGGGGTACTTGTAAAATTGGAATGGTATCGCATCCGAACCCAACCATCAGTTTTGGTAAAATTCACCAAGTCATTCACAGTCATATTCACCTTCAAAATCTTTCAATAGAATGACTCATCATTCCAAGGTTTTCAAAGTCATTTCACACACACAAGTTCCCATCTAGAATAGCCAATTTTAATTTAGCACTAGCATCTAGGTATGAGGGGTGCTAAGTAATTTGCTTTGCTTCTAGGCTAACTTTGATACTCTTGTACTAATCCAATACTAATCAAGTGAATCATAAATCAAAAAGTACTTTGATAAAACAAAAGTAAATAAAGCTTGTAAAGTAAAACTGGGAAATAGGATCATAAGCATAAAGTAAATGGGGTAATGCCTTGCTCATGGTGAGCTTTGCACTTTGCAAGAGTATTATCTTGCAAGAATATTAGCTTGCCACAATATAACTTGCATTAGTCTAGCTTGCATTGGTAATAGCTTGCCTTGATTGGTGATGTGATCAAAGTTTTCTGGCTCTTCCTCTTGGTAGAAAACCTCCTCCTCTTGATAGTCCCCGGTACTAGCGTCTATAAACGAATACGAGGATACAATCACCAAACAACACTTAAGCAGTCTTAATTAGCCTTATTGGCTCACACAAAGGATCTAGCATCACTACTTAACATTTATTCACAAATTATGCTAGGGTTTCTTTATTTAATATTAGGAAAATAATTTCCTCTTATTGAAATTGGAATTAGGGTTTCTATTTAGTTCTTTGGAGAATAATCTCCTCTCATTGAATCTTCTTAAGATTTAATCTCTCTTATGAATAATATATGACCTAGGTTGACCAAAGTCAACCTCTTCATACTTATCATTTAAGAAAATGATTTAAATGAGATTCCTCATCTCATGTGATTTAAATAACCATTGCAAAATTAAATACTATCTTGATTTAAATTCTACAAGTGAGCAAGTATGAGCCTAAGTAAATAAAGGTCAACCCATTACTTCATATTACTTGAGAAATGATTTAAATGAGGTGTTACACCTCATGCATTTTAATACTAGCATGGTAAAAATTCAATATCATCCACAATTCATATGAGACCTAAATGACCAGAGTCTCTACCTCATTTTGAATTGTTCATGACAAGATTTAAATGAGAGAAACACTCCCATAAGATTTATTAATAGTTTTGGACAATATCTTTGACTAGAAATAGCCATAAAGTCCTTTAATTAAACTAGGCCATGATCATTCAAGGTAAGCATGGCATATTTTTGCAGAAATAATTATTATAAGTGAAATGTGACTTATAGGAGTTGGAATCAACTCAAAAACATTTTTGGTTGATTTTTAAGAATTAATCTAAGGAAGAAAAGTCCCTGCCTTGTTTATTTTCTCACTTTAATTCTACAATAGATCTAGGGTTCAAACCAGTGGCATTGTGTAGAGAAAATCCTAAGCTTTCCAACCATATGAAATTCACTAAAAATGGCCAAGTGAATTTGAAGTTATTCAATTTCTAATTAGACACCAGTATTGAATTTGACTGAAAAGGTTTAAATCTAAATTTAAAAACGTGGGCTTGGCGGGAAAGGGTTTGGGCCGCAGAGGGGGAAAAGGAGTTGGGCCAGCCCAGCTAGCGTGCCACGCACGCAGCGGGCCGCCTGACGGTGGCCCCCGCTTGTCAGCGGGCGCCCACAGGCGAACTGGTACGCGAATTGGGAGCCGTTAGATTAGAGGGGATCGGACGGCTGCGGGTCGTCCTCGTCGGCGACGAGCTCCGACGAGCTCTAACCCTAGCCGGCGGCCAGGAGGGTCCAGAGGAGGTCCTTACCGGCGTCCAGCGAGGTCAGCGAGGCGGGCAAACGACCGAGGCGACGTCGGCGAGTCGAGGGAGGGTCGCGGCGGCTCCTGAGGTGGACGAATTTGAGGGCTCGATCTTCCGCGTCTCCGGCGGCCTCCGGTGGTAAAATTGGGGCGGCGTGTTGGCTAAATTGAAGGGGGAGAGGTGCAAGGAGAGCAAGAAGAGGTAGGGGAAGGTGGTGCTGTGCTCAGAGAGTGAGAGGGGAGCTCCATTTTATAGCTGGCCGAGGAGGCCGAGGGGGCGGGACCGGTCGACCATGGACGCGACGCTATGGTGGGCTAACGTCACGAGCGAGGATGCTGCCGTGTTGGCGACGTCGAGGCGAGTGTGTGGGACTTGATGGCGCGGAAAACGGGGGTCTGTGGCGATCGTCATCCTCTCGCGACCGTGCAGTACTGTGGCGGAGTTCACCGTCGTGGGCGTCAGCTACAGGGCGTGCAAGGGTCGGTGAGCGTGTCCACTGGGTTGCTGACGTCGAGGGGAGGCTGCAGGTGCAAGGAGAGAGGGAGGAGTGAGCTGAGTCGACGGGGCGGGCGGTGTACTGGCAGACGGTCGTCGTCCGGCGACGGCGACAGGGCAACGCGAGCCAATTGGCGATGTCCAGGGCTAGTTGGGGTCTTGGCGAGCAAGTGGGTGAAAGGAGAAGTCGAGGGGGAGTGTGAGGTGACAGGGCGAGCAGAGGTTCTGGCGCTCCCGTGGCCAAGCCTGTGCGCGCTCAGGCGCGCCTGGTCGCGGTGACCACGAGTTGTCCAGGGCGTTGTCGTGTTCTCTCTGACTCACGATGATGTCTAGCTTGCTCAGCAACGTCAGGGTGATCTGCAGGACATGGTGTGGCAGGGCTGAGGTGAGAGGAGAAGAGGATGACATGGTGGTGACTATGGTGATTGGCATGGTGCTGTCCTTGGTGTTCTGATGCAATAATTTGGTCTCTGGGTCCATAGCTTGGTCAAGTGGGGTGAGACAAGGTGGTTTGACATGGGGAGCCAGGTTGGAGAGGCTAGAGGGTGCATAGTTGAGTAATGCCAACATGTATGTGCGATATATGCAAAGATAAAGGCAAGGTTTGTGGCATGGTGATCAAGCAATGATAGGTGAGGTCATAGTACTGGTTAGAGGTACAAATCTACTATAGATGAGGTACAAGTGAGGGAGAGAGGAGGTGGTACAAAGTTGGTGGGAGTGGGTGTACTCTAATCTTACTCTATGTAACAACTTGTTCACAAGCAATGGTCTCACTTGGGTTTGACTTTTGGCCAAAATTCTGCATGGATAGGTTCTAAATGATATTGGTCAACCACTCATGGCATTGGTTGGATTTTTGAAATTGATTTGCAAAGATTCTAAATTTGGAGGGAATCTAGAATTGGTTTCAATGTCTCCACTTGTCAATCCCATTCTGGTCAACCTGGTCAAAGTCAGCTCTGGTGGTCAACAGCAAAAAGGTTCACCTTGACATGGTCTTGGATGACATGGCAAGAGTTGGTCAATGTTGGTTTAGGAAAAGTCAAAACCAGGGGTGTAAAGTGGGTAACATTTTATAAAAGGGTCACATGACCATTATCACATGTATGTTGATTTTGAGATTTGCTTTGATTTGATTTTGGTTTCTTTGATGCAATTGTGTTTGTTTATCATATCTAAGAGTTTTACAAACAATAGATCAAGCAATGGTGGCCTTTGGTGAAGATTTGCAAAATTGGCCTTATGTGTATGTGAGTGAAAATGGGATTTTCTCACTATTTGGTTTCTCTCCATTTGATTTGACTTTTCTTGACTCTAATGTGGTTCTTATTAATTTAGAAACATTTTAAGACCATTGAAACCAATTCAAATGGTCTTGTTCAAAGATTTGCAAAAATGGCCATAACACATAAGAGGTGATGTGTCATATTTCATTATTCTTGTAATTTGTTGACCTTGCTTTACTTGGACATGGGTTGGGGTCAATTTAGTGTTATATTAGGTTGAGGGATGGTTTCCCATCATTTGGTCAAGGTTTAGGGTCATAGGACAAGAATTGGGTATTATGGCTATGTGTCACATATGCCTCTATGCATATGTTGCATTTGTGTTTTACTTTGACTTGGCTTGACCCAATTGGTGTTGTTGAGTGTTGAAATGGTATATAGGAGTGATCCAACCATTCACAACATGTATTAGGGTCAAGATTCTTAAATTCACAAATTTGCATTTTACTCTCATATGCCTCCATGGCATTATTACTTTCTTTTTAAAATCTTTTGTTTCACTTTGGATTGGGTTTGAGAAGTACTAGATAAGGTATATGGAGCTTTTCCAATCCTCTAATTAAAGTGGAAAGGTCTAGGGTAAAGTTTTATAAAAATAGCCATAGGTACCTATGCCCTTTTTTCTTATTTAAATTCTTTTTATTTTATTTTAACTTGGATGGAAAAAGGGGGTTGAGGTTTAGGGTTTAAGAGTATTTCAAAAAAACTAATTTAAACAAGCAATCATGGCAATAGCACAATAATTAAACAAGATCTCTATGGATCAACTTAATTTAATAAAAGTTTTTGTTGGTTCCAAAATTTGGAACTAGGGAAATTCATGTTGTTTGTTTTGAAATTTTTGGGATGTTACAAACCCTTCCCCCTTAAACAAATCTCGTCCCGAGATTTTAAGAAAAGTTAGGTTCCTAAGAAAGATTGAGCAGTGATATTAACAGGGGAACATACTTGGCATGGCCTGAGGGGCTTCCTGGGCTTCATTGGCAGTCATGTGGTAGAAACGACCGTTGTTGTTGTTCTGGTTCCTTCTACCTGCGAAGCGACGCTGTTGCTGAGCAGGGGCAGCGGTATTGGCGGCAATCTTGGCAAGCTTCTTAGGGCACTCATTGGAGTAGTGACCCACAACTCCACATTCATAGCAGTTCACAGTTGACTTGTCTTTGGGAGTGACGGGAACAACGTTGCTTCCAGTCCTCGGGGCAGTATTGGGGTGGTTGTTGTTGCCATTGGGGTGGTGGTTGTTGTTGGTGTTGTTGTTGTTGCTGCTGTTGTTGCGGTTGTTGTTGGTGTTGCGGTTGTTGTTGTTGCTTGGGCGGTAAATCTGAGCTGGGGGCTTGTTGTATCTTGAGGCAAATCCTCCAGTTGAGTTGTTGCGGTACCTCTGGGCAGTGTTGGGTCCATTCTGGTTCATCATCCTTCTCTTGCGGTTCTCGTTGGCTTGGTGCAGCTTCCCTTCCATCTGGATGGCTGAGTCTACCAGGGCTTCGAGGTCAGCGAACGGAATGTTCACTAACACAGTTTGCATTTCATCATGCAGTCCGTTCAGAAATCTCTCCTTCCTTTTCTCATTGGTGTCGGTCTCATCCGGGGCGTATCTTGATAGTGTTAGAAACCTGTCGCGGTATTCCACCACGGACATTTTTCCTTGCTTGAGTTCCCGAAACTCGTCTCTCATCTTCTTGATCAGTCCTTGGGGCACATGGTATTTGCTGAACTTCAGCTTGAAGTCTTCCCATGTCATCATCTGTCCCGCATTCATTGCACGGGCACTTGTCCACCAGGCTCTAGCAGGTCCTGACGGGTAGTGGGTGGCGAACAGTACTTTGCGCGGCTTCTACTCCCGCAACTTCGAGGTTGTTCTCCATGGTCTGGAGCCAGTCATTAGCATCGAGGGCTCTTCAGTCTTGTTGAATATCGGAGGGTTGGTGTGCTGAAAGTTCTTCAGCTTCGATCCAGGGTGATCGTGGTTTCCGTGATTGTTCTGAGCTATCTGTTGCAGTGCGGTAATGTTGGCTTGGCGTTCAGCTCTCTCGACTTCTCGGTCTGCCATCATCGTCTGCAGCAGTTGCATCATGGCATCCTGGGTGGCGTTGCGGGTTGGTGGGGCCATCTAAACATTGATGTAGATGATAAGATAAGAGGGAAATTTCTATGGTTTGTTTTGTTAAAGTTTAAAAAGTTCATAATATTGAAAACTTGAGTAGTGTTGCGGGGGTGAAAACCGACAACACTTTTCATTCATACCAAGCATCACACATTACAAAGCTAACATACCGTTGGTTTGAAGAACCATTCATCGCTCTACGATACAAGGGGATCCTGATACAACTCACACCTACGAAAGTGCTTTAAATGAAACTACTCTTCGGGGGGGGAATTCTTCGTCTTCACGGGTAATGTGCTTGGTGAGAGGCGAGGGCGTTGTCCAAATCCCTGCGGGTTTTGTACAGCCTGAAGTCCTGATGTGCTACATAGGGGTTCATCTCCGTGTGTGGTGGCATGGTCATCGATCTTCCCATGGAGTCATGTCTTGGGTAGTAGATGAAGCGAGTGTTCTTGATCTTGTTCTCATTTTGTCCACACAGACGGAAAATTGCTTCTTGCATAGCTCTGACTAGTCCTTCCTTCCAAGTGTTTCCCGTTACAGAAAACCAGATGGTTTCCCATACCGGGGCTCCAAGCTTTCTTCGTAGATCAGTTGAAACTTCCCACCGAGGGGGTTCTCCGGAGTGGTTGTTGAGGGGTATTCCGAAGAACTCGGGATACGGGTGTCCTAGATATTCCACTAGTTGCTTCAAATCCTTTTCAAACCTCAGTTCTCCTCCGTGACCCAGCTGATAGCACTCCCATTTATATTCCATCTATGAACAAAGAGGAGGAGTAAATTAGAGAAGTATTCAAGTGTGCAAAATTTTAGATAGTGCTACAAAGGAAAAGTAGAGCATGAATTTCTCATTTTGAAAAATATTTCAAGGATAAGAGTGAGAATAAGTTTTTCACAAATATTCACTTCTTTGGTTTTTGAAACTAAGTTTTGCAGACGTCCATTCTAACTAGGGTCTCCTAAGGTCAACAATGGCTCTGATACCAACTTGTCAACACCCGGATTTTTAAGTCCAGATGCCTATTATGCCATTCATCGCAATCCCAGGAATATTGTTTTTGCGAGACATAATAGATTGATATCACAACACATCATTCATTACATACCATAATCGTCTTACAAATAAAGGATCACATGATCCATTCTCATTACAACAATAGAAGTTCTATTTATTCATTACATAACACATAGCGGAAGCGAAAGTAGCGTAGTAGTAGTCCATCTATTCCACAGGCAATGTTGACGTCGGGAGTGATCCTAGTTGTCGTAGACGTCCTGCTGTCCTTCTTCCGGGTTCGGTACTCGTCTTCATAGTCGGCCATTTGAATAGCCGGACAAAGCCATGAGTACTTTAAAGTACTCGCAAACTAATACTAAGGTAAGTATTATCAACTATGGAAGGGGATGCTAAGCTCTAGTTTCATTTGCATAAAGCCAGTTTTATTTCATAAGCACTTTAGTAAACCAAGACTTTTCATTTGCCTAACTTAACTCAAGTGGGAACATTAGTGTCATTCCCACAACTCAGTTGTGATTCAAAGTCAAAGTCACCTTTCAAACTCAAGTCACAAGTCACCATTCATATTTTTGGAAAAATTCTGATGACGGAACAGTATGGCCTTTCCAACTGTCCATGACCGCGGACTATTCGAATAGGTTAAACTCTGCAGAGGTTGTACACTTGTGCCACAACAATTGCAATAGCTCGTCAGGGGTAACTGGCCCTGATTTATCGTACGCAGTACGCGAACTACCAATCCTAACCTTTCATTTATATACTCTAGTATAGGCACCTCTCCCCATGAGTTTGGCCTCCCAGTGAAGACAGGTCAGCCTGGGAACTGCACAGGGCTTGGGCCGGACATTCACCTCATTTCACGTCATTTCACATCATTCCTTTTGTTGTAGAGGCAGCCTCCGGCATAACCCCGATGACGCTTGTTTTAGAGGGAACCCATACTAAGACACATAAATTTCCAGCTAAGCCTTACCCAGATTCAGGTATTGTGGGGGTACTTGTAAAATTGGAATGGTATCGCATCCGAACCCAACCATCAGTTTTGGTAAAATTCACCAAGTCATTCACAAGTCATATTCACCTTCAAAATCTTTCAATAGAATGACTCATCATTCCAAGGTTTTCAAAGTCATTTCACACACACAAGTTCCCATCTAGAATAGCCAATTTTAATTTAGCACTAGCATCTAGGTATGAGGGGTGCTAAGTAATTTGCTTTGCTTCTAGGCTAACTTTGATACTCTTGTACTAATCCAAGACTAATCAAGTGAATCATAAATCAAAAAGTACTTTGATAAAACAAAAGTAAATAAAGCTTGTAAAGTAAAACTGGGAAATAGGATCATAAGCATAAAGTAAATGGGGTAATGCCTTGCTCATGGTGAGCTTTGCACTTTGCAAGAGTATTATCTTGCAAGAATATTAGCTTGCCACAATATAACTTGCATTAGTCTAGCTTGCATTGGTAATAGCTTGCCTTGATTGGTGATGTGATCAAAGTTTTCTGGCTCTTCCTCTTGGTAGAAAACCTCCTCCTCTTGATAGTCCCCGGTACTAGCGTCTATAAACGAATACGAGGATACAATCACCAAACAACACTTAAGCAGTCTTAATTAGCCTTATTGGCTCACACAAAGGATCTAGCATCACTACTTAACATTTATTCACAAATTATGCTAGGGTTTCTTTATTTAATATTAGGAAAATAATTTCCTCTTATTGAAATTGGAATTAGGGTTTCTATTTAGTTCTTTGGAGAATAATCTCCTCTCATTGAATCTTCTTAAGATTTAATCTCTCTTATGAATAATATATGACCTAGGTTGACCAAAGTCAACCTCTTCATACTTATCATTTAAGAAAATGATTTAAATGAGATTCCTCATCTCATGTGATTTAAATAACCATTATAAAATTAAATACTATCTTGATTTAAATTCTACAAGTGAGAAAGTATGAGCCTAAGTAAATAAAGGTCAACCCATTACTTCATATTACTTGAGAAATGATTTAAATGAGGTGTTACACCTCATGCATTTTAATACTAGCATGGTAAAAATTCAATATCATCCACAATTCATATGAGACCTAAATGACCAGAGTCTCTATCTCATTTTGAATTGTTCATGACAAGATTTAAATGAGAGAAACACTCCCATAAGATTTATTAATAGTTTTGGACAATATCTTTGACTAGAAATAGCCATAAAGTCCTTTAATTAAACTAGGCCATGATCATTCAAGGTAAGCATGGCATATTTTTACAGAAACAATTAGTATAAGTGAAATGTGAATTATAGGAGTTGGAATCAACTCAAAAGCATTTTTGGTTGATTTTTAAGAATTAATCTAAGGAAGAAAAGTCCCTGCCTTGTTTATTTTCTCACTTTAATTCTACAATAGATCTAGGGTTCAAACCAGTGGCATTGTGTAGAGAAAATCCTAAGCTTTCCAACCATATGAAATTCACTAAAAATGGCCAAGTGAATTTGAAGTTATTCAATTTCTAATTAGACACCAGTATTGAATTTGACTGAAAAGGTTTAAATCTAAATTTAAAAACGTGGGCTTGGCGGGAAAGGGTTTGGGCCGCAGAGGGGGAAAAAGAGTTGGGCCAGCCCAGCTAGCGTGCCACGCACGCAGCGGGCCGCCTGACGGTGGCCCCCGCTTGTCAGCGGGCGCCCACAGGCGAACTGGTACGCGAATTGGGAGCCGTTAGATTAGAGGGGATCGGACGGCTGCGGGTCGTCCTCGTCGGCGACGAGCTCCGACGAGCTCTAACCCTAGCCGGCGGCCAGGAGGGTCCAGAGGAGGTCCTTACCGGCGTCTAGCGAGGTCAGCGAGGCGGGCAGACGACCGAGGCGACGTCGGCGAGTCGGGGGAGGGTCGCGGCGGCTCCTGAGGTGGACGAATTTGAGGGCTCGATCTTCCGCGTCTCCGGCGGCCTCCGGTGGTAAAATTGGGGCGGCGTGTTGGCTAAATTGAAGGGGGAGAGGTGCAAGGAGAGCAAGAAGAGGTAGGGGAAGGTGGTGCTGTGCTCAGAGAGTGAGAGGGGAGCTCCATTTTATAGCTGGCCGAGGAGGCCGAGGGGGCGGGACCGGTCGACCATGGACGCGACGCTATGGTGGGCTAACGTCACGAGCGAGGATGCTGCCGTGTTGGCGACGTCGAGGCGAGTGTGTGGGACTTGATGGCGCGGAAAACGGGGGTCTGTGGCGATCGTCATCCTCTCGCGACCGTGCAGTACTGTGGCGGAGTTCACCGTCGTGGGCGTCAGCTACAGGGCATGCAGGGGTCGGTGAGCGTGTCCACTGGGTTGCTGACGTCGAGGGGAGGCTGCAGGTGCAAGGAGAGAGGGAGGAGTGAGCTGAGTCGACGGGGCGAGCAGAGGTTCTGGCGCGCCCGTGGCCAAGCCTGTGCGCGCTCTGGCGCGCCGAGCCAATTGGCGATGTCCAGGGCTAGTTGGGGTCTTGGCGAGCAAGTGGGTGAAAGGAGAAGTCGAGGGTGAGGTGATGGGCGAGCAGAGGTTCTAGCGCGCCCGTGGCCAAGCCTGTGCGCGCTCTGGCGCGCCTGGTCGCGGTGACCACGAGTTGTCCAGGGCGTTGTCGTGTTCTCTCTGACTCACGATGATGTCTAGCTTGCTCAGCAACGTCAGGGTGATCTGCAGGACATGGTGTGGCAGGGCTGAGGTGAGAGGAGAAGAGGATGACATGGTGGTGACTATGGTGATTGGCATGGTGCTGTCCTTGGTGTTCTGATGCAATAATTTGGTTTCTGGGTCCATAGCTTGGTCAAGTGGGGTGAGACAAGGTGGTTTGACATGGGGAGCTAGGTTGGAGAGGCTAGAGGGTGCATAGTTGAGTAATGCCAACATGTATGTGTGATATATGCAAAGATAAAGGCAAGGTTTGTGGCATGGTGATCAAGCAATGATAGGTGAGGTCATAGTACTGGTTAGAGGTACAAATCTACTATAGATGAGGTACAAGTGAGGGAGAGAGGAGGTGGTACAAAGTTGGTGGGAGTGGGTGTACTCTAATCTTACTCTATGTAACAACTTGTTCACAAGCAATGGTCTCACTTGGGTTTGACTTTTGGCCAAAATTCTGCATGGATAGGTTCTAAATGATATTGGTCAACCACTCATGGCATTGGTTGGATTTTTGAAATTGATTTGCAAAGATTCTAAATTTGGAGGGAATCTAGAATTGGTTTCAATGTCTCCACTTGTCAATCCCATTCTGGTCAACCTGGTCAAAGTCAGCTCTGGTGGTCAACAGCAAAAAGGTTCACCTTGACATGGTCTTGGATGACATGGCAAGAGTTGATCAATGTTGGTTTAGGAAAAGTCAAAACCAGGGGTGTAAAGTGGGTAACATTTTATAAAAGGGTCACATGACCATTATCACATGTATGTTGATTTTGAGATTTGCTTTGATTTGATTTTGGTTTCTTTGATGCAATTGTGTTTGTTAATCATATCTAAGAGTTTTACAAACAATAGATCAAGCAATGGTGGCCTTTGGTGAAGATTTGCAAAATTGGCCTTATGTGTATGTGAGTAAAATGGGATTTTCTCACTATTTGGTTTCTCTCCATTTGATTTGACTTTTCTTGACTCTAATGTGGTTCTTATTAATTTAGAAACATTTTAAGACCATTGAAACCAATTCAAATGGTCTTGTTCAAAGATTTGCAAAAATGGCCATAACACATAAGAGGTGATGTGTCATATTTCATTATTCTTGTAATTTGTTGACCTTGCTTTACTTGGACATGGGTTGGGGTCAATTTAGTGTTATATTAGGTTGAGGGATGGTTTCCCATCATTTGGTCAAGGTTTAGGGTCATAGGACAAGAATTGGGTATTATGGCTATGTGTCACATATGCCTCTATGCATATGTTGCATTTGTGTTTTACTTTGACTTGGCTTGACCCAATTGGTGTTGTTGAGTGTTGAAATGGTATATAGGAGTGATCCAACCATTCACAACATGTATTAGGGTCAAGATTCTTAAATTCACAAATTTGCATTTTACTCTCATATGCCTCCATGGCATTATTACTTTCTTTTTAAAATCTTTTGTTTCACTTTGGATTGGGTTTGAGAAGTACTAGATAAGGTATATGGAGCTTTTCCAATCCTCTAATTAAAGTGGAAAGGTCTAGGGTAAAGTTTTATAAAAATAGCCATAGGTACATATGCCCTTTTTTCTTATTTAAATTCTTTTTATTTTATTTTAACTTGGATGGAAAAAGGGGGGTTTGAGGTTTAGGGTTTAAGAGTATTTCAAAAAAACTAATTTAAACAAGCAATCATGGCAATAGCACAATAATTAAACAAGATCTCTATGGATCAACTTAATTTAATAAAAGTTTTTGTTGGTTCCAAAATTTGGAACTAGGGAAATTCATGTTGTTTGTTTTGAAATTTTTGGGATGTTACAATCCATATGCCTCAACTCATACTTTCCGGATACTTAATCCCACCTTTATAACCACCCATTTACGCAGTGGCGTTTGATGTAATCAAAGTACCTTTCCGGTATAAGTGATTTACATGATCTCATGGTCATAAGGACTAGGTAACTATGTATCGAAAGCTTATAGCAAATAACTTAATGACGTGATCTTATGCTACGCTTAATTGGGTGTGTCCATTACATCATTCATACAATGATATAACCTTGTTATTAATAACATCCAATGTTCATGATTATGAAACTAATCATCCATTAATCAACAAGCTAGCTAAGAGGCATACTAGGGACTCTTTGTTGTTTACATATCACACATGTACTAATGTTTCGGTTAATACAATTATAGCATGACATATAAACATTTATCATAAACATAAAGATATATAATAACCACTTTTATTATTGCCTCTTGGGCATATCTCCTTCAGTCTCTCACTTGCACTAGAGTCAATAATCTAGATTACATTGTAATATACCTAACACCCATGGCATTCTGGTGTTGGTCATGCTTTGCCCTAGGGAGAGCTTTAGTCAACGGATCTGCTACATTCAGATCAGTGTGTACTTTGCAAATCTTTACTTCTCCATCTTCGATGTACTCGCGAATCGAGTGGTAACGCAGCTTGATATGCTTTAGCCTCTTGTGTGACCTTGGTTCTTGTGCATTGGCGATGGCACCCATGTTATCACAGTAAATGATTAATGGGTCCAATGCACTAGGAACCACACCGAGCTCTAAAATGAACCTCTTCATCCATACCGCTTCTGATGAAGCCTCTGAAGCCGCTATGTACTCTGATTCTGTTGAAGACTCGCCACCGTGCACTGCTTCGAGCTTGCCCAGCTTACTGCAGCACCATTCAATATAAACACGTACCCAGACTGTGACTTAGAGTCATCAGGATCAGTGTTCCAACTTGCATCGGTGTAACAGTTTACAACGAGCTCTTGGTCACCTCCATAACAAAGAAACATATCCTTAGTTCTTTTCAAGTACTTCGGGATATTCTTGACCGCTGTCCAGTGTTCCATTCCTGGATCACTTTGATATCTGCTAGTCAAACTAACAGCATGTGCTATATCCGGTCTAGTACATAGCATGGCATACATGATAGATCCTACTGCCGAGGCATAGGGGATATTACTCATCCTTTCTCTTTCTTCTGCCGTAGCCGGTCCTTGAGTCTTACTCAAGACCTTGCCTGGTAACATAGGTAAAAACCCTTTCTTACTTTCGTCCATTCTAAACTTCTTTAGAATCTTGTCCAGGTATGTACTCTGTGATAGCCCTATTAGGCGTCTTGATCTATCTCTATAAATCTTGATGCCTAATATATACGATGCTTCACCAAGGTCTTTCATTGAAAAACTATTATTCAAATAACCTTTTATACTGTTTAATAGTTCTATATCATTCCCGATCAATAATATGTCATCTACATATAATATCAAGAATGCTACAGAGCTCCCACTCACTTCCTTGTAAATACAGGCCTCTCCATGACACTGTATAAACCTGAAGTCTTTGATCACCTTATCAAAGCGTCGGTTCCAACTTCTTGATGCTTGCTTCAGTCCATAGATTGAACGCTGAAGTTTGCATACTTTGTCAGCATTTTTAGGATCGACAAAACCTTTGGATTGTACCATATACAACTCTTCCTCAATGTCTCCATTAAGGAACGCCGTTTTGACATCCATCTGCCAAATCTAATAATCGAAAAATGCAGCTATTGCTAACAAAATCCTCACAGATTTTAGCTTCGCTACAGGTGAGAAAGTCTCATCGTAGTCAACTCCTTGAATTTGTCGGAAACCCTTTGCGACAAGTCGAGCTTTATAGATAGTAATATTACCATCAGCATCTGTTTTTCTCTTGAAGATCCATTTATTCTCAACAGCCTTGCGGCTATCAGGTAGTCTACCAAAGTCCATACTTTGTTATCATACATGGATCCCATTTTGGATTTCATGGCTTCTTGCCATTTGTTGGAATCTGGGCTCATCATCGCTTCTTCATACGTTGCAGGGTCCTCATCATTGTTATCCACAATCATGACATTTAGACAAGGATCATACCAATCAGGAGTGGCACGTTCCCTTGTCGATCTGCGAGGTTCAGTAGTTTCCTCGTTCGAAGTTTCATGATCATTATCATTAGCTTCCTCTGTTGCCGGTGTAGGCGGTACAGGTACAACTTCCGGTACTGCGCTACTCTGATCAACGAGTATAGATTCATCAATCTCATCGAGTTCTACTTTTCTTCCAGTCACTTCTTTAGTGAGAAATTCTTTCTCAAGAAAGGTTCCGTTCTTAGCAACAAAGATTTTGCCTTCGGATTTGTGATAGAAAGTGTACCCTATAGTTTCCTTAGGGTATCCTATGAAGACGCATTTCTCCGCTTTGGGTTCTAGCTTGTCCGGTTGTAACTTCTTTACATAGGCTTCGCAACCCCAAACTTTCAGGAACGACAGCTTAGGTTTCTTATTAAACCATAATTCATACGGTGTCGTTTCTACGGATTTTGATGGTGCTCTATTTAAAGTGAATGCGGCTGTCTCTAATGCATAACTCCAAAATGATAACGACAAATCAGTAAGAGACATCATAGAACGAACCATATCTAAGAGAGTTCGATTACGACGTTCGGACACACCGTTTCGTTGTGGTGTTCCCGGCGGTGTCAATTGTGAAAGTATTCCGCATTTCTTTAAATGCATGCCAAACTCATAACTCAGATATTCACCTCCGCGATCAGATCGTAGAAATTTAATCTTCTTGTTACGTTGATTTTCTACTTCACTTTGGAATTCCTTAAACTTCTCGAAAGTTTCGGATTTATGTTTCATGAAATAGATATACCCATATCTACTCAGATCATCTGTGAAGGTTAGAACATAACGATAACCACCGCGCGATGCTACGCTCATTGGTCCGCACACATCGGTATGTATGATTTCCAATAAGTCAGTAGCTCGCTCCATCATACCAGAAAATGGAGTCTTAGTCATTTTACCCATTAGACATGCTTCGCATCTATCAAGTGACTCAAAGTCAAGTGATTCAAGTAATCCATCGGTATGGAGTTTCTTCATGTGTTTCACTCCAATATGACCAAGATGACAGTGCCACATATAAGTAGAATTATCATTTAATTTAATTCGCTTAGCATCAATGTTATGTATATGCGTATCACTACTATCGAGATCTAACAGAAATAAGCCATTCTTTTCAGGTGCTCGACCATAAAAGATATTATTCATAAAAATAGAACAACCATTATTCTCAGACTTGAATGAATAACCGTCTTGCATTAAACAAGATCCAGATATAATGTTCATGCTCAACGCGGGTACAAAATAACAATTATTTAGGCTTAAAACTAATCCCGAAGGTAGATGTAGAGGAAGTGTGCCGACAGCGATCACATCGACTTTGGATCCGTTTCCAACGCGCATCGTCACTTCATCTTTCAGTAGTCTTTGTTTATTCTTTAGTTCCTGTTTCGAGTTACAAATATGAGCAACCGAACCAGTATCAAATACCCAGGTACTAGAACGAGAACCAGTGAGATAAACATCTATAACATGTATATCAGATATACCTTCTTTCTTTTTCTTGACAAGGCCGCTCTTTAGATCAGCCAGATACTTGGAGCAATTACGCTTCCAGTGTCCCTTCTCCTTGCAGTAATAGCACTCAGCATCAGGCTTAGGGCCGTTCTTATGTTTCATAGGAGGCGTGGCAGCTTTCTTGCCACCCTTCTTGAATTTCCCCTTAGACTTGCCCTGTTTCTTGAGGTGGTCTTGTTGACCATCAACACTTGGTGCTCTTTCTTGATCTCAATCTCAGCAGCTTTTAGCATGCCAAAGAGTTCAGGTAACTCCTTGTTCATGTTCTGCATATTGTAGTTCATCACAAAGTTCTTGTAACTTGGTGGCAGTGATTGAAGGACACGATTAATCCCCAGTCTATTAGGAATCACTATTCCCAAGTCACTGAGTTTCTTCGCATGCCCGGTCATGGCGAGCATGTGCTCACTAACGGAGCTGCCTTCTTCCATCATACAGCTGAAGAAATGTTTCGATGCTTCATAGCATTCCACGGCCGCATGAGTCTCAAAAATAGCTTTCAGCTCTTTCATCAACTCATGAGGATCATGGTGCTCAAAACGTTTTTGAAGATCGGATTCCAGACTGCACAGGATGGCACACTGAACTTGAGAGTACCGAGTTTTTCGAGTCTCGTAAACAGCTTTTACTTCATCGGTTTCAAATTCTGCAGGAGGGTCACCTAGCGGTGCATCAAGCACATATTGCAGATTTCCGCCAGAGAGGAAGATCCTCACATGACGGAACCAGTCGGTGAAGTTGCTACCGTTGGTCTTAAGTTTTTCTTTCTCTAGGAACTGGTTAAAATTGATTGGGGACGCCATCTCTACAACATATATTTGCAAAAGTTTAGACTAAGTTTATGACAAATTGAGTTCAAATTTTAATTCAACATAATTAAAAATCTAGGTGAACTCCCACTCAAAACAATATCCCTCGCATTGTCTTAGTGATCACACGAACCAAATCCACCGCACCTAAGTCCGATCATCACGAGACAAGGTGTGATTTCAATGGCGAACACTCAAAGTGTTCATCATATCAACCATATGATTCATGCTCTACCTTTCGGTATCACGTGTTCCGAGACCATGTCTGTACATGCTAGGCTCGTCAAGGCCACCTTAGTATCCGCATGTGCAAAACTGTCTTGCACCCGTTGTATGCACTTGTTGATTCTATCACACCCGATCATCACGAGATGCTTCGAAACGACAAGTCTTGGCAACGGTGCTACTAAGGATGAACACTTTATTATCTTGAGATTTTAGTGAGGGATCATCTTATAATGCTACCGTCGCGATCTAAGCAAAATAAGATGCATAAAAGGATTAACATCACATGCAGTTCATATGTGATATGATATGGCCCTTTTGTCTTTGCGCCTTTGATCTTCATCTCCAAAGCACGGACATGATCTCCATCATCTTCGGGCATGATCTCCATCATTGTCGGCGTAGCGTCAAGGTCAATGGCGCCGTCTTCATGATTGTCCTCCATGTAGCAACTATTACAACTACTTTGAAATACTACTCAACATGAAATTTAAAGACAACCATAAGGCTCCTGCCGGTTGCCACAATGATCAACTCATACATATTCATCATCACATTATGGCCATATCACATCACCAAACCCTGCAAAAACAAGTTAGACGTCTCTAATTTGGTTTGCATATTTTACGTGGTTTAGGGTTTTCGAGAGAGATCTAATCTACCTACGAACATGAACCACAACGTTGATACTAATGTTGTCAATAGAAGAGTAAATTGAATCTTCACTATAGTAGGAGAGACAGACACCCGCAAAGCCTCTTATGCAATACAAGTTGCATGTCGAACGAGGAACAAGTCTCATGAACGCGGTCATGTAAAGTTAGTCCGAGCCGCTTCATCCCACTATGCCACAAAGATGCAAAGTACTCAAACTAAAGATAACAAGAGCATCAACGCCCACAAAACCATTGTGTTCTACTCGTGCAACCATCTATGCATAGACACGGATCTGATACCACTGTAGGAGAACGTTGCATAGAAAACAAAAAATTTCCTACCGCGAACACGCAATCCAAGCCAAGATGTAATCTAGAAGACGGTAGCAACGAGGGGATTATCGAGTCTCACCCTTGAAGAGATTCCAAAGCCTACAAGATGAGGCTCTTGTTGCTGCGGTAGACGTTCACTTGCCGCTTGCAAAAGCGCGTAGAAGATCTTGATCACGGCGCCACGAACGGGCAGCACCTCCGTACTCGGTCACACGTTCGGTTGTTGATGAAGACGACGTCCACCTCCGTTCCAGCGGGCAGCGGAAGTAGTAGCTCCTCTTGAATCCGACAGCACGGCGTGGTGTCGGTGGTGGTGGAGAAATCCGGCGGGGCTTCGCTAAGCGTGCGGGATGTGGTGGAGGAGAGAGGCCGCTAGGGTTTGGGAGAGGGGGGCGCCGGCCACTAAGGGGTGCGGCCACCTTGGTGGTTCTTGGGGTAGCCGGCCCCCTCCCCTTGGCCTCTCATTATATAGGTGGAAGCCCCAAGTGTTGGACTACAAGTCTCCGAATAAGACCCGAACCCAAAACCTTCCATGTGATAGAGAAACCTACCCAAGGTGGGAAACCCACTTGGGGTGGGATTCCCCTTCCATGTGGGGGGGTGGCCGGCCCCCATAGGGGAGTCCACTTGGGACTCCTCCCCCTCTAGGGTTGGCCGGCCATGGAGGTGGAGTCCCTCCGGACTCCACCTTCCTTGGTGGTTTCTTCCGGACTTTTCTAGAACCTTCTAGAACCTTCCATAGAACCTTCCGGATCATTTTAAATCTCATAAAATGACTTCCTATATATGAATCTTATTCTCCGGACCATTCCGGAACTCCTCGTGATGTCCGGGATCTCATCCGGGACTCCGAACAAATATTCGAACTCCATTCCATATTCAAGTTCTACCATTTCAACATCCAACTTTAAGTGTGTCACCCTACGGTTCGCGAACTATGCGGACATGGTTGAGTACTCACTCCGACCAATAACCAATAGCGGGATCTGGAGATCCATAATGGCTCCCACATATTCAACGATGACTTTAGTGATCGAATGAACCATTCACATATGATACCAATTCCCTTTGTCACGCGATATTTTACTTGTCCGAGGTTTGATGATCGGTATCACTCTATACCTTGTTCAACCTCGTCTACTGACAAGTACTCTTTACTCGTACCATGGTATGTGGTCTCTTATGAACTTATTCATATGCTTGCAAGACATTAGACGACATTCTACCGAGAGGGCCCAGAGTATATATATCCGTCATCAGGATGGACAAATCCCACTGTTGATCCATATGCCTCAACTCATACTTTCCGGATACTTAATCCCACCTTTATAACCACCCATTTACGCGGTGGCGTTTGATGTAATCAAAGTACTTTTCCGGTATAAGTGATTTACATGATCTCATGGTCATAAGGACTAGGTAACTATGTATCGAAAGCTTATAGCAAATAACTTAATGACATGATCTTATGCTACGCTTAATTGGGTGTGTCCATTACATCATTCATACAATGATATAACCTTGTTATTAATAACATCCAATGTTCATGATTATGAAACTAATCATCCATTAATCAACAAGCTAGCTAAGAGGCATACTAGGGACTCTTTGTTGTTTACATATCACACATGTACTAATGTTTCGGTTAATACAATTATAGCATGACATATAAACATTTATCATAAACATAAAGATATATAATAACCACTTTTATTATTGCCTCTTGGGCATATCTCCTTCACGGACGACCAACATGGACCGGAGGGGTCGCATAGGCCCACATGGGCCATGCACACCAGCCCCCCAAGGCCCATGTGGCTGTACCAAGTGGATAACATCAAATCCCATGAAAATAGGGACTTAACTTGGGGGAAGTCCCCCCTTGTTTTGGCCGACCCAAAGGCTTGGAGGAGGGGCCAAGGCAGCCCCCACGCCTATATAAGAGGGAGGGGAGGGCTGGGGCGCAGCACATCATCCCCCAAGCCCTAGCCGCCCCTCTCTCCCTCCTCCTTCTTCATGCGCAGGCTTGGCGAAGCCATGCAGGAATTTCTCCTCCACCTCCACCACCACGCCGTCGTGCTGCTGGGATTCCGAGGGGATCTACCACACCTCCGCTGCCCGCTGGAACGGGGAGAGGATGGGCTTCATCGACACCGTACGCGCGACCGAGTACGGAAGTGCTGCCGGATTGCAGCACCGGGGACGATCGTCTACACCAACAACGAGATCTAATCTCGTAGGCTTTGGAAATCTTCGAGGGTTAGTCTCATATCAATCTCATTGCTTCGATCTTGTAGATTAGATCTTGGGTGTTCCATAGATTAGATCTTGGATTTATTCGTCTTGCGGTAGGAAAATTTTTATTTTCTATGCTACGAATCCCATCAGATTGGTCATGCTAAGCAATATAATTCATTGAAGACTATGATGGTGCTTTTTGCTCATCCTTGTAATAGTCTTATAATATGCTTTATCATGCCTTTCACATATCCTCTTGGTTGAGCCTTTTTTTATTATGGTGCCTCTTACTTGTTGCTCAACTATTTGTTTGTTGCAAGTGTTAAGCTTATTTTTCTATCTATGATCTATTGCAAATGTTTGTGTTTTAAATGGTAATGAGGGAGTGAGGATTCCATGTTATGCATATTGTATTCAAATGCAACATTTTAATTTATGCATGTACCTTGGGGAGCTTCCTCATTTGATTTAGAGCACTATCTTTTGGTGATCATTAGAGTTTGATTCACTTGGTATCTTTTGTTTTTGAATGATATTATGGGAGTGATGATTCCATGTTTGTGCACTTTATACTCCAATGCAAATTGTCTAGTTTTGTGCACAAACCTTGGGGAGCTTCCTCATATTATTTAGAGCAATATTCTTGATCTTATCATAATATCTATCTTTCTTTTGGTATCTTCTTTGTGGTTCATTTGGTTGCTTGCTTCATTTGTTGAAGCTTCTAGACTTTGTTATCTTTTTGCAATCTTTGATCCTATCTATAGTGTGATTCCTTCCGAATATTCGTCATTGGATATGTGCATTTGATTCCACTCAAATTATGAGAAATGCACATGCTATGGAGGAGCTCTCACTATATTGGCCTTCTAAATTTTTCACCCATTTCGGCAATTGGTGCCAATGGGGGAGAAGTTTGGAGGGTTTAAGGGAGTTCGGTTATGTCTTTGCTTTGTTCTTAAGCATGTGCCTTTATTTCATTGCATCTTGCATGTGCCTTTATTGCATTGCATCTTGTTGCTTTGCATAGTTGAATAGTTAGAGGAAACTCCACTAGGCTTTGAATGCCAATATATGCAATGAAAGTCAAGATCATTCACACACGCATATATTATGGGGGAGTTTGCTCTATATATTCAACTTGTTTGTTACTTCAATTCCTTATATAAACCCTCTCAAAGAGATTGTCATCAATTACCAAAATGGGGGAGATTGAAAGTGCATGGAGCCCCCATGTGTGGTTTTGGTAATTAATGACAATCCCTATGGACTAATGTTTGCATTGAGTTATATTTGTAGGTGTTGTCCATAGGCAATTCTTTAACCATATGTTGGATTCAAGGTTGCAATAAGAAGAATTTGATGAAGGATATCAAGTTTCAAGTATGTCTTGAAGATGAAGATGAAGTGAGCCCTCAAGTTACTTCAAGACATCAACATGATGAAGAATGAAGAAATGAAGTGCAAGTTCAAGATGAGCCATCTCGAAGAGATCCTTTGATTGACTCTTGCCATCCATATGGTGATCATGGATATGTGAAGATGCGCCTAAGAAGAAGCTCTCCCATGGTGGATTATGGGGGAGCAATCCACAAGACTTCGTCATGGAAGCACAATCAAGAAAGGCGTTCCATCTTGTTGAGGTCAAGATCGTCGTCATCGAGCTCAAGTGGAATGCACAAGTATAAGGTTTGCTCTTGATAGAGTTTGTTTCTCACCGGTCTCATAATGTAGTTGGAGACCGGTTTATAGTTTAGTTGCCATACTATCAAGAGGGCTCTCGAGTGAGTAACTCGATCGTATCTTTCGGAGAGAGCTCAAACCTTTGCATCCTTGCATCATCTTTCTTGGTTGTTATATGGATCTTATCCATGTGATGTTTTAGAGCTTGTGCTTATTCTCATGACAAGCTCTAGTTCATCGAAAACGGATTTCGCATAGATCACTTGTTGCGTTTTCGAGTTTGGTGCATCACCTTTCTTGGTTGGTTTTTGGGTCTTATCCATGTGATGTTTTAGAGCTTGTGCTTATTCTCATGACAAGATCTAGTTCATCGAAAACGGATTTTGCATAGATCACTTGTTGCGTTTTCGAGATTGGAGTTTTTCTCTGTTTCTTGTATTGAGAGGTTTCACTCTAAAATACATAGAAAAACCTACCCCACTTATTATTAAGCTTTTCACTCTTTGTGGGGTAGCTCTTGTCATCTTCTTTACAACAAAATTGGTTTCACCTAAATCCGAGTTTCCTAACTCAAGTTGTTGCATTTTCGAGGTTGGAGGTTTTACCGGCATGTATTTTTTAGATAGGTCAAACCTTTCACCATTTATTTCTATCCTACCTTACTGGACTATGATGGTTACCTGCATGATCTTGTAGAGCTTGTTACTAGCTTCGAAACGATCCCAAGATCATCAAAATCGGAGTCCGGATGCAAAAGTTATTCAAGTTTCCGTGAAGCAGTTTTTGGCCGGAAGTTGGCCGGAAGTTCCGGTGGCCCTTCCCTACTTCCGGTGAACTTCCGGAAATGACGATTCTGCACGCAAAAGTATACTGTAAGCATTCCGGGGACGCCCTACTTCACCCGGAAGTTGGCCGGAAGTTCCGGGGGCGGAAGTTCCGCCCCAAATGGCCGGAAGTTCCGGTTTTGACGAGTTTTCTGCATAACGGGCAGATTTCTCTTGCCCTATTTAAGGGGGTCTTCTTCCCCAATGTTACCTATCCGTTTGAGCTCGTTTTTGCCCCCATTGTTGACCTTCTTTGAGCTTGCTATCTCCCTCTCCCTCCCATGAATCTTGCATCTATTTGAGAGAAAGATAGAGGAGATCTAGATCTACATCTTCACCAATCAAATCCCTCTCTTTGTGAGGGGAATCCACTAGATCTAGATCTTGGAGAAATTTGGTGTTCCTCCTACTATTTGTTCTTCCTCTCTTATTCCCCCAATAGCTTTTGTAGCTTTGTTGGAATTTGAGAGAGAAGTACTTGAGCATCTTTGTGGTGTTCTTGCCATTGCATTTGGTGCATCGGTTTGAGTTCTCCACGGTGATTCGTGGAAGTGAAAGGAAGAAAGTTGTTACTCTTGGGTTCTTGGAACCCTATACGGATTTGAGGCCTTTGTGGCGATTTCTTGGGAGCCTCCAATTAAGTTGTGGATGTGTGCCCCAAGCTTTGTGTAAGGCCCAGTTTCCGCCTCGAAGGAAATCCCTTAGTGGAACCGTGACCTAGGTCTTTGTGGCGAGGGTCACCGGAGAATAAGGTGAGGCGCCTTCGTGGCGTTCGGTGTGTGGTGTGAGTACCGCATCTTGAGGTGAGGCCTTTGTGGAGTTGGTGTGCATCGAGCAACCACACCTCAAGGTGAGCCTCTTGTGGCGTTCGGGAGCACTAAGCCACCGCACCTCTCCAACGGAGATTAGCACTCGCAAGAGTGTGAACTTCGGGATAAATCTTCGTCTCCCGCGTGCCTCGGTTATCTCTATACCCGAGCTCTTTACTTATGCACTTTACCTTGTGATAGCTATCGTGCTTGAAGTTACATATATATCTTGCTATCGCATAAGTTGCTTGCATTGCTTAGCATAAGTTGTTGGTGCACATAGGTGAACCTTTGCTTAAAATAAGTTGTTGGTGCACATAGGTGAACCATAGTATATAGGCTTTGGGCTTGACAAAGTAAACGCTAGTTTTATTCCTCATTTGTTAAGCCCATCTCGTAAAAGTTTAAATCGCCTATTCACCCCTCCTCTAGGCGACATCCGTGTCCTTTCAGCGCCTTCACTGAACCACCCCGCGTGAGATGTGGAGGTTCCAGGTGTTCTGAGGGCTTTGTAGAGGTGTTCCAGGCCCTTGGAGGTGCGCGGGAGGCGGAGGCCAGCTCAGACCGGAGCTCGTCGCGCAGCAGCACCTCGACCGGCCCTTGGAGGTTTTGCATTGCCGCCGCTGCCATCCATCCATCCATTAACCGCACAAGCTAGGTTCGGTCCGATTCCCTCTTACCATTTGCTCTGTGTTCGTTCGGCGCCATTGCTCGGTTTGATTGATTCGATTTTGATTCGATTGATCTTGTATTCCCGATTAATCTCCGGTTATTCAGTATTCCGTTGAGGTGTAAACAGAGAGATCGTTTTTTTATTCACTTTGCCCTTTCTTGTTTTCCGATCTGGAAGACTGAAGCTCGAGGAAGAAAAATTCCGGCGGGGAACATCTCACGGCTCGAAGAGCTTTTGTGACTCTGCTGTCCGTATATCTTGTTTGACTGGAATGGAGACAGAGGCAGAGTTGTTTGATAGTTCTATACCGGGCTTGTACATGGGATGGATCTGATACCTGTGACATTCACTGCTTCAAGTTTTTCCAAGTATCCTGGAATTGTTGATCGTCATCATGACCCAAAGGACCGCAAGAGCATTTTGCCCGTGAGTGCTGATGATGCTTGTCTGGATTCCCTATCTCCATATTCAGAACATCCTTGTAAGCAAAACTGGAAAAATACTAGTGATTTTGATTTCTCTACAGAACTGTGGTCATCATCACAGTATGGCGCTCCTCCTGAGCCGGATGCACTCGCCACACCTGGTGGGGCTGCTGGGCTACTGCGCCGACCAGAGCCACCGGCTGCTGGTGTTCGAGCTCATGCCCAACGGCACCCTCAAGAGCCACCTGCACCGGCCCGCCGCCGTGGCCACGGACAACCAGGAAGCCAGGTCGCCGGCGCTGGACTGCCAGACGCGGCTGTGCATCGCGCTGGACTGTGCCCGAGCGCTGGAGTTCCTGCACGAGCACACCTCGCCGGCGGTGATCCACAACTACCGCGCCTGGGTCTCCGACTTCGCCACCACCAAGGTCGGCTCCAACAAGGCCAACGGCCAGGTTCTCACCCGCGTCCTCGGCACCACCGGTTTGCCTGCAAGTATGCGT
The DNA here is from genome assembly GCA_030979885.1 of Lolium multiflorum. Lineage (NCBI taxonomy): Eukaryota > Viridiplantae > Streptophyta > Magnoliopsida > Poales > Poaceae > Lolium > Lolium multiflorum. The sequence continues at coordinate 230,841,276 of CM061747.1, forward strand.
CGATGGGGAAGCTGACGACCAAGTCGGACGTGTACAGCTACGGGGTGGTGCTCCTCGAGCTGCTGACCGGCCGGTTGATTAGCTTTAACGCATGCATGAGTTGATAGAAAGATTCCGCAGCTGTACTAGCGACAACACAAAAATCACAAACGGCAGCTGTGTAGTGGCCGTTAGTCAAAAGCAGAATCCAACGGTGTTAGACTAGATCCAACGGTGATGAACGCATGCTCACGTACCCACCTGATCATCAAAAAGTGTTACTCTTCTTGAAAAGCTAGCTGATTAGAGTTGCACATTTCTAGCGAAAAAGTGCAACTCGTGTAATTAAATGCAACTGAATATCGGTTCAAGTTGCACATTGTCTTGAGAAACGTGTAACTTGTTTCAAAACAGATTGCTAATTGCATGTTATTGAAAAAAAGTGCACCTGGGTAGTACCGGTTAGAGTTGCATTTTCATACAAATTGCATTTTCTACAAAAATAACAAGAATGCTCAGACACAATGTTTTTTTTATCCCCACACAACCCACCTCCAAAAATAACAAGAAAAAATAAAAGAAAAACATGTGATGAAAAGCCTAACCGTAGTAGGAAATATAAGTGAAAAGGGCACAGCTCACGTACCATGAGAAAGGGCAAAAATAAATAAATAGGGAAGACATAGATGCAGCAGAATAATCAGTCATGAGATGAGGGTGAAATGAAACAAAAATTAAAAATAAACAAAAATAAAATTTCGATGTACAGTACAAATTTGAGAAAGGAAATATAAACAAGAAGGCGAAAGCACGAGGAACGAGGACATTATAGAGAACAAATAAATAAATGTTACCACCACTAATCAAGTAACTGGTCTGGTGGTTTCGTCTAGAGCTAAATAATGGAACAGTTGGTCGTGAGTTCGATCCAAAAGGGCTCTTTTTTCCACCGGCCGACAAAACACGTACTTATGCACGAATCTAGGCGCGGAATCGTACGGCTCTACACGTCGACTGAGACATAACCTAATTTCAGTCGCATGAGGATTAGCAAATCCGAAAGAAATATGTCTATCACCATTAGCTAAAAATTTAATCTCCTCGACCAAATGCGCGAGCGACGAGCGATCTTGAAGCTTCCCATTAATTACTAAGATCAAACACAAGCAATCCGATTCCACCTCAATTGGTGACTCACTATGCTGTAAAGCTAAAAATAGAACAATGGTAATGCTATGAACTTGCAAAAAAAATATGTGTTTAGGTTTCCAAATAGATACCTTGGCCAGTTTTTTTCTCTAATGATATACTGGTTGATGCCAAATATAACGCTTTCCAACTTGCTTGCAGGTGTTTGCACGTGCAAGATACCTTAAAATTGTGTCAACGTGATATCCAGATATAAAGGACAACTACATTGTGTGCTAGGTTTGGGGCAAATATTTACCTGATCTAATAACTGGTCAAAGATGCATGACTTTTGTATATTCTCTCCAGCTTGTAATCCATGGGTATGCAATGTGGATCGAAAAAATACTCTGATCACAAAACAGAAAAAAATATGAGGAGAAAAAAAATATTCTGATCATACAAACAGAAAATACTCTAATAACTTTCTTATTTGCTGCAATTAAATCTACCATGAACATCAGTTTTAGGGAGTTAACCTTCTTGTTGGTGCTAGTTCCATCACATCATACAATTATCTGCAACTAAACTGAACCTTAGTCTTCATATATGCATGCAAGTTTCCATCAAAACAAAGTACAGAGGTACATGAAAAACATACGGGAGGCATTAAAAAATAATCAACATGCAAGCTGCAGGGTGTTGTGGTGGAAAAGGAGAAAAACAATATAGGGAGATTGGGATTGGGGATCTGCACTAATGTGCGGTGAGGGACAGGGGCGAAGCTTTCAGTAGGGCAAGGTAGGGCGGCCGTCCTACCTTGATTTTATGAATACACTTAGATGCGTGTGTTTTTCTGAAAATTTTGAGTGGTCATACGTCGAAAACAGACTCCGTATGAGAAAGTTATGCATGTTTTGGTAAACAGTGCGCGAAATCGATTACAGACAAAAAAACAAAGACTATTTTTACCTCCAACATAAACTCGTATTCTAGGTTCAATGTAAATAACATTTCTTGTATTACATAGATTTATCATTAAATGTACCCTAGTATATACAAGATAAGCTAGAGTTATTCATTATACATACTTGTAGAATTAAAGACTTCAAAGATATTCAGATATTTGAAATACACGTCACACTTTCTCTTACCACATTATTACCCCATTAAGATGACATTGGGTTAACCCATGGTGACATTAAAAATTGAAAGGAATTTTCCAGCAAAAACATAATCAAACCCAAGTTGCGCAAACAAGGGATAATCCAAATTACATTATATTTTTTAAAAAGATGTAAAGCTTTGCCGTTGAGTTATCATTATTGGTATATTTTTAGGTTCTACTTATAATCAAATATATTTTTATCTTTAGTGCATTAAGATATCATTACTGTAGAACTATTTTGGTATTCACACCATTCAAGGTTCGCCCTACATTAGATTTTCTTCGTCCTTCTGCACTGGTGAGGGAGTCTACTGATTCTGAGATTTGTCCCGTTCAGGTAATGTGCCCGGACAACCGTGCCATCCCGCAGTCCATCATGTTGGCTTACTGCAGTGAAATCATAGTGATCGAAATTAAGGTCAGTAGATGAGAGACATGTTAAAGAGAAAGGTGGGGAAGATCGAGGAGGGGATGACTTCAACGATGGGTGTTGAGATTTTGATAAGAGGAGCTCGGCCACCCAACTACGATGGAGACGGTAAAAAAGGAGCAGCTCCACTATTTAAGACTAGTCACAATAGGAGTATCATGCATGTCATGTAGGCAAAAAATCTTATGTGGCACATCAATTAATAAGGAAAGAGGTGAGACTAGTATCATAGGTAGATACCGTATCATAGCACGTAAAACTAGAAATTTTAGTGGCAAACACATCATGTACACATATTTACATTGACATTCTAGCAAACATTAAATATGATAGAACTATGATACTAATTCATGATACTACTATGCATTGTAGGTGTTATATCATAAACTAGTAGATCTATGATACTTTTCATTGTGACTAGTCTAAGGATCACTTTCGCGTGGAGAAGATGAAGAGGAAGGAGGCTATCATCAATTCCTTCTGATCTATTGCGTGAGTTAAACCAAGGAAGATAAAGCGAAAGCCGAAGGGTAATGAATGGTTTCCACGACCAACATCCAGCAATTCAAGGAGACATGCATGTTATGGCCCACGTAGGGGCATCCGTCCAGCCCACATTTGTTTTTTGAGAAAACACGGGACATGGAGGGAGCTAGCGAGACGCGACACGAACAATGCTAGGAACAAAGAGCGATGACGTGGATGCACGAGAGTGCATCAAAATAGGATAGTGGGGGATTGCTATTTAGATAGAAAAGATACCACTATATCATGAACTGCTTCTACGTAATAATGTTGTAATATTTGGACATAACTATGTCCTTAACTATCTATGAACTATGTTTTGAAAGAACTATATATGTGAACTATGTTTTGATTATGTGTATCTCTTATGTGACTATATTATTACGTTATGCATCTGTGAATTATTGATCATATATACGATTATATGTTGCCGCAATATTAATTTTTTTCCCAATTATTTAGCAATTTGGGTATATGGTCTTAAGCCCCTTTGCAATCCAAAGAGATGAGACGAGTTCGGGAGCCTCCTTGTCGCCTCGCGTCGGGCGGGATGGCTCTCCCACGAACGGAGACCCACATGTTCAGAGCCCGGATTTGACGACGACGATCCCTCTATAGGACCCTTCGGTTGCCGACACGGCCGCCTCCTCCTCAAGCCCAACAAGTTCGCCTGCGGCAAATATGTCGTGCGCAGCCCGCTGCCCAATGCGAGGCTTGGTCTCCGTCTCACTGCCCTGCGACAACTGCCTGATGTACCTAAATACCTAAGAGCATCTCCAGCCGCGTTCTCCAAAACATTTCCCAAAGATATTTGGAACGTGCCGGACAAAGTCAGTTGCATGCAGATTGCGCGCGAGTGATGGAGCTCCAGTCCGTGCGGGTTTGCGGCCGTTCCTTTTATACAGGCGTCCCAACCGCCACCAAATACCATGGGCTAGCTTTCTTGCACGTTTTTTTTTTTGTGGTAAGATTGGCAAGCCCCTTCGCAATCCAATATCCTCCAATCTAGCTAGGTTTTCACTAGGACGGCCAAAGATCGGAGCTACCAGCTGGTGCTCCGTCCGAGGAACGGGAAGCATGCACATCGCGAGAGTGATGGATCAGGCCTCGATGGCAGATGTCATCGGCGACAACGACCTGCTCCACGAGATCCTGCTCCGCCTCGGCCTCCCCGCCGTTCTTGTCCGCGCCGCCCTCGTTTCCAAGCGATGGCGCGGCCTCGCTGCCGACCCCAGATTCCTCCGCCGATTTCGCCACCGCCACCCGCCCAGCCTCCTCGGGTTCTACGTCCACGATGACCGCTACCGGCGCCAGCAGTTCGTGCCCGTCGTCTCGGAAGCCCCAGAGCTCCACTTTGCCGTCAGCGATCCCTCCGCAGGAGTGCCCGTGGACTGCCGAAACGGCCGACTCCTCCTGAAGGTCGGGGAGTTCACCACCGCCCAATACCTCGTGCGCAGGCCGCTGTGCCCGACGCAAGGCGTCATCCCCATCCTGCCGCCGCCTCCGCAACTGCCTGTTGACTGGGTACCTATGCCCTCGCGGCTCTGCAGTAAAAGTGCATGCTTGTTGTCCAGGGATAGCAGCGACAACATTGTCTTCGTGTACCTGCTACTCGGCGGCAGCCGGAAGTTATCGGTGCAAGTGTATGTCCTGCAATCTGGTGGAGTCTGGGGTGAAGTGATCGTGGCACAAGGAGAGCTCCATGCACTATCAAGGGATGTTTGGGTAGAGATGGTTGCCCATGGCAAGCTCTACATGGCTTCTGACAATGGATGCATTCATGGGTTGGACTTTGCTGCTCCACGTCCACAATTCTTCACCATAAAGCTCCCAAATGAAGTCGGCGACAACAACTACGAGCTCTCATCTGGAGATGATGGTGGGTTCTTTCTCATCCATGGAGAGCGGTTTCAGCTTAGTGTATGGCACCATGAGACGGATGGCAAGGGTTGGGTACTTGTGGACAGATTTTGCGTGCGCGTGGCACGTGATCGTTGGGAGAAAATTTTGGTGCTTAGGGCCGGGGACAATGCGGAATATGTATTATTGGGACTGCGCACAAGTAGCGTAAATATCATTTGCGTGGATCTGAGGAGCAGGAAGGAGACAGTATATGAGGTGAGATTGAGCTTACCGCTATACATAAATGTCTTCCCCTTTATGGCGGTCTGGCCTCCCGTCTTTCCAGTTCTGAATGATGAAGATGACCAGGGCAAGTGATCTCACATTACTATTTGGTATGACCCCTCTTTGTAATTTCAAGCTTCTATCCAGCTGCCTGTACCATCTCATGTTCTGCAATTCCTCTCTTGAGCTCAAATCTGTCACTCGTTAGTATTGAAGATGCATACGATTTTGTTTGATGATGCTATTTGCCTATCACTGCCAAACATCTTGATCAAGATGATTTTTTTTTTCTCCATGCGGCTGGAATAGCCTCTTTCTTATATTCGGGGCACAAGCAGAACGCCGGCGAGGAATTTCTATTGCTTTATGAAGAAGAACGATGGATGCACCACTTGTCCAGAAGCAACAGTTTCATGCTAATGCTTTATGAAGTTTGTTAGAAATCTGGAATAAAGCCCATTCATGGTATGTTTTCTAGTGTTTGTAGTCCAAGAGCTATGTGCCAGGCCATCCTCTGCACTTTGTAATTTTACTGATGACTGAATGAATGGGATTTGACACATCAGAATTTCATCCCAAAACTTGAGAACGATTCAGTAAGAGAGTATAATCGTAAGAGTTCAGTTAAACAGTTGAGGTAGTGAGATGTCAGGATCATGTAGGCCGTGCCCAAGTGATGTGCTCTCTGTTTTTCAGGTGAGTAGTATTTCTGGGCTTTATTCTTATAGGAAAATTTCTGTGCTTATTGAGTAAGAGAAACTGAAGACCAGGACAAGCATGGCACAGTAAGAAAACAAACTTATTTACATCCTCAAGAAAAGATGAATCGGCTTTCCAAACCAGTAGTTCAAATAAATGACTTTCATGTTGCCGTGCGTCCGGAGGGTGCTACACTATCCTTTTCATGTCTTCTCTTTCTTCCGAAGTTCTCATTCAGCCTCCTCAATTCTTGAGGTGCGACGAAGCTCTTGGACCCGAACAGCCGGTCGAACTCTTCGAAATCTTCCTCCGAAGGGCCGTAGCTGCAGAAATCCTCGTCGGTCAAGTACGATAAGTCGTTGGTGCCAAATTTGGCCGCGTCGAGTGTTTTGACGGCCCCAAGACCGTTTCCTTCTCCCCTCCGGACCCCACCGACGGTGTCTCCTGTATGACCGCATCCATGGGCGGCGTTCTGGATGAAGGTCCTAAGCCTGGAGCTGGAGAAGCCGACCTCACGCAATGCGCATGACGCCGTCAACACCTAGGTTGTCAAGGACGGAGACGACGCGATGCTCTAACTCCACCTTCTCCACGGCGCCCAGGCACTGCACTGGTATGAGTGTGGCGTAGAACGCGTGCCGCCAGATATTTGAGCTGGCCATGGCCATTCCGAAAAAATATATGTGTTGGGCAAGGTGGGTCACGGCGGCGAGGCGGCCGAGCGCGACATCCTTGGCACAGTTGGAGTGTGTTGTGCTGGACCGGGTGGGACTGGGTACACAGGCGGTGGGGAGAGATGACTCAGGCGATGCGGAGAGCATTGCTCTGGCGAGATGGAATGGTAAACTGGGTGTGCCGGCGCTGCCTGGCTTCAGTAAGGATATAGTTTATCTGATAGATCCCCTATCACTACAGGATGAATACACCGGTTGAGCATTAGGACTGGGATTACGACATCTAAATAAGCAAGACCATGTATAAAAAACAGATTGGGCCTGGAATTGATTTGCTGCAGTGCAGGTTACCTGACTGGTCATTGCACAAATTAAAAATCATGTTCTTTTCCCGGTATAAGAAAAGTTTTCTGCTTGTTCTAATGATATGCTATCTTGACTTCATCTCACGACGTGGGCTGCTCATATCCAGTCCTTGACTACCTAATGTCTTTTTCAGACTTGATCATTCTGAATTTGAATGACCCGGAGATGAGCTATTAGAGATCTTTTCCATACTTGGTCAAGGGGGACGCTACAAAATTGCCTCCAGGGGAGTTTTAGTAGTACTGATATTTGGACTGTTTTTAAACTCGCCTCTTCATTTATTAGCATCTTGGTTCTACAGCTTGATTAGCTCATGGTCTGCATGATACTGCGCTGCCTACTAATCTTTGTTAGAGTTATCTATGATAGTTTCTATTTAAACCGATTTTTGTGCATATAAGGTCTCGATCTGATTCACTAAGCACATGGTCATCATCATGAATTAATTGGGATGAAGAGGTCCCCGATAAACAACTTGACATTGCAACAATGAACAACCTGATTTTTGTTGGCAGTCCAGTGTCTGCATTACATACAAAATCTTCACACCTTTTCTATTATGTCCAGACTTTTGCAGACATCTCGTTACTACCTTAACACTTGTAACCACTCCTTGCACTTAAGAATTAATTGCAGATTGCAATATATTGGATGAAGGTTTGCTACCCTTCGTTTTGCTTGAAGCTGGCTCGTCCTGGTATAGTTGTGGACCCCAGATGCCACATGTGCTTTGAACTTGACCAACACCGTGACCATTGTTTCATGTCACATTGAAAGAAGCTAAAGGGCGTCAGCGTATATTTGACCCCAGTGTGTTATTTTCGGATCTGACAATGGTGGATGCATCAGTTAAGGTATTTTCTCTTCAAGGAACTACGCAATTTGTTTTGTCATGCATGTACTTTCAGTTTCCATATTACCATGCCAACTTTGATGCATGCTTCAGAAACTACGTTGAGCAGTACAAGGTTACACCCTCACACTCTAGTCAGACATCATGAAAACCACACCATTAATGGTGCAACAAAGTGTACACATCCAATAATTCATGGGCACTTATGTCAGGTGAAATCCTAATGTTTTTTGGAATACTATGTGAATATTTTTTATACACGTGGAATTATATTCAGATGTAATGTAAAAAAAAAAAACTTAAGTGGACCCTGAGAATGCACGGGCATTTAACTAGTATATATAATATTAAAATTGCATCGCACTGCTTGCCCAGAATAAGAAAAAGCAAAGATGTTGATGTCCCTAGACCCTGGAGCAAACGGCTAGAGGGTTGCGACGGGTACCAGACCTTGTACTACGTGGTACCCGTTTTAAATGCCTCTCTCTGTCTACCTCTACTGGCCAGACAGATACCACAGCAAATAGTATTAAAGATTTCCATGTGACAAGACCAATCATGCATGAGCTCAAAAAAAAAAGACCAATCATGCACGTCCACATCGTTTTCGTGGCCATTCGAACATTTCTGTTCCTCGTCTCAACTCACTATATAATGGGATGGGGTTCCTTTGGAGAAAAACCAACGACTTGTGCCTCCTCGCTGTTTTATCTCACAAAGTGAAGGTCAGCATATCTATCTCAACCCCGTCATACCTTCTCTCTCTATATAAACATTGCCCATTTCGACTTGTGTTGCATCATATTCGGGATCGATGTTGGATAGCATTCTTGTTACAAAATAAAAATTATGCCTTCTATACCAGTATATATATTTTTTCCTCCCACAAAGTCTTCAAACCAGCCAACTGGAAGGTTGTACTTCTTTGTCATGAAAAAAATGTTTGTAGATGCAATTGATAACCATAATTGAACTACCTCCGTTCCTATGAATAAGCTGCACAAGCATTTCAACACTATCGTTAACCAAAAGAATTGAGAAAGAATATCTCGATCATATATTACATAATTGATATTGTTAGATTTCTAAAAAAAACACTTTTCAATGATACCAATACTATATCAAATATTTTTTCTATACATGGGGAAATTTGTGGTCAAAGAAAAATAAAATAAAAACGTGTGCGCCTTATTCATTCGAATGGAGCTAGTAGTAGACTACCACACCTAGTGGCCGAACTAAGCATGGGCTCTATGGCACCAAGAAGAATTGAGAATTAAAAATGATTGGGGCCTAGTTGGGCCTTGATTTCAAGCATAGCAGAAGATATCAAGTTTGTAGTTTGTTACAGTGTATTCCTCAAATTAGTGATTGTTAGAGGTTTTTCTCTCATTATCTACACACCCGTATTTGTGCTTTGCATGTCTGCATCGAGATCTGTGCTAGCTCATTTATTTCTCTTTTTTGTTCCTCTCAAATAAATCAGCATGTATTCTTGAAATTTTGCAGGTTCGTGAAACATTAGAACTTAACTGTGGAGAAAATAGTTGGAATTTTTTCTGATATCATGTAAATATATATAATGATATTTACAACAACAACAACAACCAAGCCTTTCAGTCCCAAACAAGTTGGGGTAGGCTAGAGTTGAAACCAAGTCATGGCTCCGGAACGTGGATAGCTAACTTCCACGCACCCCTATCCATGGCTAAATCTTTGTCGATATTCCAAACCTTCAGGTCTCTCTTAACGGACTCCTCCCATATCAAGTTTGGTCTACCACGACCCCTCTTAACATTCTCATCACGCTTTATCCGTCCGCTATGCACCGGCGCTTCCGGAGGCCTCCGTTGGATATGTCCAAACCATCTGAGACGATGTTGGACCAGCTTCTCTTCAATCGGTGCTACCCCAACTCTCTCCCGTATATCGTCGTTCCGTACCCGATCCTTTCTTGTGTGGCCACATATCCATCTCAACATGCGCATCTCTGCTACACTTAACTGTTGGATATGTCGTCTCTTCGTTGGCCAACACTCAGCGCCATACAACATCGCAGGTCGGATAGCTGTCCTATAAAACCTGCCTTTTAGCTTTTGTGGCACTCTCTTGTCACAGAGTACGCCCGAAGCTTGGCGCCACTTCATCCAACCAGCCTTGATTCGGTGGCCCACATCTTCATCGATATCGCCATCCTTCTGCAACATGGACCCCAAATATCGAAAAGTGTCTCTCTCCGGTACCACCTGCCCATCAAGGCTAACCTCTCCCTCCTCGTGCCTAGTAGAACTGAAACTGCACCTCATGTATTCAGTTTTAGTTCTACTAAGCCTAAAACCTTTCGATTCGAGAGTTCGCCTCCACAACTCTAACTTTCTATTAACCCCCGTTCGGCTATCATCGACTAGCACCACATCATCCGCAAAGAGCATACACCATGGGATGTCTCCTTGTATATCCCTTGTGACCTCATCCATCACCAAATCAAAAAGATAAGGGCTCAAAGCTGACCCTTGGTGTAGCCCTATTCTAATTGGAAAGTCATCGGTGTCGCCATCGCTTGTTCGAACACTTGTCACAACATTATCATACATATCCTTGATGAGGGTAATGTACTTTATTGGGACTTTGTGTTTCTCCAAGGCCCACCACATGACATTCCGAGGTATCTTATCATAGGCCTTCTCCAAATCAATGAACACCATATGAAGGTCCTTCTTTTGCTCCCTGTATCTCTCCATCAGCTGTCGTACCAAGAAGATGGCTTCCATGGTAGACCTCCCAGGCATGAAACCAAATTGGTTTTTGGTCACGCTTGTCAACCTTCTTAAGCGGTGCTCAATGACTCTCTCCCATAGCTTCATAGTATGGCTCATCAGCTTGATTCCACGGTAATTAGTACAACTTTGAACATCCCCCTTGTTCTTGAAGATTGGTACTAAAATACTCCGCCTCCATTCTTCGGGCATCTTGTTTGACCGAAAAATAAGGTTGAAAAGCTTAGTTAGCCATACTATCGCTACGTCCCCAAGGCCTCTCCACGCCTCGATGGGGATACCATCAGGACCCATCGCCTTGCCGCCTTTCATCCTCCTTAACGCCTCCTTAACCTCAGACTCCTGGATACGTCGCACAAAGCACATGCTGGTATCATCAAAAGAGTCGTCTAGCTCAATGGTAGAGCTCTTAGCCTCTCCATTGTAAAGGTTGTCAAAGTACTCCCGCCATCTACGCTTGATCGCCTCATCCTTCACAAGAAGCTGATCATCTCCGTCCTTGATGCATTTGACTTCGTTGACATCCCTCGTCTTCCTCTCCCTAAACTTGGCCATCTTATAGATGTCCCTTTCGCCTTCCTTCGTGTTTAAACGTTGGTAGAGGTCCTCATACGCCCGACCCCTTGCTTCACTCACCGCCCGCTTTGCAGCCTTCTTCGCCACCTTGTACTTCTCCATGTTAGCTGCACTCCTGTCCAGATATAGGCATCTGAAACAGTCCTTTTTCTCCCTAATAACCTTCTGGACCTCATCGTTCCACCACCAGGTATCCTTAGCTTCCCTTCTACTTCCCTTAGTCACCCCAAACTCCTCTACAGCGACCTTCCGCAAGCAGGTCGCCATACTCGTCCACATCATGTTTGCATCGCCTCCTTCCTCCCAAGGGCCCTCCTTAATAACCCTCTCCCTGAAAGCCTGGGATGCCTCCCCCTTGAGCTTCCACCACTTTGTTCTAGCGACTTTGGCGCGCTTACCCCGCTGGACACGGATCCTAAAGCGAAAGTCAGCAACCACCAGCTTATGTTGAGGGACAACACTCTCTCCAGGTATCACCTTACAATCAATGCAGGCGCGTCTGTCTTCTCTTCTAGAGAGGACAAAATCAATCTGGCTAGAGTGTAGACCACTACTGAACGTCACTAGATGGGATTCTCTCTTCCTAAAGAGGGTGTTAGCTACGACCATGTCATAGGCTAGAGCGAAGCTCAGGACATCTTCTCCTTCTTGGTTCCTGATGCCATAGCCAAAGCCCCCATGCACCCTTTCAAAACCTGTGTTAGATGTACCCACATGGCCATTGAGGTCTCCTCCTATGAAGAGCTTCTCACCAATAGGTACCCTCCTAACCAAGTCCTCCAGGCCTTCCCAGAACTCCCTCTTGGTGCTCTCATTGTGGCCTACTTGTGGGGCATACGCGCTGATAACATTGAGGACTAAGTCCCCAACAACCAGCTTGACAAGGATCATCCGGTCCCCTTGCCTCTTGACGTCCACAACTCCATCCCTGAGGCTCTTATTGACCAAGATGCCTACTCCATTTTTGTTTGAAGTTGTCCCCGTGTACCACAACTTGAAACCGGTATCATCCACCTCCTTCGCCTTCTGTCCCTTCCATTTGGTCTCTTGGACACATAGGACATCAACACGCCTCCTCACCGCTGTATCAACTAACTCCCGTAACTTACCCGTCAGGGACCCTACGTTCCAGCTACCTAAGCGTATCCTCCTAGGCTCGGCTAACTTCCTTACCCTCCGCACTCGTCGAGTCAAATGCGGAGACCCTTGCTCATTTTTCACTACACCGGGGCGTCGGTGCAGCGCGCCACTAAGGATGCGGCGACCCGACCCTTGCTCACTTATCACCGTATCCAGATCAAGATACGGCGCGCCACCAAGGGGGTGACGGCCCGACCCTTGCCCATTTGACACCACACCCGGGTTCCGATGTGGCGCGTCGCTAAGAGGGTTACGCCCCAACGAGGTTCCTTTGGGTTTCATCTCCATAAGAGTGGCTGGGTTTTTTACGTTGGCTCGCCTCGCCTATCACAACCCTCCTCCTTTACCCGGGCTTGGGACCGGCTATGTTGAGACAACATAGGCGGAGTTAAATATATATAATGATATTTATTTGAAAAATATTATATGTTTATTTAAATTGCACAAAATTATTCTATTTTTTTGCAAATCCAAGTTCTGTTTTACCATTCAACTTGCAAAATTTGATGATTGTCTACTTTTTAGTTTGGAAGAAATAAAAAAGAGAAACTTGAAAAAGGGTGGGGGTGTAGGTACAACTTCTCCTAGCTTGTAGCTCGCGGGCAGTGATCATGGACACCACCAAGAAAGCAGCCTTCATGAATTCTGAGCTGCTAGCACTTGCGTCATCTGGCTCTTATGTGAAACTAAGATACCTTCTTGGCCGGCAAGACATAGAAGCCGAGGGATTGACGCTCCTGGAGGGAGTAACAGCTGGAGGTGACACTGCACTCCATGTGGTGGCTGCATATGGCCAGGGTTCTACCTTCTTGCCCAGGTACGAAAAATTAATTGGTTCCAATGAGCAAGACACGCGTCATACCCAAGAACATAATGCTGAACGCGAAGCATTGGAGGCCATATATGGCGACGGTGAGAATTTCCTGAAGAGTGCTAAGATCATCTACGACAAAGCGAAGCACCTCCTCCTCAAGCCGAACAATGAGGGTGACACGCCTCTGCATTGCGCTGCACGGTCGGGGAAACCTAACATGGTCTCTTGTCTCATTAATCTCGCTGAGGGCGACAAGTTGGAACTTCTGCGGAAAGAAAACAAGAACAGTGAGACAGCCTTGCATGAGGCTGTCCGCGTTGGGAACAAAGATATAGTTAAGCTGCTACTGGAGAAGGACTCGGAATTGGCCAGTATTCCTCAGGATGCTGCATCACCTCTGTACCTAGCCATAGTGCTAAAACAGGATTCAATCACGGAGATGATCTATAGTAACAGTGATAAGAACAAGCTTTCCTACTCAGGACAAAATGGGAAAAATGCATTGCATGCTGCCATTCTCCGAGACGAAGGTACACATGTTTATATAACAAAATCAGATTCACCGACTAATCATTTTGCCATTTTCTGAAAAAGCTTAACTGAACATAGTTTTGCCACTTCTCAATCTATCTAGTACTTCAAATATACAAATACTAAAATTTGAAATTAAATAAAAATTAAATTATTTGCATGTGTCTTAATCCGCATTGAAACTTCTAGGTCTTTCGATCCAAATTTAGATACTATGACACAATCACTCTGGGATTATTCGAATATTCTCAACAAAAACATGTTCCCTCTACCAGGTAGGACAGATTTCCAATGGTTAACGTTAAAAAAGGAAGTCATCCGATATATGTAAATAAACATATCATAATTCTAACACAAAAAGATTGTTGTTCCCAAACTTAAGGTCAAAACAAACTCTAGTTTCGAATATTTGTCAGTTTTGAATAAACTGTTTCATCATACATAAACTATTTCTTTCAATAACATGGATAAATTGTGAAATGCAATTTCTAACAAAAACTAGCTACCAAATATATAAAAGGGGTAGAAATCTAATTAGAAATCAAAAATAGATTATCCGTGTATAAAAAATAGTAGAGTTTATAAGTATACACAAATTCAAAATAGATTTTTCACAAAGCTAGTCTCGAAGTGCATATAACTATATAATACAATTTTTTAACTTTATATGATACCAAATTGAGTGTCAATTTGGATGTGAAACTGTATATTACTGTGTTTGGATGTGAAATAATTTTTTGGAGCTCCCAACTTCGAATAAAAATCTTAAAATATTATTTGCAAATTAAGAATCAATTATTTCTTAAAGAATCTTTGAGTGGTTTGGTTGCAGAGACATAGAATATCAAACCTAAAATCGCAAGTGAAAGGAATTGGCATGAAAGACAAATATTTTAATAATTGCGACGTTAATCTACGGCCTATATTTCGAAAGTTTAGCATACCGATCATACTTATCCATCTTAAATGAATTGCATTTATTGCACCTGAGCTTGATACTTGTTGTGGAAACCACTAGTAAAATATTTTTTTCATAATGAAGAGTTATCCTCGAAAAGTTTGCATATTTTGTCAGGCACTTACAACGGCCACACATAGACGCCATCGAAATTTTCGGAAGTCTGTTTTGAGTTACCAGACGTGATTATATAGATCATTAAGTGTGATGATGTAGTGAAATGTGTGTATGCATTCGCTTACTATTTGTATACGTAGTTATTCTGACAAAAGGATGTGGCAAATGATATATAGATTATTAATGCAACAACCTTATTTTCCTTAGTCTAGTTGCGTAAATATTTATTTGCATAATTTCCTACTCTCACCTTGATTAATCTGACAAAAGGACAGTGCTTGCAGATCTTACAAAAAAATTGTTAGAATGTAACAAGGACCTTACCACACAAAGGGACACAAATGGGAGTACACCTCTTCATTTTGCGGCTGCAGTAACACTTGGGCCATTCGGGAGTTCAGTCATTTGTAAGGAAGTATTGAGAGCTGATGCTGATGCCTTATATCAACCAGACCATGCTGGCTTATTCCCCATACATGTCGCTGCCTCCGTAGGTGCTCTTGGGAACATCCATTGGTTTTTTTTCCAGAGACCCAGCAGCGTCGGTTTGCGTGATGCTAAGGGGAAGACATTCCTTCATGTTGCTGTTGAGAAAAACAAAATGTGCATAGTCTACTGGGCCTGCTGGGAACCTTTAGTATCATGGATCATAAATATGCAAGACGATGATGGCAACACTGCACTTCACCTAGCTGTGGAGGCAGGGAGTCTTCGTATGTTTTGTTATTTATTTGGGAATCGACAAGTAAACTTAAATTTAATAAACAGAGAAGGGAGAACTCCACTAGATATATCACAATCTAAGATTCCCCAAGGAGGATTGTATTCTCAGCTGGTAATCAATACATTTATTTTGCTTTGAAACATGGGTGAACAATTGAAATATCAGGGATGTTTTTTTTTTTTGCAGAATAGTGAAGCATTAATATTTCTTGAACTCGGACTAGCTGGTGCTATGAAGGGTGTTCGTCGTACGGATCACTTGGATGATATCGATACTAGTAGAGTAAGAGATGATGGAATTGACATAATCGAGGTGCTGAAAGACTCAACGCAAACTCTTTATATCGGCTCAGTTCTTATAGCATCCGTGACATTTGGTGCCACTTTTGCTGTGCCTGGAGGTTATATAGCTGATGATCACACGAATGGAGGCACTCCAATATTTTCCCGGACATATGCTTTTGACGCATTCGCCGTTTCCAACACATTGGCCTTCATTCTTTCGGTGACGGCTACCATTGCTCTCATGTATTCTGGATCTCCTATGCATAACCGTGAAAGCCGCAAAGTCCACTTCCGCATAGCCGCATACTTGCTCGCACTTTCGGTTAAATGCTTGGCATCTACCTTCGCACTTGGTGCGTATGTGGTGCTAGCTCCGGTTGCTCATAGAACTGCAGTTGCAACAGGCGTCCTGAGTTGTCTTGTTCTGCTATATGACAACATGGACTTTGTCTGGAGACGCCTTCTTCTTCTTGCAGCGGCACGTAAAAGAAAGGGGCCAATTACCGCGTTGCTATGGTTCACAGTTGCTATAGTGGCTAATTCTCTACTAAGCTTTTGGCCATTGATCTTTATCTTTGGTTGGGCCGCAAATGCAAGCTAGCCCCGCTCCAAAAATGGAGCCACCATTGCCCTGAAGAAGGATCAACAAATATGTGGTCACACCAGACGAGACATGAAGGAGTAACATTCTTATATTTAGTAAGATGTGCTTTCTGCCTGCCCGTGGAAAAAATGTATCTATCACCTGCATTATGATTTTTGAGACACCTTGATTGAATATGATGTTTATCCCTTGCAATTTGTGCCAGCGTTATTGTGCTCATAGTAATGTAACTGGTGATTTCTTTATTAGCCTACAAATGATTATGTATGCTTGGATAATAATATTTTAATATTAGTGACTCGTGTAATTAAGCTTGAATGAACCATGTGAATTTCTAATACTCCCTCCGTCCTAGTTTTTAAGACATATTCCCAAAAACTATTTGTCCCATAACCTACACCTCCTAGGCATAATTTTATTTAATGTGGGAGAGAAAGGGGTTGCATGCATCAATGAGGGAGAGAAAGAGAATGCATGCATCAATGAGGGAGAGAAAGGGACTGCATGCACCAATGAGAGAGAGAAAATGAGACCCAATCAGCTAGTACCTTGGGCCAGGATATTCAAAAATTGTGACTTACAAACTAGGATGGAGACCCAATCAGCTAGTACCTTGGAGCATTAGGTACTATCATTTAGGAAGCAGAAAAACGGTTCGCTCCGCTCCGTCCTCCGCGGGCGGAGTCGGGCGAACGCTCAAAACCTAGCGCCGCCAGGCTTCGATCCCATCTCTCCTCCCCTTTGCCGCCGTCGGCGTAGGCTGCCGGGCAAAGACCCGTGCGGTGCCGGCGGCGGCGGACATGCTCTTACCCGCGCGCGAGGCGGGCGACGCGGGGTCCCCCGGTGCTGGCGGCGGTGCGTTCCGGTAGGCAGGGTTCCGGCGACGGCGGCGCTCCTCCCGGGTGGCGGCGGCGCTGGGTGATGCGGTGGCGACGGCGCGGCCCCTTGGCGGCGGGGCGGCAGGGTGGTCAGCGGCGGCGCGGGCGGCGCGGCCCTGACCCAGATCTGGGCCTGTCTGGGCCCCATCTGGGCTTGGGCGGGCCAGGTCTGGCATCCCGAGGCCTGCTCCCGGCGGCTGGTGGAGCGTTTCTTGCTGAGGGTGGCTAGGACGGCGGCGCGTGGACTGCAGCGCGGCCACGGGAGCTTCACGAGCCCGGCGGGCTCGGCCGGGCCAGAGGGGCCTGGTTTGCTCCTGTAGCTGCGTCCGGTCTGTCACCGCAGCTGGCGGTGGAGGTTGCGCCCTCCCGCGTGGCTGCTGTCCAGGCTCTCCTCGGCTCGGGGTGTTTCCGATCGGTTTCGTCGGTCTTCGTCAGTGGGTCACGGTGAGACGGCGGTGGTGGTTGCGTGACCGTGGTGGCGCGAGTTGGTGGGCGGCGAGGTTGGCGGAGCATGACGGAGTGTCCGGGGCCGTGGGACTTTGGGGGACGGGAGAATTCCTTGTCGACGGCCGACACCGACGCGGTGACGCTCGCGGGCGCCACCATTCCTTCTTGAGGGGCGTCGGGGTTTCCCCTTCCCACTTCCCTTCCGCATACCGGGGGAAACCCTAGGCTTGTCCGGGCAGCAGCGTCGTCATCGTCGCATCCCTTCTTGAAGGTGCTGCCTTGGTATGCGGCGCTTCGGAGGGCTAAGCTCGTGGTGGGAATCTTCCGGAGGGCGCAACGGTTGCGGATCGTTAGCGTTTTCGTCGATCCGACTTTGTCATCCTTTCTTTCTTTTTTCTTCTTCTTGTGTTTTCTTTTGGGCTTTGTTGTGCTGTTTGCCCCAACGGTGGTCTCTATCTTGTATCAGTTCGTTGCTATATTTATATAGCGGGGCGAAAGCCTATTTCGAGGAACTAGGACGGAGGGAGTAGTAGTACATTAAAAAAATTCATTGATCTATCCCAAACTTGCAAATTCCTGAGACAAAACGTCATGAACAACCATAAAAAAAACGTTAACGTCGGGTCTGGTCCCGTATGGGAACTAATTGCATGTTTTGGAGGGAAAAAATATGATAAAAACTCAACAAAACAATACGGGCTGGGTTACATGTTTTTGGAACATACTACAACATGTAGCACAATTCTAAAAAAAATAAAAATAAGACTCAGGAGCAAAGACTTCATCTAGTAGAGTTAGCATAATGTTCTATCACCTCTAGATAAACATGATATATAGAGTAGTGTGGTGCCTTTGCTTTAGGCGCCACAAATGTCTTTCATGTTGGCAGCTGAACGGCACACACGTAAGTGCACGCCGCACTGGCAGAGATGTGTAGCGCCGATCGCATGAGCGTCACACTGTGAAGTATGACGCCGCTCGCATAGACGTCACATAAAAGATTTGGTGGAGTGAAATTGTTTCGCCGGAAGATAATTTCATGCATTCTTTCATGCAAAAGATTATTTCTGTGAAAATCGCCGCCCTCCCCAGCCGGAGAAGGGCGGCGTTGGGCTGGTCCAACGATGTTTACTTTTCCTTTTTGGGTTTTTTCTTTCCTTTTTATTTTTTGTTGTTTTTCTATTTTTGCGCTTTTAATTTGGAAGTTTTTCTAATCTGAATATTTTAAAATTTGAACATTTTTCAAATATCAACATTTTTTTATTTTGAAAAAATAATTATTATTTATGAACAATTTTGAATTTGAATATTTTCGAGATTGAATATTTTTTGTAAATTTCAAATATTTTAACCTAAGTATTTTCAGAATTTGTACATTTTTCAAAGTTAAACATTTATGAAGATTGAACATTTTTTGAAAATTTGTTTATTTCTAAATTTTATTAATTTTCGAATTTGAACATTTTTTAGATAAGTTTTTTCTCGAATATGAACATTTTAAAATTCAAACATTTTATATTTTAAATATTTGCTAAATTTAACATTTCTAAAAAATGCACTTTTCAAAATTAATTATTTTTTAAAGTCTTAAGAAACATTAAAGAAAAGGAAAACTAAAAACAGTTAAAATTGTTTTTTAAAAAAGACAAACTAGGCCGACCAAGCTGGCTTATACCTGCGGGGGTGTACGGTGCACGGTAACGGCCGACCTCGTCGGCATATAGGTTCGAGGGGCTGGATGCATGCCTATTCCGATGGTGCAAATTTATCTATTTTTTTTGCATGACCCACACAAAAAAAATCTATTTTTACACTATTAGGGCATCTCCAGCGGCGCGATGCAAACTGTCGCTCAGCGACAATTTTCGTCCGCTGTGATCGGAAATGCGTATGACACCACCTCCAGCGGGGCGACGCAAAGTGATCGGGCCGTCCGCGGAGATGCAAACCTGGCCCAAATATGCGCCTCGGATGCGTCTCTGGCGGACGCTCGGCAGACGCGAAAAGTGTCCGCTCACGTCTGGCGGACGTTTCGTCGGGCCCGCCTGGCAGCGACCCTGCGTCGATGCGTCTTCTCAAACGCGCCAGCGACTGGCGCCGCTGCGTCGCTTCGGCAGTCTACGCCACGTTAATGGTGATGCCACGGATGCCGAGCGGCCGCCCACCTCCGCAAGCACGTTAATGGCGATGCCACGCGTCCCGCGGCCACCGCATGCCGCCGGCCTATATAAAGGGGGGCACGTTCTTTTTCCTCATCCACTCCTCCGAAGAAAACCTAGCCGCCACAAAGTTCGACTGTAGCGCCGCCTAGGTGTTCCAGCGACGCAGCCAGGCCCGCGAGGAAGTCCATGGCCGGTCCTAGTGGCCGGCGAGGCGGTCGAGGCCGCGGCCCTGGGCGCCCCCGTGGCCAGGGAAGGGGCCGCCGTGGTGGAGCAGCTACGGCCCCACGCTCACCGTCGTCTGCGCCCTCCTCGTCCTCGAAGGAGGAGCACTGCTTCGAGTTCCTCCTCCGCATCGACGACGACCCACTCGGCATCAAGTGGCTCCCGGACAAGTTCGCCGAGTTCATCGACGGCGTCGAGCCGGCGCAGTTGCAGCTACGGGAGGCCAGCTGCAACTTCTGCCGCTGGACCGTGGAGGTCTTGTTCGACGGGCAGGGCAAGATGTACCTGCACACGGGGTGGGACAAGTTCGCCCGTGACCTCGCGCTCGAGCCCGGCTGCCAGCTCACCTTCCTCTACGAGGGGGACGACGAGATGATCGTCAAGGTGTTCGACGACACAGCCTGCCGCAGGCACTACCACACCGGCGAATCCGGCTCGGACACCGATAGTCAGAACTTCGAGAGTTCTTTCTTTGCAGCGAATCTGGCTATAGGCCAGACGAAGCCAGTAGTGGAGGTCTCTGTCTGTTCTTCCTCGGTAGAACCAACAAGGGCACCGTCTCCTCCCGCTGGATTTTCCAGTTTGGGTGATTGGGTGTGCCCTCGAATGTTCTTTCTTGGCAGCGAACATACGGAAATCAACACAACTGGTTTTTAAAAAAAAAAATTATATTTGTGTCGACCATGGTTCAAACTATTTGTTAGTTTGTGTAAACCATGTTCCAAACTATGTGTTAGTTTGTGTAAAATCATGTTTCAGTATGTAATATTTGGAACTATGTTTAAATGGAGAAGAGGAAAAAAAAAAAGAAAAAATGCGTCTCCCCGCTGGAGCAGCCCCCAGACGCAAACGGACTCGCGGACAAAAATGGTCATTTTAGCGTCCGCAGCGCGACGCAAACGGACGCTCGCGGACATTAAAATGCGTCGCGCCGCTGGAGATGCCGTTACTCGAAAAGGAAAAAAGATAATTTGGACCCTGTTGATCGATGAAGGCGAACAACACCTCACATGTCACATTACATACCGGCTCCTTGCGTAGCATTGGAGTAAAAATGTGTGGAGAGAGACAGAGACCAGTCGACGATCACAGATTCACAGTAGTGTTGATTACAGATATTTATGTTTTTTTTGAAACATAGTACAATTATAGATGCTCACACATACGTGCACACACTCACCACTATGAACGCACGCACACACACCCTACCCCTATGAGCACCTCTGAGAGACTGCGTCCAATAACTGATCCGACGGGTCTTGGTATTGACGAAGTCACCATAGGCAACTCGCTATCGACGGAAACGTCGCCTCCACTGAAGAATATTATGCATTTACGAGACACCAAAGTGTTAAATCTAGGATTTGGTGGGCTGGAGGTGCTACTGCCCTCCTAAGAGCATGTCTAACAGACCTCCTATTTTTCTGCCCCGTAAAACGCGAGTAGAGGGTCATGTATTCAATTTTCACCGGCCGAAAACTCGTCCGAGCTAGCAGACCCCGTATCCCCACCCCATAAAACATAATCAGGACGGGGTGGGGATACAGGTGAAAGAACATCTCTCACAATATGTTTTGTGTTTTTGATGTTAATGTATGTGATACACTAATGTTTGATGAAGTGGTGCAGGGATTATATAGATACATGTATATGAGTGACTTGTGTGGAAAAACGAGTCAAAAGGAAGCTGAAAAAGTATCACCAGGCCGAATAATCCGGGCCGGATATTTGCAAAATACCCGGCCCCCAAAATTTGGCTAAGGACGAGAGGCGACGCGGCTCAGTACTTCCCTGGCATGAGGCCGGACTTTTCACCGGACATTTGCCCGGTTTTTCTCTAGGGCCGGATTTTTTTGGGGGGCGGATTATCCGGCCCTAACTTAGGCCGGATTATCTGGTCCTCGAAAGTCACCAACGGCTGGATTTTGAGAGGGGGTATTTATACCCCCCTTCTCCTACCTTCCTCCTTTGCTCAATCATTGGAAAAGTTCTGCCAAGCCTCACCACCATTAGAGCCACCTCAAGAACTCAAGATTTGCAAGATCTCCTCCCTCATCCAACCAAATCTCTTGATCTTTGGAGATTCGAAGGAGAAGACACCGATCTACATCCACACCGAAGCGATTTACATTTCCCCCTCATATGCTTGAGGGCTCCCTTGCTAGTGTTCCTCTTTGGACCCCTAGTTGTTTGTTGTTGATGTATTGTTGTTGATTGTTCTGTTGTTACAGATTTGGGAGCCTTCAATTTGGTTGTAGATGTGTGCCCCAAGAACCTTGTAAAGGCCCGGTTTCCGCCTCGAGGAAATCCCTTAGTGGAAGTGGGCTAGGCCTTCGTGGCGTTGCTCACAGGAGACCTGAGTGAAGCCTTCGTGGCTGTTGGTCTGGCTTTCGTAGCAACCACACTCCTCCGAACGTAGACGTACCTTCTTGCAAAGGAAGAGAACTACGGGAATCAACTCCGTGTCTCCGTGTGCTCCACTCTCGGTTACCTCTATCCTTTATCTCCTCTATATATTGCGTAGCCATATCTTGCTTAGTCGTTGATCTTGTCATATAGGTAAATTCACATAGTTGCATATCTAGAGAATTTACCTTTGTGTCAAGCCTAAATTGAAAAAGAACTAAAAATTGATTAGCACCTATTCACCCCCCTCTAGGTGCGGCATACGATCCTTTCAATTGGTATCAGAGCCTCGGCTCTTATTTCGGGCTTAACCGCCTAAGAGTATGCCGGATGAAGAACACTCGGAGGGGGCCGCAAAGCCGGTTTCCATGGATGATCTCAAGTCGTTGGAAACATCCTTGAGATCCACCATGCAAACTCAAATGGAAAGCTTGATGAAAATGTTTAACGACCGCTTTCCCGCGGCTCCCCCCATCATCCCCACCGAAGAGGAAAAGGACAAGGGTGCGTTAGGAGAGGGAGATGCTTCGGCATCACCCTCCTCTACCAATCCCTTGAATGGTGATAACTTAAACACTATCAAACCCCCCGTTACTTCTCCTAGGGGAACTAGTGGAGGTGCTAGCTACAATCAAGTGGCTCCGCCTTTCCTATCTCCCGATATCCCGGTTCCCCATCCTCATATAAACATTCGGGGCGACCCACCTAAGTTTAATGTTAAAGATTTCGATACATGGCAATTTGAGTTTCGTTCTCATGTTCGCAGTGCCTCCAATGAACTTTGGAGAATCATCTTGGAAGGCTTCAATCCATACTGATGGGGTTCGTAGCATAGAAAACAAAAAATTTCCTACCGCAAGACGAATAAATCCAAGATCTAATCTATGGAACACCCAAGATCTAATCTACAAGATCGAAGCAACGAGATTGATATGAGACTAACCCTCGAAGATTTCCAAAGCCTACGAGATTAGATCTCGTTGTTGGTGTAGACGATCATCCCTAGTGCTGCAATCCGGCAGCACTTCCGTACTCGGTCGCGCGTACGGTGTCGATGAAGCCCTTCCTCTCCCCGTTCCAGCGGGCAGGGGAGGTGTGGTAGATCTCCACGGAATCCCAGCAGCACGACGGCGTGGTGGTGGTGGTGGAGAAGAATTCCTGCAGGGCTTCGCCTAAGCCGGAGCAGGAGAAACTGGGAGGGAGGAGAGGTGGCAAATTAGGGTTGCGTACGGAGCAGCCTTGGCCGGCCAAACTATCCCTCTATATATAGTCGGGAGCTAGGGTTAGGGTTTCACAAAACCCATCTAGTGCCGGTGCCTGGTGGGCCCACACAATACCCTGGCGCGGCCTGGGGGGCCCGCGCCGAGGTGTTGTGTGGCCCACCCCTGGCCTTTCTCCTTCTCCCCTTTGGACTCCGTCTACGTGACAGAAAAATAAGAACTTCTGTTTTTATTTCGTCCAATTCCGAGAATGTTTCCAGAACAACTTTTCTTGAAATACAAAACAGCTGAATTCTTCCAGAACAATTCCGGTCCTCCTCGTGATGTCTTGGATCCCATCCGAGACTCCGAACAACATTCGGTCTCCATCTCATATTCTGAATCTACCTATGCGACATCGAACCTTAAGCGCGTCACCCTACGGTTCGTGAACAATGCAGACATGGTCGAGACTCCTCTCCGAGCAATAACCAGTAGCGGGATCTGAGATCCATAATGGCTCCCACATATTCAACTATGACTTAGTGATCGATTGAACCATTTACATACGATGCCGATTCCCTTTGTCACGCGATATTTTACTTGTCCGGTTCGATCATCGGTATCTCCATACCTTGTTCAACCTCGTTACCGACAAGTACTCTTTACTCGTACCGTGGTATGTCATCTCTTATGATCCAATCATATGCTTGCAAGCTAATCGGATGACATTCCACCGAGAGGGCCCAGAGTATATCTATCCGTCATCGGGATGGACAAATCCCACTATTGATCCATATGCCTCAACTCACACTTTCCAAATACTTAATCCCATCTTTATAACCACCCATTTACGCAATGGCGTTTGATGTAATCAAAGTACCCTTCCGGTGTAAGTGATTTACATGATCTCATGGTCGAAGGACTTAGGCAACTATGTATCGAAAGCTTATATCAAATTGGACTTAATGACTTGATCTTATGCTATGCTTATTTGGGTGTGTGTCCATTATATCATTCACCTAATGACATAACCTTGTTATTAATAACATCCAATGTTCATGATCACGAAACCATGATCATCCATTAATCAACAAGCTAGTTATACAAGAGGCTTACTAGGGACACCTTGTTGTTTACATAACACACATGTACCAATGTTTCGGTTGATACAATTATAGCATGGTATGCAAACATTATCATAAACACAAAGATATATTATAATAACCATTTTATTATTGCCTCTTGGGCATATCTCCAACAGTCTCCCACTTGCACTAGAGTCAATAATCTAGTTTACATTTGTAAAGATATAACACCTTGGCCTTCTGGTGCTTATCATGCTTTGCTCACGGGAGAGGTTTTAGTCAACGGATCTGACTGCTCAGAAACGTATGTATTTTGCAATTCATTTGCGTCTCAACGCATCACTCATTTTCCAAATGAGTCGGCATTAATAATATATGTTCAGTCTTCTGGTGGAACCTTAATTCCGCGGTCTGAAATATGTCACTAACATTGTCACATACAATATAGCTTCAAAGTTCGACACTATCGGAACTACACCAAGTTCTCAAAGAACTCCTCGACTTAAACATCCTCAGTCACTGTCAAAACAATGACATACTCTGCCTTCGTTTGTAGAATCCGTCACAATATTTAGAACTCATCTAAATCTAGCATAGACATACTCTAGCTCATTGTGCTACCCTTTTAAATAATACTTAGCCTAATTGAGATTTGAAATTTTACTTTTATATGTGACCAAACTAATATCGGTGCAACACTTTACAGCGATTTGTTTGTCATTACCCATATAAAATATATATATATCCTTGGTTCTTCTAAAGTACTCAGGGATATTCTTACTGTTGTCCAATGATCATCACATGAATCTTTCTGGTATATGCTCTTAACCTTTTAGAGCACAGGACATCTGACTTCGTACATATTATTCGTGATCTAAAGTCACTCATGTGTTTTTACTCATTGAGTGTCAGATACACTCAAGTGTTGTTAAACCTTCACATGACAAGAACATTTTTCTTAATATTTCTATATTGAACTACTTCAATATCCATTCTATGTACTTTGACTTAAACTTATTATGTGTTTCAATCTATCTTCATAGATCTTAACACTAAATATATTTCAGTCCATATCCTTTCATTGAAGTTAATTCTCAATGAAACCTTTTTAATCAATTATATAATTACATTATTTATAATCAACGATATGTCATCTACATAAAGTATTATAAATATGTCTTAGCGCTCCCACTTAATTTCTTGCAAATGCAAGCATCTTCATCGTTTCTGATGACATCAAAAACTCTTTGACTATTTCATCCGGTGAAGATTCCAACTCCGTGATACTCACTTCATCCAATTGAAGTTCGTATACCTATCTAGTATTCCACGGACCAGCAAAACTATTGGTTTGTATCTTGTATACACCTTTAATACACACTTCTGTTAAGTAATGTACTTTGCCATCCTACTAGCATATCTCATAAAAGAAATATGTAGCGATTACTAGAATAATCCACATAGACTATAAGCATTGCTACGGAAGATCCAATCTTTTCGCAGTCAACACTTTGAACTTTGTCGTAAAAAACTTTTTGACAAGTCAAGCTTCTTCAAGGATATTACATCTAAGTCCATCTATTTTATAGATCCATTTACTTTCAAAAAGTATTTATCTATCTTGGATTTTATGGCGCATAACCATTTTAACGGAGTCAGGGCCCATCATAACTTCTTTGTTTGCAGTTGGTTTATCATTGTTCAAAATCAATCCTTTGTCCACAAATCATTTATTTGATCACAAAGTAAACCATACCTACAAGGTTCAATATGTACTTCGATCTCCATGGCTAAAACACTTTGTAGTCATGGGAGCCATGATTGTCATAGCCGCTTCCGGAACCATTTCCGATGCTGCGCTACTCTGATCATTATGCTCAGGTTCATAAACCTTATCAAGTTCCATTGTCCTCCCACTCAAATACTTCGCTAGAAAACAATTTCTTGGAAATAAACAAGTAACATTAACAAACACTTTTGTCTTTTACTTCATAGTGGGAAGAATTCCCAATCCATTCTCTTGGGATAACCAACAAAGACATTTATCCAGTTTTGGTTGTAAACTCATTTACTTATACCAAAATTTTAAGAAAGGACTATTAGGGTTTATACCCATGCCATAACTTGTATGGTGTCATTTCAACGGATCATGATGATGCTCTATTCAGTGTAAAAGCGGTAGTCTCTAAATCATAATCCTTAAAAATATAATGGCATCAATATTTTATCTCATCTTTGATCCAACAAGGTTTGGATACGTATCTCGGATACTTCATCTCTATGATACTCCAAGAAACGTGAGTTGTAGAACAATTTCATTACTCTCTTAGATGTTCGCTAAAACTCATAATTCAAATATTTCCACCATGATCTAATCATAGATATTTGACTTTTCTATTACGATGATTTCCACTTCATGCTAAAATTTATCTGAATCCATTCAAATGTTTCAAACTTCTTCCTTATCGAATATATCCACATATATATATACTCAATTCATTGTTGGAAGTTTTCATGAAGTAAAAGAATCTCCCGCACACAACTATGCCCAGTGAACCACATACATCATCATGTACTTTTTCACTAAGTTAGTTGCCCGTTCAACTCTTGGCCTATGAACGGTATTTAAGTCATTTCCTTTTAGAAGAGATTTGCAAGCGCCAAATGATTCAAAAATCATATGACTCCAAAATTCCATTCAAATGGAGTTCCTTCATGCGTTCCTTTCTAACATGACTTAAATGGCGGTTCCACTAATGAGTGGAATTCAAATCATTTGCCTTATGGCATTTTAGCGTCAGTGTTATGTATGTGTGTTTCACCATTAAGATTTATAATAACTTATCCATCGTACATGGAGTAATTTCATAATTTGAACAACTCATTGTTTTCATTTGACCAGAGCAAAATAACAATTTATTAAGTTCTTTATTATAAATTCTAAGGGCTAGGTAGAATGTCAACGACAAACATAATAACACTTTATTATGTTCCAGACGTGCATTATTACCATATTCCTTATCAGTCACTTAGGCCATCGTATTCTTGTATTGCGTTGTATTGTATGACATCTCATACCAACCAATCTGGTACAAATACCCAAGAATTCTATTATGTGACCAAACAAGGAATACATCCATAACATGTATATCATCTATATACATCTGAGCTAGACTTTCTAGTCTTTTTCTTTCTTTTGCCAAAATATCTTTTGTGGTTTCTCTTTTAGCTTTCCCCATTCTCAGAAAACACTTCACCTTCAATAACTTCTAGGTCCATTGGTCAAATACCAATAACCTTGAGGTTCTTACTTTGAAGTTGATCATCAAATGACAAGTGTTCCAGACTTCACTATTAGTAACTTTGTAATATGATGAACAATTTCACTCATAATTTTATCCATCATATCATGACGACTTTCCGAGACCATGTCTGTACATGCTAGGCTCGTAAAGTTTAACCTCAGTATTCGCATGTGCAAATCTGGTTTGCACCCGTTGTATGCACACGTAGAATCTATCACACCCGATCATCACGTGATGCTTCGCGACGAGTCTTAGCAACGGTGCATACTAAGGACGATTACTTCATGGATATGCGAATATCGTTAGTGCCCAACTTAGTTGGAGGATCGGGACGCCTAGCGTCTTCAACCTTCGTACATTCCCATAAAACTTATGATTTTATGTAGTCTCACTAGATTATATTCTATCATCTTGCAATAAGGTCTTAGATATCACATATATCTCATACCTCGCTTATTTCTGAAAACAAAATTTTCAGCTCCTTACTTTTCAAACGGATTTGAACTTCAAGTTTTATGGAGACAAGATGATTTTGTACTAATTGAAACCATTGCTCTTTGAATCATCAATGTGAGGTTTACTAAAAGTTTGCATTAGGACTTAATCATATCTTGATTCTTTAACAATACGGTACCAGTCCGTAAAGTTACTTGTCAGACTTAACAGTATTTCTATCTCAATTACAAGATTAGCGTATGGTAGAAAACGGATGCCAATTCTACAAATTTTAATTCAAAATACTATTCAGACTATGTTCATGATAATTAGTTCATGTTTTAATCTAATTACTGATGAACTCCCACTTAATACAACATCCCTCATGGTTATTAAGTGGTACACGATCCAAATCCACTACACCAAAACCGATCATCACGTGAGATGATGTAGCTTCAATGGTGAACATCAACATGTTGATCATATCATCCATATGACTCGTGTTCAACCTTTCGGTTTCCTGTGTCCCGAGGCCATGTCTGTACATGCTATGCTCGCCAAGCAAACCCAAGTATTCCGCGTGTGCAAACATGGCTTACACCCGTTGTATGCGAACGTAGAATCTATCACATCTGATCATCACGAGATGCTTCAAAACGACGAACTGTAGCAACGGTGCATATGAGGGGAGAATACTTTATTATCTTGATATTAATGTGAGGGATCATCTTATAATGCTACCGTCGCGATCTAAGCAAGATAAGATGCATAAAGGATTAACATCACATGCAATTCATAATATGTGATATGATATGGCCTTTCTTCTTGTGCTTTTGATCTCCATCTCCAAACACACGAGCATGATCTCCATCATCACCAGCATTGCACCAAGGTCCATGGCACCGCTTCATGGTTGTCCATCACTTATAGCTATTATAACAACTACTTGAAATAAAGCTATTACATGAAGAATAGACACGCATGTCTTAACAAATTTAAAGACAACCATTAGGCTCCTGCCGGTTGCCATAATACAATAATGAACATCTCATACATCAAATATAATCATCATCACATCATGGCCATATCACATCACAAAACCCTGCAAAAACAAGTTAGACGCCTCTAATTTGGTTTGCATATTTTACGTGGTTTAGGGTTTTCGAGTAAGATCCAATATACCTACGAACATGAACCACAACGGTGATACTAGTGTTGTCAATAGAAAGAGTAAATTGGATCTTCACTATGGTGGGAGAGACAGACACCCGCAAAGCCACTTATGCAATACAAGTTGCATGTCAAGCGTGGAGCAAGTCTCATGAGACGCGGTCATGTAAAGTTAGCCCGCCGGGCCGCTTCATCCCACCATCCCGCAAGATGCAAAGTACACAAACTAAAGCAACAAAAGCATCAACGCCCACAAAACCATTGTGTTCTACTCGTGCAACAGATCTATGCATAGACATGGCTCTGATACCACTGATGGGGTTCGTAGCATAGAAAACAAAAATTTTCCTACCGCAAGACGAATAAATCCAATATCTAATCTATGGAACACCCAAGATCTAATCTACAAGATCGAAGCAACGAGATTGATATGAGACTAACCCTCGAAGATTTCCAAAGCCTACGAGATTAGATCTCGTTGTTGGTGTAGACGATCATCCCTAGTGCTGCAATCCGGCAGCACTTCCGTACTCGGTCGCGCGTACGGTGTCGAAGCCCTTCCTCTCCCCGTTCCAGCGGGCAGCGGAGGTGTGGTAGATCTCCACGGAATCCCAGCAGCACGACGGCGTGGTGGTGGTGGTGGTGGAGAAGAATTCCTGCAGGGCTTTGCCTAAGCCGGAGCAGGAGAAACTGGGAGGGAGGAGAGGTGGCAAATTAGGGTTGCGTACGGAGCAGCCTTGGCCGGCCAAACTATCCCTCTATATATAGTCGGGAGCTAGCGTTAGGGTTTCACAAAACCCATCTAGTGCCGGCGCCTGGTGGCACGGCCTGGGGGGCCCGCGCCGAGGTGTTGTGTGGCCCACCCCTGGCCTTTCTCCTTCTCCCCTTTGGACTCCGTCTACGTGACAGAAAAATAAGAACTTCTGTTTTTATTTCGTCCAATTCCGAGAATGTTTCCAGAACAACTTTTCTTGAAATACAAAACAGCAGAATTCTTCCAGAACAATTCCGGTCCTCCTCGTGATGTCTTGGATCCCATCCGAGACTCCAAACAACATTCGGTCTCCATCTCATATTTCGAATCTACCTATGCGACATCGAACCTTAAGCGCGTCACCCTACGGTTCGTGAACAATGCAGACATGGTCGAGACTCCTCTCCGAGCAATAACCAATAGCGGGATCTGGAGATCCATAATGGCTCCCACATATTCAACGATGACTTAGTGATCGATTGAACCATTTACATACGATGCCGATTCCCTTTGTCACGCGATATTTTACTTGTCCGAGGTTCGATCATCGGTATCTCCATACCTTGTTCAACCTCGTTACCGACAAGTACTCTTTACTCGTACCGTGGTATGTCATCTCTTATGATCCAATCATATGCTTGCAAGCTAATCAGATGACATTCCACCGAGAGGGCCCAGAGTATATCTATCCGTCATCAGGATGGACAAATCCCACTATTTATCCATATGCCTCAACTCACACTTTCCAAATACTTAATCCCATCTTTATAACCACCCATTTACGCAATGGCGTTTGATGTAATCAAAGTACCCTTCCGGTGTAAGTGATTTACATGATCTCATGGTCGAAGGACTTAGGCCACTATGTATCGAAAGCTTATAGCAAATTGAACTTAATGACTTGATCTTATGCTATGCTTATTTGGGTGTGTGTCCATTATATCATTCACCTAATGACATAACCTTGTTATTAATAACATCCAATGTTCATGATCACGAAACCATGATCATCCATTAATCAACAAGCTAGTTATACAAGAGGCTTACTAGGGACTCCTTGTTGTTTACATAACACACATGTACCAATGTTTCGGTTGATACAATTATAGCATGGTATGCAAACATTATCATAAACACAAAGATATATTATAATAACCATTTTATTATTGCCTCTTGGGCATATCTCCAACACATACAACCCCGACAAGTTGACTAGAAGAGAAGCGGTTGATAGTCAACTCAATGACACTGCCTTGCACATGATTCAAACTAGTGTGGGGACAAAGGAATTGTCTCGTGTTCGGAATTTCACCACCGCCAAGGAAGCTTGGGATGGTTTGACCGCTAGTTGCATTGGAAGTGATAGCATGAGAAGGAACAAGTATAATTCTCTTCGGAATCAAGCCGAAGGATTCATGAGGCTACCAGATGAAGATCATGAAGTCATGTATGGAAGACTTATCACCGTTGCCGATGCTTTCCGGAATGTGGGTGCCACCCACATCAATGAATCTTGGATCAAAGATAAGTACATCGATTGCATGATGCCGTTTGAACCCATTGATGTCAAGACTCTTGTTGGGAGAGAATGCTATTCCTCTCTCACTTCTCAACAAGCCGTGCACGAGATGCAAGCCCTCAAGGTGCTCGAGCAAAACTCTCATGATTCTCGCAATCGTGCCATTGGAATGTCAAGAGGGAACAATCTTGCCTTGACGGTCAATTCCATAGAAGAAGTGAACCCTCAAGAACCTTATAGGGCGTCTTGGAGTATGTCCTATCCGGAAGACTTGGAACTCCACTACAATGATCACATGGCCTTCCATGCAAAATCTTTTTGGGTTGATCCATCCAAGGCCAAGGAAAACAACATCAAGAGAAACAACTCAAGTGGGTCCACTAGCTTGGGTCCAAGAACAAGATCTTGCTACAATTGTGGTGACAAGCGCCATTTCATCGCCCAATGCCCCTATGAGCATAGGGAGACTCATGGTGGAAGGCTCATTCCCAAGGACAAGAGCAAAGACTCAAAGGGCAAAGATTCAAAGGCCCCCAACAAGAAATTCTACAACAAGAGCAAGAAGGGCAAGAGGCCTGATGCGTGCAATTATCACACGTCCATTGGGAACCCCAAGAGGAAGGTGTGATGCAGACAGTAGCAAGTTTTCCCTCAGAAAGAAACCAAGGTTTATCGAACCGGGAGGAGCCAAGAAGCACGTTGAAGGTTGATGGCGGAGGAGTGTAGTGCGGCGCAACACCAGGGATTCCGGCGCCAACGTGGAACCTGCACAACACAACCAAAGTACTTTGCCCCAACGAAATAGTGAGGTTGTCAATCTCACCGGCTTGTAACAAAGGATTAGATGTATACTGTGGATGATGATTGTTTGCGAAAACAGTAGAACAAGTATTGCAGTAGATTGTATTTAATGTAAAAGAATGGACCGGGGTCCACAGTTCACTAGAGGTGTCTCTCCCATAAGATAAATAGCATGTTGGGTGAACAAATTACGGTCGGGCAATTGAAAAATAGAGAGAGCATGACAATGCACATACATGATATGATAAGTATAGTGAGATTTAATTGGGCATTACGACAAAGTACATAGACCGCTATCCAGCATGCATCTATCCCTAAAAAGTCCACCTTCAGGTTATCATCCGAACCCCTTCCAGTATTAAGTTGCAAACAACAGACAATTGCATTAAGTATGGTGCGTAATGTAATCAATACTTAATGTAATCAATAACTACATCTTCGGACATAGCATCAATGTTTTATCCCTAGTGGCAACAGCACATCCACAACCTTAGAACTTTCTGTCACTGTCCCAGATTTAATGGAGGCATTGACATAGGCATACCCAATGGGCCTGCCGAAGAGGGTACCCGGGTTTACTGAAGGCCCACGACTCGAAGAATAAGAAGATTTGGGAGCCCAAGATATTAAGGAAAGCTAGAGTTGTAATAGGAGTCATCGTTTGTAATCTTGCGGGATGAGTTAGAAACCCTCCCGGACTCTGTAAACTTGTGTATCACGAATCCCTCGGCTCCGCCTCCTATATAAGGGGGAGTCGAGGGACAAAGAAAGGAATCGAATCATTGTTTCTCAAACCCTAGTTTTTACATTGTCGAGCACTTTTCGGCTGAAACCTTCGAGATCTACTTGCCCTCTACATCCAACGAAACCCTAGTCTACAATCCGTAGGCATTGACAAGTTAATCCCTTGTCAATTGGCGCCGTCTGTGGGATCTAGAGGTTGCAAGGAGCTGATCTCGATGGCACGTCCAGAATCGTCGACTTCGTCGGTAGCAAGCAATGCGATGGATCGAGGTAAACGGGAAAAAACTGATCTAGTCAATTTTATTCCTCACCCGCCCTCCCGTTTGGATGCATGTGCGTATCTGGAGGAGCCCATCGTCATGATGTTTGGAGAATTCCGATTTAGCGTCAACAAGGAAGGATCTTATCGTCTCGAAGTTCCGATCTCGTCGGAATTTTCAGCGATCGATTCTGACTTTTCGTCAAGCAAGGAAGAGTTTTCGTCGCCACGTTTCATCAACACCAAGGCAGGCAGAAAGCTCGCCAAGATCTTCAGCGACACATCCTTCGGCGTCTGCGGACTCCTTTATAAGCAGCGACTCCGACAGCGTCGACAGCTTCAGCTTCATCGACAAATCTGCTGCCATTGGAAAGGTCTTCACCAATCTTAACGATGGTGTCACCAATCCTGATAAAAACCAACACCCAAAATATCATCAAGTCTATGCAATCGAGGAGGCAAGTCGAGCAGAACCAGAGACGTCAGAAGCTTTCGACGACTTGGGAAACCCATACGTCGATCCCGCTGATCTCACAAGAGGACTAGGCACTAAATACGTCGGGTCTCCACCTCGTGAAAGAGTTCAACTCCCGCAAGCAGCGTGGGACAGAGCCGCAAGAGCCATGAACGGTACAGAACCAATGACTACAACCGCTACTGTCGAAGAGTTACAGGCCTATCAATATAGACTTGCTCGGGTGAGTAGGGAGTTGGAAAAACAAACAGCTTCCCTGAACAGAAGAAAGGAGGCAGCTTCTGCGTCAAGTAGGCGAAGAGCAGAACTAAGCCGACAATCAGGAACGACGGGAGACAGTCATAGAGAGGCTCGAAGGAGAGCAAGATCTCGACTGCAAAATATACCCGAAGCAGAGAGGGAGCATCTGGTCCAAAATCTCGACATGTCTTTCATGACGATCGACACCAGGGGAAATATTATCCCTAAAACACCAGAAGCTGGATACATGGCCACGCAAGCTTATATCCTCGCGTCCAGACCACCCCCTGGGGATCCGAGAGAAGCGCTATTCAACATGGCAATGGCAGGAGTTGGAGTTATGGGAACAGCATTCACAGCTACACCTCCCGAAGGAACTGCAAGGCAAAATAGTCCACGACCTACCGCAGCAGTGCAAGATCCACCAAGAACAAGTGGGGCAAGAGATACGGCGGCTCAAGCAAGGGGAGACAGAGTGCGACAAGAAAGAAGAGAACATCGGCATTCACCAGAAGTCGCCGATGAAGATCTGTGCGGGCTCCCGTGCTTTACGAGACGAGTCCGAAAAACTCGAGTACCGTCAGGATTCAAGCTACCCGAGAACTTCAAAAAATTCGACGGTCTACAAGATCCTGAAGATTGGCTCGTTGACTACCTCGAGATGGTGAAGTTGATAGGAGGAACCAGGGCAACAGCCATGCAGAGCATCCAGGTACATCTAAGTGGAGCCGCACGCTCTTGGATAAAGAAACTTCCCCCAGGTTCCATCGACAACTGGGACAGTTTCGAGGACGTCTTCGTGAGAAATTTTTGGTCCACTTGCAAGAAACCAGCATCATTGGAAGAGTTGAGGGCGTGTAGACAGAAACACAACGAACCCATGAGAAAATATATACAGAGGTGGAACATCATCAAAAACTCGGCAGAAGATATATCTGACGAGAGGGCAATAGATGCGTTCGTAGCAGGAATTCGACGAGCAGATTTTGTCGAAGACCTAGGAAGAACCAACCCAAAAACAATATCAGCATTAATGGAAATAGCAAACAAGTGGGCAGATGGAGAAGATGCTATACATAACAAGCGACACAGGTCGCCAGAGGAGGACCGTAGTCGAAATTTTCAAAATAGAAGGCGATTTTCTCGCCAGTTTTACAACAATGATGCTCCTGGCCACATATCGGCTGGGTTCCGAGGAAACTCTGGAGGAAGCAATCAAGATA
This sequence comes from Lolium multiflorum, assembly GCA_030979885.1. Classification (NCBI taxonomy): domain Eukaryota; kingdom Viridiplantae; phylum Streptophyta; class Magnoliopsida; order Poales; family Poaceae; genus Lolium; species Lolium multiflorum. Next base: position 230,877,077 of record CM061747.1, read on the forward strand.
ATTACCAGAGAAGTAACGAGCAACAAGGCGACAACAGAAGCGACTACCGCGGTAATAGGCAAAATAGTGGACCAAGGTTTCAGAGACCATTTGTATCTCCCGAGGAAATGATGAATGGACCATGTCAGATGCATTTCTACCTTGATAATAATGGGAAGAGGCAGTCAGGACATCTGCAGAAAGATTGTCGAAATTTTCAAGCAATGCTGCGAGCCGCAGGAATGGCCAACGCTCAAGCGATGAATAGAAACCCCCAGGGGCCAAGGAGCGAGATACATCTCCCACCTCCTCCCGCAATTACGGACGAGAATCGGCACCAGCTCAGAATAGCGACATGAACCCACTATCGAGCATAAATACTCCCTCTTGGAGTTAATAGTAAAAACTTGGCCAGAGCCTCTACTAATAACGGAGAGCATGCAAGATCATAAACAACACATAGGTAATAGATTGATAATCAGCATAACATAGTATTCTCTATCCATCGGATCCCGACAAACACAACATATAGCATTACAGATAGATGATCTTGATCATGTTAGGCAGCTCACAAGATCCAACAATGAAGCACATAAGGAGAAGACGACCATCTAGCTACTGCTATGGACCCATAGTCTAGGGGTGAACTACTCACTCATCACTCCGGAGGCGACCATGGCGGTGAAGAGTCCTCCGGGAGATGATTCCCCTCTCCGGCAGGGTGCCGGAGGCGATCTCCTGAATCCCCGAGATGGGATTGGCGGTGGCGGCGTCTCGGAAGGTTTTCCGTATCGTGGCTCTCGCCGGGGGTTTCGCGACGGAGGCTTTAAGTAGGCGGAAGGGCAGGTCAAAGGGCACGGGGCCCCACACGCTAGGGCCGCGCGGGCCCTGGGCGCGCCGCCCTAGTGTGGCGGCGCCCCGTGGCCCCACTACGTCCCCTCGGTCTTCGGAAGCTTCGTGTAAAAATAGGCCCAGGCGTTGATTTCGTCCAATTCGAGAATATTTCCTTTGTAGGATTTTTGAAACCAAAAACAGCGAGAAAACAACAACTGGCTCTTCGGCATCTCGTTAATAGGTTAGTGCCGGAAAATGCATAAATATGACATAAAGTATACATAAAACATGTAGATATCATCAATAATGTGGCATGGAACATAAGAAATTATGGATACGTCGGAGACGTATCAGCATCCCCAAGCTTAGTTCTGCTCGTCCCGAGCAGGTAAACGATAACAAAGATAATTTCTGGTGACATGCCATCATAACCTTGATCATACTATTGTAAGCATATGTAATGAATGCAGCGATCAAAACAATGGTAATGACATGAGTAAAAAATGAATCACAAAGCAAAGACTTTTCATGAATAGTACTTTCAAGACAAGCATCAATAAGTCTTGCATAAGAGTTAACTCATAAAGCAATAAATCAAAGTAAAGGTATTGAAGCAACACAAAGGAAGATTAAGTTTCAGCGGTTGCTTTCAACTTATAACATGTATATCTCATGGATAGTGTCAATGTAAAGTAATATAACAAGTGAAATATGCAAGTATGTAGGAATCAATGCACACACACAAGTGTTTGCTTCTTGAGATGGAGAGAAATAGGTGAACTGACTCAACATAAAAGTAAAAGAAAGGTCCTTCAAAGAGGAAAGCATCGATTGCTATATTTGTGCTAGAGCTTTTATTTTGAAAACATGAAACAATTTTGTCAACGGTAGTAATAAAGCATATGTATCATGTAAATTATATCTTACAAGTTGCAAGCCTCATGCATAGTATACTAATAGTGCCCGCACCTTGTCCTAATTAGCTCGGATTACCAGGATTATCATCGCAATACACATGTTTCAACCAAGTGTCACAAAGGGGTACCTCTATGCCGCCTGTACAAAGGTCTAAGGAGAAAACTCGCATTTGGATTTCTCGCTTTTGATTATTCTCAACTTAGACATCCATACCGGGACAACATAGACAACAGATAATGGACTCCTCTTTAATGCATAAGCATGTAGCAACAATTAATGTTCTCATATGAGATTGAGGATATATGTCCAAAACTGAAACTTCAACCATGATTCATGGCTTTAGTTAGCGGCCCAATGTTCTTCTCTAACATTATGCATGCCCTAACCATTTATTGAGTGGTAAATCTCCCTTACTTCAGACAAGACGAACATGCATAGCAACTCACATGATATTCAACAAAGAGTTGATGGCGTCCCCAGAATATGGTTATCGCACAACAAGCAACTTAATAAGAGATAAAGTGCATAAGTACATATTCAATACCACAATAGTTTTTAAGGCTATTTTGTCCCATGAGCTATATATTGCAAAGGCGAATGATGGAAATTTAAAGGTAGCACTCAAGCAATTTACTTTGGAATGGCGGAGAAATACCATGTAGTAGGTAGGTATGGTGGACACAAATGGCATAGTGGTTGGTTCAAGGATTTTGGATGCATGAGAAGTATTCCCTCTCGATACAAGGTTTAGGCTAGCAAGGTTATTTGAAACAAACACAAGGATGAACCGGTGCAGCAAAACTCACATAAAAGACATATTGTAAACATTATAAAACTCTACACCGTATTCCTTGTTGTTCAAAACTCAATACTAGAAATTATCTAGACTTTAGAGAGACCAAACATGCAAACCAAATTTTAGCAAGCTCTATGTATTTCTTCATTAATAGGTGCAAAGTATATGATGCAAGAGCTTAAACATGAGCACAACAATTGCCAAGTATCAAATTATTCAAGACATTTTAGAATTACTACATGTAGCATTTCCCGATTCCAACCATATAACAATTTAACGAAGAAGATTCAACCTTCGCCATGAATACTATGAGTAAAGCCTAAGGACATATTTGTCTATATGCAACAGCGGAGCGTGTCTCTCTCCCACACAATGAATGCTAGGATCCATTTTATTCAAACAAAAACAAAAACAAAAACAAACCGACGCTCCAAGCAAAGCACATAAGATGTGAATAAAAATATAGTTTCAGGGGAGGAACCTGATGATGTTGTCGATGAAGAAGGGGATGCCTTGGGCATCCCCAAGCTTCTTGAGTCTTCTTAAAATATGCAGGGGTGAACCACCGGGGCATCCCCAAGCTTAGAGCTTTCACTCTCCTTGATCATATTGCATCATTTCCCTCTCTTGATCTTTGAAAACTTCCTCCGCACCAAACTCGAAACAACTCATTAGAGGGTTAGTGCACAATAAATATTTACATGTTCAGAGGTGACATAATCATTCTTAACACTTCTGGACATTGCACAAAGCTACTGGACATTAATGGATCAAAGAAATTCATCCAACATAGCAAAAGAGGCAATGCGAAATAAAAGGCAGAATCTGTCAAAACAGAACAGTTCGTAAATACGAATTTTAAAGTGGCACCAGACTTGCTCAAATGAAAATGCCCAAATTGAATGAAAGTTGCGTACATATCTGAGGATCACTCATGTAAATTGGCATAATTTTCTGAGTTACCTACAGAGAATTAGGCCCAGATTCGTGACAGCAAAGAAATCTGTTTCTGCGCAGTAATCCAAATCTAGTATGAACCTTACTATCAACAACTTTACTTGGCACAACAATGCACAAAACTAAGATAAGGAGAGGTTGCTACAGTAGTAAACAACTTCCAAGACTCAAATATAAAATAAAAGTACTGTAGTAAAAACATGGGTTGTCTCCCATAAGCGCTTTTCTTTAACGCCTTTCAGCTAGGCGCAGAAAGTGTATATCAAGTGTTATCAAAAGATGCAGTATCGACAGCGGGGTTTGGAGTTTTCTCAACTTTAGGCCTATAATAATTCTTTGGTTTAGGCACCTTAGAGACATACATGAATTTTTGCTCTTTACCCACATAAGCTTTCTCCTTATATTTAAGAGAAGAAAAAGTTGAACCCAAGGTTCCCATAGCTTTTTCAAGTTCGCCAATCCTATTGATTTGATTATCATGGACAACACAAGTTCCTAGGACACTAATTCTTTCATCAATTCCTCCTAAGGATTTATCAAGTTCATCAGTTTTATCAAGTAACATTTCCAATTTAGTTTCAACACTTGGAAAGTTTTTCTCTATTGTTTCCAATTTTTTCATAACATCCTCAAGAGAGATTTCAATTTTAGTTTAATAGGTGGTATCCCAACTAGACTCTCAATGATGCAACTAGCTTCTAAAGCAGGAGTACCTAGGAAATTACCCCCGAAAGAGTATCAAGAACATACCTATTCCAACTAGATATACCAACATAAAAGTTCCTAAGTAGGATAATAGTGGAGTGTTTCTTAGTGCACCTATGATGAGCATCACTAATTCTATACCAAGCATCTTTAAAAATTTCTCCACCTTGTTGTTTAAACGAACGAACTTCAACTTCAGGATTACTCATTTTAGCAGTAGTAAATAAAGCAAACTAGATAAAGTAAATGCAAGTAACTAATTTTTTTTTGTGTTTTTGACATGGAGAACAAGACAGTAAATAAAGTAAAGCTAGCAACTAATTTTTTTGTGTTTTGATATAAGTGCAGCAAACAAGAAAGAAAATAAAATAAAGCAAGACAAAAACAAAGTAAAGAGATTGGATTGTGGAGACTCCCCTTGTAGCGTGTCTTGATCTCCCCGGCAACGGCGCCAGAAAAAGAGCTTGATGCGTGCAATTATCACACGTCCGTTGGGAACCCCAAGAGGAAGGTGTGATGCAGACAGTAGCAAGTTTTCCCTCAGAAAGAAACCAAGGTTTATCGAACCAGGAGGAGCTAAGAAGCACGTTGAAGGTTGATGGCGGAGGAGTGTAGTGCGGCGCAACACCAGGGATTCCGGCGTCAACGTGGAACCTGCACAACATAACCAAAGTACTTTGCCCCAATGAAACAGTGAGGTTGTCAATCTCACCGGCTTGCTGTAACAAAGGATTAGATGTATAGTGTGGTTGATGATTGTTTGCAGAAACAGTAGAACAAGTATTGCAGTAGATTGTATTTAATGTAAAAGAATGGACCGGGGTCCACAGTTCACTAGAGGTGTCTCTCCCATAAGATAAATAGCATGTTGGGTGAACAAATTACAGTCGGGCAATTGACAAATAGAGAGAGCATGACAATGCACATACATGATATGATAAGTATAGTGAGATTTAATTGGGCATTACGACAAAGTACATAGACCGCTATCCAATGCATCTATGCCTAAAAAGTCCACCTTCAGGTTATCATCCGAACCCCTTCCAGTATTAAGTTGCAAACAACAGACAATTGCATTAAGTATGGTGCGTAATGTAATCAATAACTACATCTTCGGACATAGCATCAATGTTTTATCCCTAGTGGCAACAGCACATCCACAACCTTAGAACTTTCTGTCACTGTCCCAGATTTAATGGAGGCATGAACCCACTATCGAGCATAAATACTCCCTCTTGGAGTTAAGAGTAAAAACTTGTCCAGAGCCTCTACTAATAACGGAGAGCATGCAAGATCATAAACAACACATAGGTAATAGATTGATAATTGATACGTCTCCAACGTATCGATAATTTCTTATGTTCCATGCCACATTATTGATGTTATCTACATGTTTTATGCACACTTTATGTCATATTCGTGCATTTTGGAACTAACCTATTAACAAGATGCCGAAGTGCCAGTTTGTTTCTGCTGTTTTTGGTTTCAGAAATCCTAGTAAGGAAATATTCTCGGAATTGGACGAAATCAACGCCCAGGGGCTATTTTTCCACGAAGCTTCCAGAAGTCCGAAGACGAAACGAAGTGGGGCCACGGGGTGCCCAAACCCTAGGCGGCGCGGCCCCCCTTGGCCGCGCCGCCTGTCATCTGGGCCCTGTGCCCCCTCCGACTGCCCTTCCGCCTACTTAAAGCCTCCGTGCGAAACCCCCTACCGAGAGCCACGATACGGAAAACCTTCGACGCCGCCAACGCCGATCCCATCTCGGGGGATCCAGGAGATCGCCTCCGGCACCCTGCCGGAGAGGGGAATCATCTCCCGGAGGACTCTACACCGCCATGGTCGCCTCCGGTGTGATGTGTGAGTAGTCTACCCCTGGACTATGGGTCCATAGCAGTAGCTAGATGGTTGTCTTCTCCCTATTGTGCTATCATTGTCGGATCTTGTGAGCTGCCTAACATGATCAAGATCATCTATCTGTAATTCTATATGTTGCGTTTGTTGGGATCCGATGAATAGAGAATACTTGTTATGTTGATTATCAAAGTTATATCTACGTGTTGTTTATGATCTTGCATGCTTTCCGTTACTAGTAGATGCTCTGGCCAAGTAGATGCTTGTAACTCCAAGAGGGAGTACTTATGCTCGATAGTGGGTTCATGCCTGCATTGACACCTGGGACAGTGACAGAAAGTTCTAAGGTTGTGTTGTGCTGTTGCCACTAGGGATAAAACATTGATGCTATGTCTAAGGATGTAGTTGTTGATTACATTACGCACCATACTTAATGCAATTGTGTTGCTTTGCAACTTAATACGGAGGGGGTTCGGATGATAACACGAAGGTGGACTTTTTAGGCATAGATGCGGTTGGATGGCGGTCTATGTACTTTGTCGTAATGCCCAATTAAATCTCACTATACTCATCATGATATGTATGTGCATGGTCATGCCCTCTTTATTTGTCAATTGCCCAACTGTAATTTGTTCACCCAACATGCTGTTCGTCTTATGGGAGAGACACCTCTAGTGACTGTGGACCCCGGTCCAATTCTCTTTACTGAAATACAATCTACTGCAATACTTGTTCTACTATTTTCTGCAAACAATCATCTTCCACACAATACGGTTAACTCTTTGTTACAGCAAGCCGGTGAGATTGACAACCTCACTATTTCGTTGGGGCAAAGTACTTTGGTTGTGTTGTGCAGGTTCCACGTTGGCGCCGGAATCCCTGGTGTTGCGCACTACATCTCGCCGCCATCAACCTTCAACGTGCTTCTTGACTCCTACTGGTCCGATTAAACCTTGGTTTCTTACTGAGGAAACTTGCTGTGCGCATCACACCTTCCTCTTGGGGTTCCCAACGGACGTGCCAACCACACGCATCAAGCAAATTTCTGGCGCCGTTGAGATCAAGACTGCAAGGGGAGTCTCCACTTCTCAATCTCTTTACTTTGTTTTTGTCTTGCTTAGTTTTATTTACTACTTTGTTTGCTGCACTAAATCAAAATACAAAAAAATTAGTTGCTAGTTTTACTTTATTTGCTATCTAGTTTGCTATATCAAAAACACAAAAAAATTAGTTACTTGTTTTACTTTATAATATCATGCGTGTTTTTATTACACTAGTTTGGCATAATGGACAAGAATGATCTTCTTATTCTATTTCCTGATTTAAAACATGGATTGTTTGATGCGAAAATTAAAAAACCTATGGAATCTTATTTGCATGCTGGTAGTAATATTAGTATGAATGCTTTGAACACCATTGTTGATAATAATATAGAAAGTTCTAAGCTTGGGGAAGCTGGTTTTCATTTTATTCCCCCAAGCATTGAGGAGAAAATTTACTTTGATGATACTTTGCCTCCTATTTATGATAATGATATTGGTCTTTTAGTACCGCCTGTTATGGAGGATAAATTTGATTATGATTACAATATGCCTCCTATATTTGATGATGAGAATAATAATGATAGCTACTTTGTTGAATTTGCTCCCACTACAACTAATAAAATTGAATATGCCTATGTGGAGAGTAATAATTTTATGCATGAGACTCATGATAAGAATGCTTTATGTGATAGTTATATTGTTGAGTTTGCTCATGATGCTACTGAAAGTTATTATGAGAGAGGAAAATATGGTTGTAGAAATTTTTATGTTACTAAAACACCTCTCTATGTGCTGAAATTTTTGAAACTACACTTGTTTTATCTTCCTGATCTTGTCACTTTGCTTTTCATGAATTTATTTGTGTACAAGATTCCTTTTCATAGGAAGCATGTTAGGCTTAAATTTGTTTTGAATTTGCCTCTTGATGCTCTCTTTTGCTTCAAATACTATTTCTTGCGAGTGCATCATTAAAACTGCTGAGCCCATCTTAATGGCTATAAAGAAAAGCGCTTATGGGAGACAACCCATGTTTTTACCTACAGTACTTTGTTTTTATTTTGTGTCTTGGAAGTTGTTTACTACTGTAGCAACCTCTCCTTATCTTAGTTTTGTGTTTTGTTGTGCCAAATTAAGCCGTTGATAGAAAAGTAAGTACTAGATTTGGATTACTGCGCAGTTCCAGATTTCTTTGCTGTCACGAATCTGGGTCTACCTCCCTGTAGGTAGCTCAGAAAATTAAGCCAATTTACGTGCATGATCCTCAGATATGTACGCAACTTTCATTCAATTTGAGCATTTTCATTTGAGCAAGTCTGGTGCCATTTTAAAATTCGTCAATACGAACTGTTCTGTTTTGACAGATTCTGCCTTTTATTTCGCATTGCCTCTTTTGCTATGTTGGATGAATTTCTTTGATCCACTAATGTCCAGTAGCATTATGCAATGTCCAGAAGTGTTAAGAATGATTGTGTCACCTCTGAATATGTCAATTTATATTGTGCACTAACCCTCTAATGAGTTGTTTCGAGTTTGGTGTGGAGGAAGTTTTCAAGGATCAAGAGAGGAGTATGATGCAACATGATCAAGGAGAGTGAAAGCTCTAAGCTTGGGGATGCCCCGGTGGTGCACCCCTGCATATATTAAGAAGACTCAAGCATCTAAGCTTGGGGATGCCCAAGGCATCCCCTTCTTCATCGACAACATTATCAGGTTCCTCCCCTGAAACTATATTTTTATTCCATCACATCTTATGTGCTTTTCTTGGAGCATCGGTTTGTTTTTGTTTTTGTTTTGTTTGAATAAAATGGATCCTAGCATTCACTTTATGGGAGAGAGACACGCTCCGCTGTAGCATATGGACAAGTATGTCCTTGGTTTCTACTCATAGTATTCATGGCGAAGTTTCTTCTTCGTTAAATTGTTATATGGTTGGAATTGGAAAATGATACATGTAGTAATTGCTATAAATGTCTTGGGTAATGTGATACTTGGCAATTGTTGTGCTCATGATTAAGCTCTTGCATCATATGCTTTGCACCCATTAATGAAGAAATACATAGAGCATGCTAAAATTTGGTTTGCATATTTGGTTTCTCTAAGGTCTAGATAATTTCTAGTATTGAGTTTGAACAACAAGGAAGACGGTGTAGAGTCTTATAATGTTTTCAATATGTCTTTTATGTGAGTTTTGCTGCACCGGTTCATCCTTGTGTTTGTTTCAAATAAGCCTTGCTAGCCTAAACCTTGTATCGAGAGGGAATACTTCTCATGCATCCAAAATACTTGAGCCAACCACTATGCCATTTGTGTCCACCATACCTACCTACTACATGGTATTTTCCGCCATTCCAAAGTAAATTGCTTGAGTGCTACCTTTAAAATTCCATCATTCACCTTTGCAATATATAGCTCATGGGACAAATAGCTTAAAAACTATTGTGGTATTGAATATGTAATTATGCACTTTATCTCTTATTAAGTTGCTTGTTGTGTGATAACCATGTTCACTGGGGACGCCATCAACTATTCATTGTTGAATTTCATGTGAGTTGCTATGCATGTCCGTCTTGTCTGAAGTAAGAGAGATCTACCACCCTATGGTTAAGCATGCATAATGTTAGAGAAGAACATTGGGCCGCTAACTAAAGCCATGATCCATGGTGGAAGTTTCAGTTTTGGACATATATCCTCAATCTCAAATGAGAAAATTATTAATTGTTGTTACATGCTTATGCATAAAAGAGGAGTCCATTATCTGTTGTCTATGTTGTCCCGGTATGGATGTCTAAGTTGAAGAATAATCAATAGCGAGAAATCCAATGCGAGCTTTCTCCTTAGACCTTTGTACAGGCGGCATAGAGGTACCCCTTTGTGACACTTGGTAAAAACATGTGCATTGTGATGATCCGGTAGTCCAAGCTAATTAGGACAAGGTGCGGGCACTATTAGTACACTATGCATGAGGCTTGCAACTTATAAGATATAATTTACATGATGCATATGCTTTATTACTACCGTTGACAAAATTGTTTCATGTTTTCAAAATCAAAGCTCTAGCACAAATATAGCAATTGATGCTTTTCCTCTATGGAGGACAATTCTTTTACTTTCAATGTTGAGTCAGTTCACCTATTTCTCTCCACCTCAAGAAGCAAACACTTGTGTGAACTGTGCATTGATTCCTACATACTTGCTTATTGCACTTATTATATTACTCTATGTTGACAATATCCATGAGATATACATGTTACAAGTTGAAAGCAACCGCTGAAACTTAATCTTCTTTTGTGTTGCTTCAATGCCTTTACTTTGAATTATTGCTTTATGAGTTAACTCTTATGCAAGACTTAATTGATGCTTGTCTTGAAGTACTATTCATGAAAAGTCTTTGCTTTATGATTCACTTGTTTACTCATGTCATATACATTGTTTTGATCGCTGCATTCACTACATATGCTTTACAAATAGTATGATCAAGATTATGATGGCATATCACTCCAGAAATTATCTGTGTTATCGTTTTGCTCGGGACGAGCAGAACTAAGCTTGGGGATGCTGATACGTCTCCAACGTATCGATAATTTCTTATGTTCCATGCCACATTATTGATGTTATCTACATGTTTTATGCACACTTTATGTCATATTCGTGCATTTTCGGAACTAACCTATTAACAAGATGCCGAAGTGCCATTCCTGTTTTGCTGTTTTTTGGTTTCAGAAATCCTAGTAAGGAAATATTCTCGGAATTGGACGAAACGCCCAGGGGCCTATTTTTCCACGAAGCTTCCGAAGTCCGAGACGAAACGAAGTGGGGCCACAGGGTGCCCAAACCCTAGGGCGGCGCGGCCCCCTTGCCACGCCGCCCTCATCTGGGGCCCTGTGCCCCCTCTTGCCCTTCCGCCTACTTAAAGCCTCCATGACGGAACCCCCAGTGAGAGCCACGATACGGAAAACGTTCCAGAGACGCCGCCAACGCCGATCCCATCTCGGGGGATCCAGGAGATCGCCTCCGGCACCCCAGGGGAATCATCTCCCGGAGGACTCTACACCACCATGGTCGCCTCCGGTGTGATGTGTGAGTAGTATACCCCTGGACTATGGGTCCATAGCAGTAGCTAGATGGTTGTCTTCTCCCTATTGTGCTATCATTGTCGGATCTTGTGAGCTGCCTAACATGATCAAGATCATCTATCTGTAATTCTATATGTTGCGTTTGTTGGGATCCGATGAATAGAGAATACTTGTTATGTTGATTATCAAAGTTATATCTACGTGTTGTTTATGATCTTGCATGCTTTCCGTTACTAGTAGATGCTCTGGCCAAGTAGATGCTTGTAACTCCAAGAGGGAGTACTTATGCTCGATAGTGGGTTCATGCCTGCATTGACACCTGGGACAGTGACAGAAAGTTCTAAGGTTGTGTTGTGCTGTTGCCACTAGGGATAAAACATTGATGCTATGTCTAAGGATGTAGTTGTTGATTACATTACGCACCATACTTAATGCAATTGTCTGTTGCTTTGCAACTTAATACTGGAGGGGGTTCGGATGATAACCTGAAGGTGGACTTTTTAGGCATAGATGCAGTTGGATGGCGGTCTATGTACTTTGTCGTAATGCCCAATTAAATCTCACTATACTCATCATGATATGTATGTGCATGGTCATGCCCTCTTTATTTGTCAATTGCCCAACTGTAATTTGTTCACCCAACATGTTGTTCGTCTTATGGGAGAGACACCTCTAGTGAACTGTGGACCCCGGTCCAATTCTCTTTACTGAAATACAATCTGCAATACTTGTTCTACTGTTTTCTGCAAACAATCATCTTCCACACAATACGGTTAACTCTTTGTTACAGCAAGCCGGTGAGATTGACAACCTCACTGTTTCGTTGGGGCAAAGTACTTTGGTTGTGTTGTGCAGGTTCCACGTTGGCGCCGGAATCCCGGTGTTGCGCCGCACTACATCTCGCCGCCATCAACCTTCAACGTGCTTCTTGACTCCTACTGGTCCGATTAAACCTTGGTTTCTTACTGAGGGAAACTTGCCGCTGTGCGCATCACACCTTCCTCTTGGGGTTCCCAACGGACGTGCCAACCACACGCATCAATAATCAACATAACATAGTATTCTCTATCCATCGGATCCCGACAAACACAACATATAGCATTACAAATAGATGATCTTGATCATGTTAGGCAGCTCACAAGATCCAACAATGAAGCACATAAGGAGAAGACGACCATCTAGCTACTATGGACCCATAGTCCAGGGGTGAACTACTCACTCATCACTCCGGAGGCGACCATGGCGGTGAAGAGTCCTCCGGGAGATGATTCCCCTCTCCGGCGGGTGCCGGAGGCAATCTCCTGAATCTCCCGAGATGGGATTGGCGGCGGCGGCGTCTCAGTAAGGTTTTCCGTATCGTGGCTCTCGGTACTGGGGGTTTCCCGACGGAGGCTTTAAGTAGGCGGAAGGGCAGGTCAAAGGGCGTCACGGGGGCCCCACACGCTAGGGCCATGCGGGCCCTATGCTGGCCGCGCCGCCCTAGTGTGGCGGCGCCCCGTGGCCCCACTTCGTCTCCCTCCGGTCTTCTGGAAGCTTCGTGTAAAAATAGGCCCCTGGCGTTGATTTCGTCCAATTCCGAGAATATTTCCTTTGTAGGATTTCTGAAACCAAAAACAGCAGAAAACAACGGCTCTTCGGCATCTCGTTAATAGGTTAGTGCCGGAAAATGCATAAATATGACATAAAGTATACATAAAACATGTAGATATCATCAATAATGTGGCATGGAACATAAGAAATTATCGATACGTCGGAGACGTATCAGAGGCCCTCAAGGGTTGTGCTAGTGACTAGGGAAGAATATTCTTCCGATGAAGTTGAAAGTTCTAGTGATGATGAAGAAGAAGAAAGCTCAAAGGAAGTGGCCGCCATTGTCACTACCAACATTCCCTCTTCATCTCTCTTTGAATCCCCCAATGAGAATCCTCATATCAAGAATGCACATTGCTTCATGACAAGGTCCACCTTGGACACATCTATTGTGCTATCAACTCAAGAAGAATATACCTCCGGAGATGATGATGTTGATGATGAAGAAGATGCAACCTCAAATGGATTGGTTGCTCTTGCCTCCCTCTCCACTAACTCTTCATCACCAAGTGAATCCCCCAATGAAGTCATTCATGTGGAGGAAGAAAGTTGCCTCATGGCTAAATCTTCCGAGGTATCATCTCCTAACCCCTCTATGCCTAACATATCAAATGATCTAGGGGTTGATCTTGCTAGTCTAAAAGTGAAACAAGAAATGCTAGATTTTGATGAGTTCATTCTTAACTTACAAGGTGACACTAGAAAGCATGTTTCCAATCTCATGATTCGTCTAGCACAACTAAATGATACTCTTGAGAAAAATGTCAAATAGAGAGAGAAGACTCTCTTGAAATACATGCTCTTAAAAATGCTCTTGAGGAAAGTCAAGAAAATATAGCTTCTCTTGAAGAGAGGCTAGAAACTCTTGAAGAGCCTCAAGATAAAATTAACAAGCTCACTAAAGCTAGAGATCTTGCTAGATCTAAGACTAAAGTGCTTAAAAAGGAAAAGGCCAAACTTGGTGTTGATCATGAGAAACTTGTGAAGGATCTAGATGAACTAGACAAGGCTCACAAAGCCTTGAAGAGTGAATACTCTCTCCTCTCCAAGTCTAATGAGCAACTTGAAATTAGGCTTGCTTCATATGACATACCTAGTACCTCTACTCCTTCATGTGATCATGCAAATATTATTGAGGAAAATGCTAGGTTAAAGGATGAACTTGCTAAGGCCTCCTCTCCCCAAAATAAACTTTCCTTGGATGATCTTTTGAATAAGCAAAGGTCAAACAACGGGAAGGAGGGCCTTGGTTATAATGCCAAGGCAAAGAAGGCAAACAAGAAAAAGGCCAAGCCCGCACAAGAAAAGAAGAAAGCTATCACTAATGGTGAAGCCCCTAAGGGCAAAACCATTAATGATGATGATGCGGGAATTGCTAACCCTCACTATGTTCTATTCAAAGATTATTATGGTGATGTTTATGCTAAATATGTTGGCCCATATGATGGTTATGTTGCTTGGTCTATTTGGGTCCCAAAGACCCTTGTTGCTAACAAAAGAGGACCCATTGAGAAATGGGTACCTAAATCCAAGAATTGATCTCATGTAGGACTATGCCGCCGGAGGTTCAAAATGGGTACTTGATAGTGGATGTACAAGTCATATGACCGGCGGCAAGAACCTCATAAAGGAGTTGAGGCCCAATATAAATAATAGGGATTTCTATTTTCGTGCCCTCGGGTCGTTAGTTGTACTCAGTTTTCCCCAGCCCCTTAGTTTTTCCTCAGTTTTCCCCAAGCCTATGTTTGAAACCCGCAGAACGAGCTCAGACGGAAGGAATCCGTTTATTTGCACGTTCGTGCTGACGTGTTGCGCCGCGTCGTCGTGGGGCCGCGTCGTGTGGGGCCGCATCGTGTGGGGCGTCGCGTGGGGTTGGTAGAAAGGGACCGCGTGGGACAGGACGAGAAGCGTTTGGTTGCACGTGAGCAGGAGCTGGGTTTTGTCTCTCTCGGCCCAAATTGGCATTTTTAAGAGCACCTTTTCCCCTCTTTCTCTCTCTGTCTTTTTCACCAAATTAGTATCAAATCTAGAGAAGCTTCTATTTCTGTCTTTCTTCAATATGGCAGCAAATCTAGTAGCAAATCTCTGGGGTTATTTATGCCTTTTGGCCCTCGTTTTTTGCCCAATATGGCAGCAAATCTAGAAGCTAGTATATGATAAATTCTCAACAGCATAATCAGAAAACTAAGTATAATACATAAACTGCATACAGCAGCCAAAAGCAGCCAATAACGTTGTTAATGTTCACGACAAACTAAGCTGAAAAATATACAAGACGCACGCAATGTATGGACAACAAGAAGATTAGGATACCCCAGGATGAATGAATTTGTTCTTCATTCCTCCTCATATATTTCTTCTTCCCCCCATCCGTGCATTACCCCAAGGAAATATGCATTGAACTCCTTCCGTCTGCAGTGTGAGGCCAATACATCCTCCAAACGGTATGGCCTGTGTTCATTTCTCATACCGTAGAGTCCTATTCTATCCACACGTAGTGGCCACTCATCCCAGGCCTTTGTATCATGAGAGTACTCTCTGATATAACCCAAATCCGTGTAGTAGATGCTGCCAGGTCGAAGTGTCGGGTACACTCTGGTGTCGACGGAGATACACCGGATATAATTCACGAAGAAGGCATTACTGCCAATGTTACTAACCGGATGGAGAGAGCGGCTCTGAGTGTCCACACGGTACACCAATGGTTTGCCCGCCAAAGCCTCGCTGACCAACAACACAAGCAGCAGATCACCATCCGACTTCACAAGGTAGAACTTCTGACGTCCAAGTTCTGGAAATGAAATTAGTGTCTCCATCTTGACAGTGCTCGCTGATACGTCTCCGACGTATCGATAATTTCTTATGTTCCATGCCACATTATTGATGTTATCTACATGTTTTATGCACACTTTATGTCATATTCGTGCATTTTCTGAACTAACCTATTAACAAGATGCCGAAGTGCCATTCTGTTTCTGCTGTTTTTGGTTTCAGAAATCCTAGTAACGAAATATTCTCGGAATTGGACGAAATCAACGCCCAGGGTCCTATTTTGCCACGAAGCTTCCAGAAGTCCGAAGATGAGACGAAGTGGGGCCACGAGGTGGCCACACCCTAGGGCGGCGCGGCCCCCCCTTGGCCGCGCGGCCCTGTGGTGTGCGGCCCTCGTGCCGCCTCCTGACCTGCCCTTCCGCCTACTTAAAGCCTCCGTTGCGAAACCCCCAGTACCGAGAGCCACGATACGGAAAACCTTTCAGAGACGCCGCCACCACCGATCCCATCTCGGGGGATCCAGGAGATCGCCTCCGGCACCCTGCCGGAGAGGGGAATCATCTCCCGGAGGACTCTACGCCGCCATGGTCGCCTCCGGAGTGATGTGTGAGTAGTCTACCCCTGGACTATGGGTCCATAGCAGTAGCTAGATGGTTGTCTTCTCCCCATTGTGCTTCATTGTCGGATCTTGTGAGCTGCCTAACATGATCAAGATCATCTATCGTAATTCTATATGTTGCGTTTGTTGGGATCCGATGAATAGAGAATACTTGTTATGTTGATTATCAAAGTTATGTCTATATGTTGTTTATGATCTTGCATGCTCTCCGTTACTAGTAGATGCTCTGGCCAAGTAGATGCTTGTAACTCCAAGAGGGAGTATTTATGCTCGATAGTGGGTTCATGCCTCCATTGATATCTGGGACAGTGACAGAGTTCTAAGGTTGTGGATGTGCTGTTGCCACTAGGGATAAAACATTAGTGCTATGTTCAAGGATGTAGTTACTAGTTACATTACGCACAATACTTAATGCAATTGTCTGTTGTTAGCAACTTAATACTGGAGGGGGTTCGGATGATAACCTGAAGGTGGACTTTTTAGGCATAGATGCATGCTGGATGGCGGTCTATGTACTTTGTCGTAATGCCCAATTAAATCTCACTATACTCATCATAATATGTATGTGCATGGTCATGCCCTCTTTATTTGTCAATTGCCCAACTGTAATTTGTTCACCCAACATGCTGTTTATCTTATGGGAGAGACACCTCTAGTGAACTATGGACCCCGGTCCAATTCTCTATACTGAAATACAATCTACTGCAATACTTGTTCTACTGTTTTCTGCAAACAATCATCTTCCACACAATACGGTTAATCCTTTGTTACAGCAAGCCGGTGAGATTGACAACCTCACTGTTTCGTTGGGGCAAAGTACTTTGGTTGTGTTGTGCAGGTTCCACGTTGGCGCCGGAATCTCGGTGTTGCGCCGCACTACATCCCGCCGCCATCAACCTTCAACGTGCTTCTTGACTCCTACTGGTTCGATTAAACCTTGGTTTCTTACTTACTGCCGTGCGCATCACACCTTCCTCTTGGGGTTCCCAACGGACGTGTCAACCACACGCATCAAGCAAATTTCTGGCGCCGTTGCCGGGAGATCAAGACACGCTGCAGGGGAGTCTCCACTTCTCAATCTCTTTACTTTGTTTTTGTCTTGCTTAGTTTTATTTACTACTTTGTTTGCTGCACTAAATCAAAATACAAAAAAATTAGTTGCTAGTTTTACTTCATTTGCTATCTTGTTTTCTATATCAAAAACACAAAAAAATTAGTTACTTGCATTTACTTTATCTAGTTTGCTTTATTTACTGTCTTGCACTCTACATTAAAAATACAAAAAAATTAGTTACTTTTGTTACCATGTCTAGCTCTGAACCTGTTACTTCTTCACCTGAAGAATTAGTCTTTACTTTTAAACAAGGGGATGAGGAGAGTTTTAAGGATGCTTGGTCTAGAATTTTTACTTCTTATCGTAAAACTGAACCTCAAATGACTCTAAGTTTGCTCCTTAGTAATTTTTATTTTGGTCTTATGGTTCGCTATAGATATGCTTTGGATACTTTAGTGGGAGGAGATTTCCTTCATTGCAATGGGGATCAAGCTTTTAATGCCATAAAGAAGTTGGTTGCATCACATGATTCAGCTAATAACTTTGATTCAGCCCTCACTAGCATTTATAGTAGATTAAACAATCTCGAGATAAGTACATCTCGCTTGGATGATAACTATTGCCATGTTCGTAATCGTCTTGAACAAGTTTTAGTGAACTCTAAACTTTCATTATGGGATCCTACTGTTAAAATTGTTATCGGTGATCGAACTCTTCGTGCCAACTGTGATATTATGTCTGAATTTTGCCTTATGCCTGAGAGCATTTATAAATCTTTGAAACTTTGGGGAATCGATGAAGGAGGAGAAGAAATAACTCTCATTAATAACTCTGTTATAATTCCTAAGGGAATAGCTGCAGGTGTGCATACAACCATTCTTGGAAGAACAATATCCATTGATTATCTTGTTATTGAATGCGTAGGGACAGGAAAAATCACACTCGGAAGATCCCTGCTGAAATTATTGGGAGCAGTCATTGATGTGGGAGAAGGCACCCTAGAATTCACCTCTACACCGGGAGGAAATCATATATTTCCTAAATCAAAGGGAAAGAAAAACAATAAGAAAGGTAAGGGTAAAGCCCAAGGTAAGGTTGACACACCATCTCTTGATAATACTTGATACACACTTTCTGCGCCTAGCTGAAAGGCGTTAAAGAAAAGCGCTTGTGGGAGACAACCCATGTTTTTACCTACAGTACTTTGTTTTTATTTTGTGTCTTGGAAGTTGTTTACTACTGTAGCAACCTCTCCTTATCTTAGTTTAGTGTTTTGTTGTGCCAAGTAAAGTCGTTGATAGTAAAGTTCATACTAGATTTGGATTACTGCGCAGAAACAGATTTCTTTGCTGTCATGAATCTGGGCTGTTTTCCCTGTAGGTAACTCAGAAAATTATGCCAATTTACGTGAGTAATCCACAGATATGTACGCAACTTTCATTCAATTTGAGCATTTTCATTTGAGCAAGTCTGGTGGCCTAATAAAATCCATCTTTACGGACTGTTCTGTTTTGACAGATTCTGCCTTTTATTTCGCATTGCCTCTTTTGCTATGTTGGATGAATTTCTTTGATCCATTAATGTCCAGTAGCTTTATGCAATGTCCAGAAGTGTTAAGAATGATTGTGTCACCTCTGAACAAGTTAATTTTTATTGTCGCTAACCCTCTAATGAGTTGTTCTAAGTTTGGTGTGGAGGAAGTTTTCAAGGATCAAGAGAGGAGTATGATGCAACATGATCAAGGAGAGTGAAAGCTTGGGGGATGCCCCGGTGGTTCACCCCTGCATATTCTAAGAAGACTCAAGCGTCTAAGCTTGGGGATGCCCAAGGCATCCCCTTCTTCATCGACAACATTATCAGGTTCCTCCCCTGAAACTATATTTTTATTCCATCACATCTTATGTGCTTTGCTTGGAGCGTCGGTTTGTTTTTGTTTTTTGTTTTGTTTGAATAAAATGGATCCTAGCATTCACTTTATGGGAGAGAGACACGCTCCGCTGTAGCATATGGACAAGTATGTCCTTAGTTTCTACTCATAGTATTCATGGCGAAGTTTCTTCTTCGTTAAATTGTTATATGGTTGGAATTGGAAAATGATACATGTAGTAATTGCTATTAATGTCTTGGGTAATGTGATACTTGGCAATTGTTGTGCTCATGTTTAAGCTCTTGCATCATATGCTTTGCACCCATTAATGAAGAAATACATAGAGCATGCTAAAATTTGGTTTGCATATTTGGTTTCTCT
Source organism: Lolium multiflorum (assembly GCA_030979885.1). Lineage (NCBI taxonomy): Eukaryota > Viridiplantae > Streptophyta > Magnoliopsida > Poales > Poaceae > Lolium > Lolium multiflorum. Next base: position 230,896,517 of record CM061747.1, read on the forward strand.
AAGGTCTAGATAATTTCTAGTATTGAGTTTGAACAACAAGGAAGACGGTGTAGAGTCTTATAATGTTTTCAATATGTCTTTTATGTGAGTTTTGCTGCACCGGTTCATCCTTGTGTTTGTTTCAAATAAGCCTTGCTAGCCTAAACCTTGTATCGAGAGGGAATACTTCTCATGCATCCAAAATACTTGAGCCAACCACTATGCCATTTGTGTCCACCATACCTACCTACTACATGGTATTTTCCGCCATTCCAACGTAAATTGCTTGAGTGCTACCTTTAAAATTCCATCATTCACCTTTGCAATATATAGCTCATGGGACAAATAGCTTAAAAACTATTGTGGTATTGAATATGTACTTATGCACTTTATCTCTTATTAAGTTGCTTGTTGTGCGATAACCATGTTCACTGGGGACGCCATCAACTACTCTTTGTTGAATTTCATGTGAGTTGCTATGCATGTTCGTCTTGTCTGAAGTAAGAGAGATCTACCACCTTATGGTTAAGCATGCATATTGTTAGAGAAGAACATTGGGCCGCTAACTAAAGCCATGATCCATGGTGGAAGTTTCAGTTTTGGACAAATATCCTCAATCTCATATGAGAAAATTATTAATTGTTGTTACATGCTTATGCATAAAAGAGGAGTCCATTATCTGTTGTCTATGTTGTCCCGGTATGGATGTCTAAGTTGAGAATAATCAATAGCGAGAAATCCAATGCGAGCTTTCTCCTTAGACCTTTGTACAGGCATAGAGGTACCCCTTTGTGACACTTGGTTAAAACATGTGCATTCGATGATCCGGTAGTCCAAGCTAATTAGGACAAGGTGCGGGCACTATTAGTACACTATGCATGAGGCTTGCAACTTGTAAGATATAATTTACATGATACATATGCTTTATTACTACCGTTGACAAAATTGTTTCATGTTTTCAAAATCAAAGCTCTAGCACAAATATAGCAATCGATGCTTTTCCTCTATGGAGGACCATTCTTTTACTTTCATTGTTGAGTCAGTTCACCTATTTCTCTCCACCTCAAGAAGCAAACACTTGTGTGAACTGTGCATTGATTCCTACATATTTGCTTATTGCACTTATTATATTACTCTATGTTGACAATATCCATGAGATATACATGTTACAAGTTGAAAGCAACCGCTGAAACTTAATCTTCCTTTGTGTTGCTTCAATGCCTTTACTTTGAATTATTGCTTTATGAGTTAACTCTTATGCAAGACTTATTGATGCTTGTCTTGAAGTGCTATTCATGAAAAGTCTTTGCTATATGATTCACTTGTTTACTCATGTCATATACATTGTTTTGATCGCTGCATTCACTACATATGCTTTACAAATAGTATGATCAAGGTTATGATGGCATGTCACTCCAGAAATTATCTGTGTTATCGTTTTACCTGCTCGGGACGAGCTAAACTTGGGGATGCGATACGTCTCCGACGTATCGATAATTTCTTATGTTCCATGCCACATTATTGATGTTATCTACATGTTTTATGCACACTTTATGTCATATTCGTGCATTTTCTGGAACTAACCTATTAACAAGATGCCTAAGTGCCAGTTGCTGTTTTCTGCTGTTTTTGGTTTCAGAAATCCTAGTAACGAAATATTCTCGGAATTGGATGAAATCAACGCCCAGGGTCCTATTTTGCCACGAAGCTTCCAGAAGTCCGAAGAGGAGACGAAGTGGGGCCACGAGGTGGCCACACCCTAGGCGGCGCGGCCCCCCTTGGCCACGCGGCCCTGTGGTGTGGGGCCCTCGTGCCGCCTCCTGACCTGCCCTTCCGCCTACTTAAAGCCTCCGTTGCGAAACCCCCAGTACCGAGAGCCACGATACGGAAAACCTTTCAGAGACGCCGCCGCCGCCGATCCCATCTCGGGGGATCCAGGAGATCGCCTCCGGCACCCTGAGGGAATCATCTCCCGGAGGACTCTACGCCGCCATGGTCGCCTCCGGAGTGATGTGTGAGTAGTCTACCCCTGGACTATGGGTCCATAGCAGTAGCTAGATGGTTGTCTTCTCCCCATTGTGCTTCATTGTCGGATCTTGTGAGCTGCCTAACATGATCAAGATCATCTATCTGTAATTCTATATGTTGCGTTTGTTGGGATCCGATGAATAGAGAATACTTGTTATGTTGATTATCAAAGTTATGTCTATGTGTTGTTTATGATCTTGCATGCTCTCCGTTACTAGTAGATGCTCTGGCCAAGTAGATGCTTGTAACTCCAAGAGGGAGTATTTATGCTCGATAGTGGGTTCATGCCTCCATTGATATCTGGGACAGTGACAGAAAGTTCTAAGGTTGTGGATGTGCTGTTGCCACTAGGGATAAAACATTAGTGCTATGTTCAAGGATGTAGTTACTAGTTACATTACGCGCAATACTTAATGCAATTGTCTGTTGTTAGCAACTTAATACTGGAGGGGTTCGGATGATAACCTGAAGGTGGACTTTTTAGGCATAGATGCATGCTGGATGGCGGTCTATGTACTTTGTCGTAATGCCCAATTAAATCTCACTATACTCATCATAATATGTATGTGCATGGTCATGCCCTCTTTATTTGTCAATTGCCCAACTGTAATTTGTTCACCCAACATGTTGTTTATCTTATGGGAGAGACACTTCTAGTGAACTATGGACCCCGGTCCAATTCTCTATACTGAAATACAATCTACTGCAATACTTGTTCTACTGTTTCTGCAAACAATCATCTTCCACACAATACGGTTAATCCTTTGTTACAGCAAGCCGGTGAGATTGACAACCTCACTTTCGTTGGGGCAAAGTACTTTGGTTGTGTTGTGCAGGTTCCACGTTGGCGCCGGAATCTCTGGTGTTGCGCCGCACTACATCCCGCGCCATCAACCTTCAACGTGCTTCTTGACTCCTACTGGTTCGATTAAACCTTGGTTTCTTACTGAGGGAAACTTGCCGCTGTGCGCATCACACCTTCCTCTTGGGGTTCCCAACGGACGTGTCAACCACACGCATCACGCGCTGCTGCAACTGTACATTGGTGCACACTATTCTTCCGATCTCAAAATTGTCCGCAGCTACTGCATACAGTTCACCATTGAACGGGGTAATGCAACGCAGACAATGGTTCTTGATCGAAAATCTTCCCTCCCCAATCTTCATTTATATCCTTAGTTGGAGTGCTCTCATCGACCCAACCAATTTCCGGCGGGTAATGTGCGGCAACGAAGACCATAGTCGGGGATTTGATAACAACGACTGATTTCAGAAAAACAGATGGCATCTGCGCCTCAAACATAGTGTTCGATTTCTTTGTGAGTGGGTTCAGAAGCCGTATCTTGTGCGGCGGGTTCTTCTGGCAAGCACGATGACGCCACGGCAAAAGCCGACGAAGTAGTATCTAAAATATATTGATGAAGATAACATTCAGCACTAAGATGTTTAAGATTGAAAATAAAAAGGTAGATATGGAGGAATTTGAACCTTGTATGAACTTCCGATAGATCTATGGTGACGTAGCGTGATGTGCCGAGTTGGAGGAAGGTGAACTCAGCGACGCGTGGAAGGGCGTGGTGTAGCATGATCCATTCGTCCAGGTGCACGTCGGGCTCAGGCAAACCTGAGCGCCAATTTCTACAGACTTGCCTCATAGCAGAGTAGGTGTCGGCGTACTCCTCGTTCGCCAGTAAGCATTCGCCGATCTTGTGAAGTGGTCCATCAGCCGAGAGAGAGGCCCAGTTCACGGAGGAGCCGCCCTCGGAGGCGACGCGCTCGGCGGCGACGCGCTCGGCGGCGACGGGCTCGGCGGCGACGGGCTCGGCGGCGACGGGCTCGGAGGCGACGGGCTCGGCGGCGACGGGCTCGGAGGCGACGGCCGCCGGCGCATTCTTCTTCTCCATCGCCGGCAGGGTAGCGTGCGACGGCGGTTGGGTTTTTTTCAATTTAGAGAAGTTGATGGGACGTGAGAGGGGTGGTTTCGTGCGTGAGCGAGAATGAGACGACTGTGTGCAGAGGGAGGGAGGGAGGGAGGGAGGGGCTTACGCGTCCTAAATGCGACCCGCGTCCTACGCGTCCACTATTTGCACGTCTGCACCGCGACACGCGTCAACAATGGCACGTCTTCCACTTCTGCACCGCAACACGCGTCCTCGGGTCTAACCCTGGAAATTTAGATATACTCAGGTATACCCTCGAGTCATATACTAGCATTTTTTGTGTGCTCAGTTTTCGCCTTGAGTGCTAATACTGGCTAGTGCAATATAATCAGTTTTACCCTCAAGTGGCTGGTCAACAGAGAGTCAACAAATGGGATTAACTAGTTAAATGAGTTATTTAATGTGCAAAAAATTCCGAAAAAGAGTGGCACTTACTCATTGAGTCTTTACCACAAATTGCCACTTCTCAAATCATAGATAAATCAAGTTTCACCACAAATTGCCACTTCTCAAATCATCTAGTAGCTATGAAGGTGCATGGTTTTCCATAATAAGCCCTACCCAAAACAGCTTTCCCCAAAACATACTTTGTCTGAATGAGGCCATAATTTTCACACTCATGTAGATTTGTATTGCAAATAGTTTGAGGTAGGCCAAGATGGGTTTCATTGTACAAAACACACATTTTCCATTTTTTAAATCTCATATTTGAATCCCTTAGTCTGTTTATTACACAGGTGCCCTTGGTTTCTTGATACTACTCAGTTTTGCCCTCTCCCTCCACAAATTCTCGCAGACGTGCAACATTGCCCTGATTGGTCTAGCCCATGTCACGCGGATCGTGCCCGCCGACCGTTGATCGTATGATCTAACGGGCAGGATAACCCTCTCTCTCTCTGTCGGCGGTTACCTTCCACTCTCTAAGTATGCTAAAGGGCGGTTTTCTGTATTCATTTTCACGCACTAAAAATTATAAACTCTTTTAGGCATTACTTTTCACGCAAAAAATGATAAACCATCACCGATTTGTTGTAGCCATTAATTTTCATGCAAAAAATGATAAACCATCACCGATTTGTTGTAGCCATTAATTTTCATGCAAAAAATGATAAACCATCACCGATTTGTTGTAGCCATTAATTTTCACGCAAAAAATGATAAACCATCACCGATTTGTTGTAGCCATTAATTTTCACGCAAAAAATGATAAACCATCACCGATTTGTTGTAGCCATTAATTTTCATGAAAAAATGATAAACCATCACCGATTTGTTGTAGCCATTACTTTTCACGCAAAAAATCTACCTATCTTTGTATAGAAGATCGTCTGTATGATTTTTTAGGTCATTTAGAGAAGGTAGAAAAAAATCCCTTTGAGAAGGTCGAAAAAACCTAACTTGTTACAAAAGCTTGTTTCAGTGAGACCTAACAAAATTTGGCATACATGATGCCATATCTATAACAACAAGGAATATCTAAAAGGGAAAGTTTCACAAAATTTGAAATTTAGGGCGAAAATGATGCCATACATGATGCCATAACTTGTTACAAAATCTGAAAATCAATTGGGTATTATAAAGGGAAATAAAAAGTTCGAAAAATGTAAAAACGAAACCATCTATCTATCTATCTATGTATAGAAGATCAGCTGTATGAAATTTGAGGTCATTTAGGGAATGTAGAAAAAATCACCTTGTTAGAAAAGCTGGTTTCAGTGAGACGAAACGGCATGCGTTTAAGCAAAGTGATTTTTTCGAACATCTCCAAATGACCCCAAAATTGCCATACATGATGCCATACGTGTAACAACAAGGAACCCTATCTAAAAAGTGTCAAAAAGTTTGCCCAACCGTATAGCTCTATCAAAAAGAACCTCACCATGGCGCTAGTATAATTTTGGGCTTAGTTACAAACTTTCGTTACCTAACCTTCAACACGAAACTTGTTTCAAATCACTTTTGGCGTACAAGAAACAAATCCCACCTTGATTCGAGCACCACAACCTCCAAACGATGCCGATGCCGATATCGGCATGGTCAGAACGACTATGCTCGCCGCCACTGCTAGGTCACCGTCGGGATGCACCGTCAATCCCGTCCCCACATTCGATCACTAACACACCAGAGATACCGCCGAGGCCAATGCCGAACGTACATGATGCCAATGCCGAACATGCATGCACGCCGCTGTGGGCACGGCCACGCCGTCCCGCTATGCTGGACGCCACAGACCACCGCGAGGTCTTTCCCTTCGCCACCACACTCTTCTAGCACCCATCTATACACGCCAGAAAGGAGAGACACTAGTTTTCTCTACATTGCTCGCGTTCGTGTCGGACACGGTCAGTCAAAGTTTTGAGGTAGTCGTCGATGTCGTCGACCATTTCTTCTCTTCTTTGCATGGTTAAACGCGTCTAGTTCATATCTATCTAATGCGTCTGGTCTCGCCTCATGTAGTTCTTTGTGGACGTCGATCTCATCTCGGCACCCCGCATGCCACCTCCTTCGTGCCATCGCTGTAGAGCTCCGTTTAAAAATCTATTCCTACCCGTGTATTGCCCATTGTATCAGCGCCATGGCCCACTTGTCATTCGATATACCGAAGCCCCACTCGTGCGCGTTTTGGTCAGGGATACACCGATGCTTACGGTCAAACAAAGATGGATGGTCTGACGTGTCTTTGCGGGCTCTACATGGCCCCACTAGTCAGAAGATAACGGTCAACGGGCAACCGGCCGTTACATCACGTGTGATGGTTTCAGACAAAGGCTTGGGTAAAACTGAGGAAAAACTAAGGAGCTGGGGAAAACTGAGCACAACTAAGGACCCGAGGGCACGAAAATAGAAATCCCTAAATAATATCACCGTCTCCTTTGGCGATAATTCTACATCCGAGGTATTGGGTTTTGGCAAGGTTATGGTTGCACACAACATTACTCTTGTGGATGTCATGCTTGTCAAAACCCTTGGTTACAATTTACTTTCCGTTTCTGCCCTTGGCAAGATGGGTTTCGCCATCTTTATTGATAAAGATATTGTGGTCCTCTTGTGGAGCAAGACTCTAAAAGTCGCTTTCGTTGGGTATCGCGAACATAACTTGTATGTGGTGGACTTCTCGGGGACCACCACTTCAAGTGCGATGTGCCTATTCGGAAAGGCGGATGTGGGTTGGTTGTGGCATCGCCGCTTGGCCCATGTCAACATGAGAACTTTGCAAAGTCTTCACAAGGGGAACCATATTGTGGGACTAATGGAAAATGTTTCTTTTGCCAAAGATCGTGTTTGTAGGGCTTGTGTTGAAGGCAAAATGCATGACTCTCTGCACCCAAGCAAGACTATCATCTCTTCCAAGAGGATCTTGGAGCTCCTTCATGTGGATCTCTTTGGTCCTACCTCTCATGCAAGTCTTGGTGCGAAGAAATATTGCTTGGTAATTGTTGATGACTATTCAAGATACACTTGGGTCTACTTTCTCAATAAGAAAGATGAGACTCAACAAATCTTCATTGACTTTGCTACCGAGGTGCAACGCCAACACAATCTCCTCATTATGGCAATAAGAAGTGACAATGGCTCCGAGTTCAATAACTACACACTCAATGATTTTCTTAGTGATGAGGGGATAAGACATCAATATTCCGCTGCATACACCCCTCAACAAAATGGTGTTGCGGAGAGGAAGAACCGAACTCTCTTGGATATGGCAAGGTCTATGATTTTTGGGCCGAAGCTATCGCCACCGCTTGCCACTCTTCTAACCGGCTCTATCTCCGCAAGGGCTTGAACAAGACTCCAAATGAAATACTCACCGACAATAAGCCCAATATCTCATACTTCAAGGTGTTCGGTTGTAAGTGTTTCTATAAAATCAAAGGAGTTCGTTTATCTAAATTTTCTCCTAAAGCTTTGGAGGGTATATTTGTTGGTTACGGTGCCGAATCTCACACTTATAGAGTCTTTGATATATCTTCCAAGATTGTCATCGAATCTTGTAGTGTGAAGTTTGAAGAAAATGATGGCTCCCAAGTGGGGCAAGTTGATGTATGTGCAGGTGATGAAATACCTCAAGATGCCATAGTAAGAATGGGTGTGGGATTTTTTGAGGGACACGGTGTGGCGTCTCGGGAAGGACTATGCTCTACCACGGTGGAGCCCTCATCTTCTCAACATCAACAAACTCCATCTCTTGAAGCTAATGATGCACCAACCCAAGAACAAGAAGAAAACCCTCCCTCTCATGTACAAGATCAAGGACAATATCAATCAAGGATTCATGATGGATCCGATGAATATCCATTCAATATTCTCCTCTCACCGGATAATGTCCAAGATCAAGCACATGATATTGAGCAATCTCAAGAAATTGAGGAAGCTCAAGTTGAAGGTCAAGACGGGGACCCAAATGATCAAGTTGATCAAGTGACACCTCCAAGGCCAAGAAGAACCAAGGAGGAATTCGAGGCCCGTCGTCTAGCAAGAAGAGAAAGGAACCTTGAAATTTGTGAACACACTCATGACAAGGTCCTTGGTGATTTAAGGGCAAGTGTTACCACAAGAAGGCAATTGGCTAACTTTAGCAATCATCATGCTTATATCTCCTTAGTGGAACCAAAAAAGTGTTTGAAGCCCTTGAAGATTCGGATTGGTTGGAAGCTATGCACGATGAACTCAACAACTTCAAGCGCAATAAAGTATGGACTTTAGTAGAGAAGCCAAAGGGGTGCCGCAATGTTATAGGCACTAAATGGATTTTCAAGAACAAGCAAGATGAGTTTGGAAATGTTGTGAGGAACAAGGCAAGATTGGTGGCTCAAGGTTTCTCACAAGTTGAGGGAATTGACTTTGGAGAAACTTATGCTCTCGTGGCTCGCCTTGAGTCCATCCATATCCATCTTGCTTATGCATCGCATCATAACTTTAAGTTACAACAAATGGATGTGAAAAGTGCATTTCTTAATGGTCCTTTGCATGAAGAGGTTTATGTTAAGCAACCCCCGGGTTTGAGGATCTCAACTTTCCTAACCATGTCTATAAGCTTGATAAAGCACTTTATGGTCTCAAACAAGCTCCTAGAGCTTGGTACGAGCACCTTAAAGAATTGTTGATAGACCGTGGGTTTGATGTTGGGCTAATCGATCCCACTCTTTTTACTAAGAGGGTCAATGGGGAGCTTTTTGTTTGCCAATTATATGTTGATGATATTATCTTTGGCTCTACTAACAAGGCTTTCAATGATGAATTTTCAAAGCTTATGACCGATAGGTTTGAGATGTCTATGATGGGAGAGATGAAGTTCTTCCTTGGTTTTGAGATCAAGCAATTAAGAGAAGGAACCTTCATCAATCAAGCAAAATATCTCCAAGACATGCTCAAGAGGTTATAGATGACCGAGATGAGGGGTGTAGCCACTCCTATGGTTACTAAATGTCATCTTGCACTTGATCCCAATGGTAAAGAGGTGGATCAAAAGGTATATCGCTCCATGATTGGATCCTTGCTTTACATTTGTGCATCTAGACCGGACATAGTGTTGAGTGTTGGTGTGTGTGCAAGTTATCAAGCTTCTCCTAAGGAGAGTCACATGATGGCTCTCAAAAGAAACTTTCGATATTTATTTGATACCCCAAGATATGGTATTTGGTACCCTAAAGGCTCAAGTTTTATTCTCAATGGATACACCGATGCGGATTGGGCGGGAGACAAGGATGATAGGAAATCAACCTTCGGGGCTTGCCAATTCCTTGGTAGGTCCTTGGTGTGTTGGTCTTCTAAGAAGCAAAATTGTATATCTCTCTCCACCGCCGAAGCCGAATATGTTGCCACCGCAAGTGGATGCACTCAATTGTTATGGATGAGGCAAACTTTAAAGGAATACGGTGTCATTTGTGACAAAGTGCCTCTATTATGTGACAATGAAAGTGCCATCAAGATTGCCTATAATCCGGTGCAACATTCAAGAACGAAGCATATTGAGATCCGGAATCATTTCATTAGGGATCATGTTTCCCGTGGTGATATTGAGCTTATCTATGTTCCTACCAAAGATCAACTTGCCGATATATTCACGAAGCCTCTTGATGAAGCAAGGTTTTGCTATTTGAGGAATGAGCTAAATATCATTGATTCAAGGAGTATAGCTTGACCATCTTGCAAACACACCTTTATCTCAAAACTTTATTTGGTTTAGATGTGGGCATGGAAATAGGGGGAGTGCGGTTTAAATTATTGAGCTATCCCTCCCCCCATAATGCCAACATTAAGAAATCATTCTCTTTATATCATATGTTGATATGTGAGATTCAATGATGAGTAGTGGTTTGGGCCCAAGATATATCTTCGCGGTGCCATGCCATAACACTCATATATGGTGGCCTAGGCCACCACACTCTTCTTTGCGAAGAGTTGGAGTTATTTGGACCTGAGTGAAGCCTTCGTGGTTGTTGGTCTGGCTTTCGTAGAGACCACACTCCTCCGAACGTAGACGTACCTTCTTGCAAAGGAAGGGAACTACGGGAATCAACTCCGTGTCTCCGTGTGCTCCACTCTCGATTATCTCTATCCTTTATATGCTACAATAGTCAGATCAACAATTATATATGCTACAATAGTCAGATCAACAATTATGTTTATCTTTTGTTTATAACTTTTTTTGCAAATCTTCTCTTTATAACTTGTTTGATGCATTCATAATAAAACATTTCATTTCAATGAATCTTTTGGACATATATAATAATAGTAAACAAAAAATGAATTTACATGTATAATTGGACTCATTAGTGTATTTTCATACATTTATATTTATTTTATATGCTTAAATATCTTGGCAAAAAAATATAGAGCATAGTTGTTTATCATGATAAGAGGTTTCTAGAGTTAAAGGGGCATGCGTATGAAATGCCTATAAGTTTCCTCGGACAAATATGCTCTTTATGTGGCACTCACCAATTTACAAAACTTCAGTGTTTTTAACTTGACATTGAACAACAAATATGTATAACAAACACATACATGATACATAAACACAATATAATTGAACTTATAGTCGTTGCCATAGTTTGTCGCACAAGGCATGTCCCTCATCTTTTGTTGTGGTGGTTTCGTCGTGAGGTATGCAGTAACTTATAAGAAGTCAATGAGGATCTTGACTTCCATGGCTTAGCTCGGATGGTTGGCATGGGCTGTTGCATTCCCTCCCACCTGGGTTTGAACCTCTGTGCTTGCAATGATATGTATTTTGTTTGGCAAAACATAATATAGATGCAGACACTCACGAATAAATATATATACGCATCCCTACGAACGTACACACGCACATCCTGTCTCTATGAGCACCGTCAAGAGACCGAGTCCAAGAAAAAATCTGATGGGTCTTGAGATCAATGAAGTCACCACAGACGTATTGCTGTCAATGGGAATATCGTCTTCTACGAAGAATATTATGTCTTTACGAGACATCGAAGTGTTAAAACTAAGGTTTGAACTCTTGTGTACTTGAGGTGTCACTGTCCTCCTAACCATCTAACCACGGTTAGTTCTCTATAACAATAGGTTCTACTAACTAAATCTTATATAAAAATAAGTTAGGGGCCTCTACCATGAAGTCTTTTTTATTTTTAAAGATCTTGACTTCCTCCTTAAGAAAGCACTACAGCGAGCCAATGATGTCCAAAGAACCGCCGCAACTCCGCCACACAACCTTCGGAGAGCCGCACGATATAAAGTTCAAGGTGGTGTCTTCAAGAAAAAACTCGACATAAGAGCGCCATTGTGTCCGATTCGAGGATCTTTGGTTTTCATCCGGAACACGTAGAAGGATCGAGTGAAGCCCCAAAGACGTGTTTAGGAAGAAGATGACATCCATGAACGTTGTTGCCATGGCCCATACGGCCAAGGGTTTGTACTCGGCATAATCTCTCTGCATTCGATCTACACGGGGTACAAACGGTCGCTAAAACGGTAACATAAGAGCATCTCCAGTCCCGTACCACAAACAACATCCGGTCACAACCTCCTCATGCACGACTATTTCACCGAGGTACCGATATATTCAGCTAATCTTTTTCTTCGTGGCTATAGAATGTGTCGATCTCTTTTCGTTAGGGTCGTCAAAACTTGCGAGGAGAAAAATCTGATCTTCTCTCCATCATCTCATACATAATATGAGCATAAGCTCCCTTCGTCCCACCATGTAAATTCTTCGCCACCGACTGGCAGTCACTAGCCACCTACACAGATTCTTAGCCACGGCTGCATCCACATTTATTTTGATAACACCATCTGGTGGAGCTGTCTAGCTTGAAGCTTCAGCTTTAGGAATTCGCCCATGAATAATTTTCTAGCCACGGCTGCATCCACATTTATTTTGATAACACCATCAGGTGGAGCTGTCTAGCTCGAAGCTTCAGCTTCAGGAATTCGCCCATGCCTAATTTGGTTCTTCGTTTTTTTGTACTCCGTACTTCCCAAATTGCACGTAAAGCTATGGATGAATGCATATGTAGATAAAAGGGTTGTGGTATATCTCCTTATGGATCACTTTCCTCTTCGCGTGCCAAATCGTCCACATAGTAACGAAACATTTAACCTGATCCTCCTTGGCCAAATAATTGATCATGTCAAAGATGAACTCTCGGGCATTGCCGGTGGTTGAATTGCACAAATATTCAACTATGTTCTCATCCACTAGACCCCATGCACTTCTTACTATTTTGCACTCGATAAGTGAATGCTTCCACAAACACTGGTAGAGGTAACCTTGAACAGGAAGAAATGGAAGAACAAAAACCAACTGGGCTACAGGAAAGCAAAGTCCATGGGCCATGCCGGTTTCTACTCACTGGGTCAATCTCTCCGAGTTGGACTGCACGGGCCTAGTAACTAGGCCAAAACTTTCGCCAGGGCAACCACATATCAGGCTGGATGCCTATTCGGATCGTGCTGATTTATCTACTTTTGCGTGACCCTAAAAAGAATCTATTTTAACACTATTACTTGATTTAAAAAAAGATCATTTCGACCCTCTAGATCGATCAAGGCGAGCAACACCTCACACGTCACATCACATGCTGTCTTCTTGCGTAGCATTGTAGGAAAAAAAATTCGGAAGGGAGACAGAGACGAGTCGACGATCACAGTGGTGTCGATCAGCAGTATATTCATGTATGTATGCAGCATGTACACTGATGCTGCTTCTTTATCGACGACCGTGCAGCAGGGAGCAGTAGCCAATCCATCACCATATCAGCTATCAGGATCATCATACATACTCGTAGTTACTACCAATTTCACAAAAGCTACTCAACTTCACTGGAGCACATATGATGGTGATGGTGGCCGTGATGATAAGGATTCCACCATCCCAAATCACACGATCTGTTGACACCGGCGGCACAAAACTTCAGATCTTTGGCTGGGGGTACGCCTGTAACTGGGCCTGTCCGTGGGATACCACTACTTGGCCACCTCTGTCCACCAGACCAAAGCGGGATGCCACTTCTGCACTTTTTATTTTTCTGATTGAAAGCGGTGCCCAGTCGGCCCACTTTAACCCGCCAAGCAGATGGATCGCGCGGTTCGGCGCATCAGCTTGCGGAAGCGATCGAGTATTCAAGTCTGGGATCATGTGAGGTGGATGGATAGCTTGTTACTACGCCTGTAAGTGGGCCTCTGTCTAGCACATATACTTGCTATAATAATACATACATGTATAAGCAGCGTCCAGAAAATGACAGAAAAATGTCCTAGAAAACTCAGAGTATCTCAAAACAATACAAAGGGAAATGACAGAAAAATGTACCAACAAATTCAGAGTATCTCAAAACAACACAAACAGAAATGACAGGAAAATGAGTATCTCTTTTAAAATGAGTACACAATATTACACAATTAGATCCGTTGCACTGGTACACAATGAAGACAACTGCGTCGAGGAAGACGATCTCCTGCTTCACGCGGCGGACACGGGCCTCCCTCTCGTACAGGTGCACCTGTCGAACGGCCTCCTCCTCCTCGAGGCGGAACCACGCGCGCGCCTCCACCTCGGATATGACAGCGACTTGCTGGATCACCGTCGCCTCCTCCTTGACGTTGAGGACGTAGTTGCCGCTGGACAATCCGAGCGGCGCCGCGCCCTCCTCGTCGTCGTTGCTGCTCTCGTTGAACCTCGGGAGGAAGATCCCTCGCTGCTATTGGCGTAGCGGGCGAGCTTCACCGGAGGCATGAGCCCCCAGTTGGTCCACCGCCGGGCGCCGGGCAGCGGATGTGAACTAATTCATCGTCGGAGTTGAGCGGCGGAGGGGAGTAGGGTTTTGGAGCCGAACTCCCCTCCGCGGCCTATATATATAGGGGGCGCGCGCCAAGTTTCTCGGGCCCCCGAGTATATAGTCATAAAGGCAAACATGAGTATAATAACATCTAAAAATATAACCTTCTTCTTGTTCTTCTTTGAAGATTGACGTGACGTGGTATCCTTGTTACCGTCCCGCTGCTCTATATGAGAATCGCCGGTAACTTTCAGAACCCCACAGGCCTCGATGGACTTCTGCAGTTTACATGATAATATTGAAACATTAAGAATCTGCCACTAGATCTGCAACAATAACAGAGACACTATTCTGCAACAAGAAGTTGGCTCTGTAGTTCAACTATTCTAAGTGACAGTTTTTCAGAAGAGGAACAGCTAGACAGAGCAACATCAGCAAGTCATGAGGCTCCTCAACTTCCTTTCACTAGTTTGCCTCATCAATCACTGACAGTGGCCTCCAAATGGGTAATCTCATGCCCTGGCAGTGTTGTCCAAGTCAACAGCCAAAAATAAGATGGCATAATAGAGCTAAGAGACATTTCACACTTCAGACAACCAAGCTATTTTCAGTGTTCAGAGTTGCCCTCTTTAGCAGTTTGTGCCAAACTTCCATTCAGTAGCAGTACCAAAAAAAGATAATTTACTTGATACAATATCTCATATGCATAGGGAGCTTCCATTCAAGTGCCCTCCTCATGCTACGAATCCAGTCAGTCATCAACTTCAGTGATGACAGACTACATATTCATACTTATGCAGTTGCCTAGCAGTGAACTTATGCAAAACCAACGCAAGAGACTTCATGTTCATACTCATGAAATTCCTCTGACCAACTGCGTGTAGTATTTTTCATGCCAATGCAGACAGAGGTTAACCGAGTATGGATAGCATCCATTCAAGTGAGAGTTCTAGTTGCTACAGAGTCTTTATCTATAATTTTACCGTACGCTGATGCATTCTGTAATTGCCTTAAAAGCTGATCTACAATTTCACAGTCAACTCACAAAGGAATCTTAGGTAAATTACTAAGGAGTAAGAGAGGAAGAGTACCTTCATGCGAATCTTCTTCGGCAGCTCCCCATGGACTTCGCCGGACATCGTCGGTTCCCCGCCGACCTCGCCGGATGCGTGGAGCACCACATCGACCTCGCCCGACGCGTGCGCTTGAGAATCCCCAAGAACCTCGCCGGCCGCCGGGAGCTCTCCACAGGTCTGTTGCTCAAACGAAGGGGTGAGATTGGCCGTGGTGGGAGAAGTGGAGCGGAGGGAGGGAGGGGCAGCTGGTTGAGCGGAGGGAGGGAGCGGATGGAGAAGCGGCGGATCGTCGCCGGCCATGGCGCGGCGCCCGTCGAAGGGGAGAGAAGCGAGGGCTCAATTCGAAGACCTAATCCCGTCGAGCGGCGGCGCGGCGGCGGTAGCGAACGCGTAGCGGAAGCCCATCAAGTTTTTCCCCCCGACCGTGGATGTTCGGTATAACGTTCTAACTGGGCTGGGCTGGCGGCGCCGTGGACGGCCCGTGACCACCTACAGGCATAGCTGGGGGTCCCTTCGTGCTCCGCTGATCGATGGAGCCTCCCGATGCTTTCTATCGCATCGTTTTCTGCTGTTGGCAGTCACTGTCGCCCGCTGGCTCCTGGCCTGGGGATCCCCGAATTCTGAATCTCTGATGCTCTGTCATATGCAGCCGCTGTAGACTGATGTGGGACGACAGTGAGTGATGGGCAATTTCTGCAATGCATGCTAGCTGCCTCGCCTCGGGATGGCGGATAAAATGCGACTAGGCGGCCGGCAGCCTACCTAGGCATGTGTCTATGTCGAGTGTCTCTCACAGCAAAGGCACAGCACAGGGACCATGTCTAGTGTCGTCTCTCTGTCTGTGGCCAACGCCCTGTTCTTGCTCCAGCAGCTTCGGTCCAGCATCAACGCACAGAACAGGGTATGAGAGCATCTCCAGTCCGTCCCAAAGCGTCTGATTTGGAGCGCGCCGGACAAAAAGCGTTCAGCGTCACGGCCTTTGTCGGCGCGGCCCGATGATGTCCGGCGCGGCCGTCCCGTCCAGGCGCACGGGGAGCGGACAGCGAGGCGGGCTCCCATGTCGGCGACTATTTGCATAAACCGTTGGTTCGCGCCTCTTTCTCGTCGCTCCTTCCTTCCCGCGCCTCCCACCCCCGCGCCGGATTTCCGGCCGTTTGGGCGTCGATCGTCTGAGTCGGCTGGGTCGCGCGGGCTCCCGCCGGTCGTGCGCCGCCGCGTCGGGCGCCTCGAGCGCGCCGTCAAATCCGCCACCTCCGCGCACGAAGGTGCTCGACGACTTGCCGGTAGGCGCGATTGGTCGCCGTTTGTTGCGTCGTCTGCCTCGGCGCAATTTTAACCATTGATTTTGCTTTAGCCATGGACCGACGATGAGAGATGGTTGCCCTGCTGCCGGAGGACGAGCAAGCGTTCGACGACGACTGCGAGCATTTGCGATCATCGCGTCCCTCCAGGACATGCTTGACGCGAGGCGGAGAAGAGGAAGAGGCCGCGCCGCGAGGATCAAGGCCGGGAAGAAGGAAGTCGAAGCCCGGCGCAGGATGGAGGGGCATGCCATGCTGCACAACGACTACTTCGCCGACGGGGCAACACAAGCCGACAATTTTCGGCGCCGGTACAGGATGAGCAAGGGCCTGTTCATGAATATCCTCCACGGCGTTCGAGAGTTCGACCCCTACTTCAAGCTCAAGGCCGACGCTATAGGCGTTCTCGGGTTCTCATCCATTCGAAGTGCACCGCCGCCATGAGGATGCTTGCATACGGAGCACCTGCCGATACACGGACGACTACCTTCGCATGAGTGAGTCTACCGCCATTGAGTGCATGTACAAGTTTTGCCGAGCTGTGGTGGGAAAGTTTGGCAAATACTACTTGAGAGGGCCAACTGAGGAAGAGACTGCAAGGATCATGGCACAAAATGCTGCCAGAGGATTTCCTGGAATGCTTGGAAGCATCGATTGCATGCACTGGGCATGGAAGAACTGCCCGTTTGCTTGGCAAGGTATATACAAAGGGCGTCATGGATATTGCAGTGTGGTGCTTGAAGCTGTCGCAGATTATGACCTGTTTGGCATTCTTTCTTTGGCATGGCGGGATCACACAATGACATCAACGTGTTGCAGCGGTCTCCGGTGTTCAGCAGACTAGTCGAAGGGCATGCTCCACCATGCGGCTGGGGAGCAACGTCCCCCAAACGCGGCACGAACAAAACACGTCCCCCAAACGCTCAATCCGGCGCGGTTTGAGGGACGCTTTGTGGGACGCGGCTGGAGATGCTCTGACGAACGGGAGAAAAGCACCAGTTATTGATCGATAGAACTGCAATGCCAACGCCGATGCAGCCTCACTATTTCTGTTTCTGATGCAGCGTTTTCAGAGACATTCATTACGGCCATCTGGTAACGCCATATTAAACGCTGGGCCACGTTTTGAATCGTCAAACTATCCGTTTTGATCCGTTTGCGATGGCCGAAAGAGGTCCAATTCCATTTAGATCAATGAGGGCATCTCCAACCGCGTGACCTAAACGGACCTATCTGGACGTCCGATTTTTGCTGTTTGGGTCGTGCCCCGGACAGGCGGATAGTCCGAGATGTCCTACTAATTTTTATGTTCCCCAACGCATCAAGAGACCCAAATTTTCCTCCTACTAGTACTACTCAGAGGCGCACGACGGCGAGCTCCTCCTGCCCTGTCCCATGCCGTCGACCACGCCGTCGCCCGCAGCGAGCTGCTGCTGGTCACCTCACCCACGCCGTCGCCCAGCCCGCCGCCCAGCCCGCGACGGCGAGGAGCAGGATCGAGCCCGCCGCCCAGCCCGTGCGGGAGAAGGTGTAGGGGAGGCCCAGCACGCCGGACCCGACCACCGCGATGAAGACGTTGGCGAAGGTCTTGGGCTGCGACGACAGCATCGGCGTCAGCAGGCTGTCCTCCTTGTCGTGTGGAGCCGGGAGGACGAGGAGCTCCCCTCCTTGTCGTCGAACCCCATGGCAAGCTGCGTGCTGCTCGCCGTGCTCTGTGGCAAGCACGCAGACAAGCGGACGCCGCCGGGGAGGTCAGGGCGCATCTCCCGGCCTGTGCCGATGCTCGTCGCGCCGCCGCGGGCGCGGCCCCGTCGCCATCGCTCGCCGGCCAGCTCTCCTCTCCGGCCCAGCCTGCGCGCGGCGCCGCCGGCGCAGCTGGCGCCGGCGCTCGTGCGCCGCCGCGGGTGGTCGGGCACCTCGCGCCGTGGCCGCCGAGGCGCGCATCGCGAGGCCGCCGCAACCGCGTCGGCCGGGCGACTCCAAGGCAGGCTGCTGCGAGGCGTGCGCCGCGTGGCGCCCCGTCGCGCGGCTTCCTCCCCGGCGGAGCTCCTCATGGCGGCCGACTAGGTCGATGTAGTGGCGGCCGTCGCGGAGCTCGTTTCGGCAGCGGCGAACTCCGGCAGGGGTTAAAAAAAGAACTAGCACAGAGGGACGGGGGCCTCCATGCGAGGGAGACGGCGGCAGTGCGGCGGGCGAGCTCTCCCGCCGGTAGCCATGGGAGCCTCCATGGGAAAAAGAAGCAAGAGAGGGATAGAGGAGAGAGAAGATGTGGGGTCAGGCGGATATAAACGGATGTCCAGAGCCGCACGAAGTCGTCCGGGAGGACCCAAAAGCCTCCCAAATGTAAACCGGCTTTGGGTCGTGCCAGACCTCACGGGCAGTCCGTTTTGCATTTGGGTCTGCGCGTTGGGACGCGTTTTTACCCAAACGGACGCACGCGGTATCCGTTTTAGCTTTTGCGTACCCGCGTTGGAGATGCCCTGATATCCCGTATTTGGTCAGCGGTTTTCTAATTTTATATAATTTTGCACATATAAATGATTGTAAAAATATAATGGGGACATTAAAAATAACAAAATAAATAGTAGCACCAATCCTAGCATCTAGTTCATAAAATAAAAACAAAGTGGCAGCTCATAATTTATTACAATCATTGAAATTCAAATAGAATAAGAACTACTGCTTTCCAACATGATTTTGCGTATGTTGGACCAAATGATTCTGGAGTAGGCTGCGAGTCGCCTTGTCTCGCAGCTCATAATGCACATGGAGAAAATCTACCAAGTCTTGGTGGCGGTCCTAACTCGGTATCAAACAACTCACCTTGAAATACCTAGCCTTGATCATACACGTTGTCAATATGCTCTTCCTCAAGGATCATATGTGCATGATCACACAAGCAGTCATGACTTCCCCTAATATCTCCTTGCTTCATGTTCTAGTAGGTCGCCGAATAATAGCCCAACAAAATTTCACTACAACAACGCTCCACATCTTCCCTACAAGCCTCTTGCTGTTTTGCAAACCTACTCTATTTCTCGTCTTTGGGTTGGCAAATTGTCTTCACAAATATGAACCAACAAGGATCAATGCCATTGGCTACATAGTAGCTTTTGTCATAGTGGTGGACATTGATCTCGTAGTGGATAATGGGAGCATTACCCTCCGCAGGTCGAGTGAACATAGAAGATCGTGGGAGGATACTAATGTCATTGTGAGAGCATGACATGCCAAATAAAGAGTGCCAAACCCAGAGTTCTTGAAATGCGACCGCCTAAAGAATGACTGTGCATCCTTCCGCATGGCCATGATACACCCCTGCCTCGCGAATGAACAATTCTTCCATTATCAGTGCATACAATCTATGCTTCCAAACATATTAGGAAATCCTTTATACTCATTGATTGACAAGAGACGGGCAGTGTCGGTAGCATTTGGTTTCCTCAAATCCACTGTACCTCTGGAAAAAAATGAACCACTACTCTTCATAACCTACACATTGAATCAAGGAAAGTGGGCTCACGCATACGAATGCACTCGTCCACTAGGTCATCATATACTACATACACGAGCATCCTATTATCTGCAGTGCATTTGTGGTAAGAAGTGAAGACAATTTTACATGTTGCATCCTTCTAGAAGTTGAAGTAGTCATCGTAGCACCTCACTTTGTGCATAATCCTTAGAAAAAGCTTCCTTGACATCCGAAAACGCCGCCGAAAACATGGTGCCTTGAACACTGGATCGGTCTGATGAAAGTAGTCCCACCAAATTTACTCATGGTCGGCCTCTCGATTACGGTCCCTCGACGGACCGTGTCCCTTGATGGAGCCTCTGTACTTTTGTACGATTGTACTGATCATGGACGAGAAGGCCACGTCCGCCAGGATCTCGGTATCATCATTGGACTCGTCCGACGATGTGTCGACGACATTGTCGTAGAAAAAATCATCCAAACTATCTGCCATGATCTATGAATAGTTAGAAGGCACCATGAGCAACGAGTTTCAAATGTATGCACTGCAAAAAAAAAAGGAGGCATGGAAATTACCTTGCCACCGGTGAGGAACCTGATCGAATAGGTTACAGGCATCGCAGAGCCCGGAGGGTGGCGATGGGGGAGTAGGCCTCTAGCGCGGTGCCACAACACCATACAACAGCGATGAGAGGCTCGTTTGTGCGGCCAAAACAAGTGGTCGAATCAGCAGTGGCCGGCAATGTTGGCAAAGTGGAGACGGAGGCAGCAAGTGTGGTGGGAGCTGGGAAGGTAGATGCAATCGGGTGTGGCTGGCTGGAGGGTTCGGGGCGGATAAATACTCGCGTAGTGCACACGACCTGTCCGCGCAACCTTACACCCGCATTAAATTTGAGTTTATTCTAAAACGGATATGTCAACGAGACATGATCCGGTTAAGGGTCACCGTTAGGTCTCCCTATTAGAGCACATGGAGACCAACGAACACAATCTATATGTTGGTGAACCGTCCTTGAAGATCACCTAATGTTCATTGATGGTTCTTATATGCAAAAAATGTTCATCGGTGGTGTATGAAGGCTGAAACATTGGTGGTGCCTTTTTTTTGCGAAAAGTCACAATATATTATCTCAAACCAGCCCTTACAAGAACATCCTTACAAGCAGAAATAAAGCGTAAGTCCTTGAAGATTTCAGCATCATCTTCCTTCTGCATCCCTCGACGGCGCGCCGTGAGCAGAGCTCGATGCCGCCTCAGGGCCTCCAGCGTAGCAAAGCTCGTGTCGAAGAAAGCTTGAAAAAACCCAAGCGCTTGTAGAAGCAGCGACCGGGAAGTCGTCGACGTAGACCAAAAGATGCCGGCGACTACGATCTCGAAAGATCGCCGTCCCGAAGAAGCTAGTACTGAGAAGGGCCAGGAGATAATCCCAGCTCCGGCCAGATGGAGATGGGGAACTCCAAACTCGCAAGTTCCCCGTTGAAATCGTACCTGGCTGAGCTTCATCAGGCGAAGGCGGAACTTGTGTACACCAATGCGCTGCGACATCATCCCCTCCACGGAAAGCCGCCGTTGTAGACATGTACTTATCACGCCAAGCCTAATACTGGACGATCGACTCCAAATTCTAATCCATCGACGCTCATCCGAGGAAAAACACCGATTTGGGGCGGGCTAGAGGACTTTATTCTCATCGCCGCCGATGCCCCTACACCGGAGACGAAAAACTCGAAGACCCTACACGGGCCAAACATCTGATCTGTTGTTCCCCCACTCTTCGGCTGCCGTGGCGGCAAGGGAGGGCAGGGGAACTGGCGGCGGCAACGGCAGCTTTTTATTTTTGAGATGGGCGGCAACGGCAGCTGAGGGTAGGAGCTGATCGGTAGATCGCTTCTCGCCAGAGCTACCCTAGGAAAACGTTTCAGCTATAGATGGTGCCTTTGGTTCGCCCTTCCACTTTACTTGTTTTGTGACCCGTTCTCTCTCGCTTTCCTTCTCTGCCTAGGGATGGATGGCAGAATTTCCAATGATTTGCATAGCATGGTGCAGGTGATTGGTAATCGATTGGATCAGGACAGTAAACGGGACGGGCAAAAGAGAGGGAAAGCTAAAGGCTTGTCCACGTTACTCGAGGCCCACCAGAAAGTTAAAATTTTAGTCTTTTGAGAGAGGGGAGAAAATTTGTTGGGTATACAGAATGTGAATGTGACTTCTTTTGTGCCGCATTTTGAACTAGCGATCAATCATAATACTCCCTCACAAAAGTTGGATTTGTCTAAATTTGAATATACCTAGACATAATTGACACCTAGATGCTCTAAATTTTAATAATTTTAAAATAAGTTTTATGAGATGGAGTGAGTATGAATGATGTGCAAGCAGAACTTTTTTTGCGAAAATTCCACCGATCTATTAATAATCATCAACAGTAGTACAAAGATATCTAAAAGTAATAAAAATTACAAATAGATCATTGGACCACCTAGCGACGACTACAAACAGTAGCACGAGCCGAAGGCGCGCCACCGTCCTCACCCCTCCATCACCGGAGCCAGGCAAAGCTTGTTTAGTAGAGAATGAAGTCGTTGACTAAGGCGTTGGAAAGCCGAGACCAGCACCATCGCCAATGATGACAACCATAGATCAGAAGAGACTGACCTGAAACCACACAATCGAACACGAAAGACGACCGGATCACGGGAGATCCGCCGGACACACAACTCCACGCGCCCTCCGCCGGCACTAGATGCACCACCGGAGCAAGCAGAACTTAAGCCATGGAAATGTGTCAATGCCTAGTTTGAAAGAACTCCACAATTCTATGTTTGGTTCTCAAAAGAGTATTCCCACCGTTACATATTAGTTTTCGCAGATTCAGATATATCTATACACACAATTCTATCCAAATTAGCACTAATTAATATTGAACGAACTTTTTTAAATTTTATTATTTTATAGGCTATTTATACAACTGGTGATGATTATTAATAGATCGGTAAAATTTTCAAAATAAAATTAATATAAAATGTAGGGGTAATGTACGCGCTTCAGTTTTCTTCTAAAAAATGTTCTTTTAAGACCTACCATTTTCATAGAAAAAAGGCCAAGACTGCGAAGATGGCACCTCTGAACATGAGAATGCTATTTTATTGATGATTACAACGTGCGTAGTGCAACTAGTCTAGTTACACAGCCATTACAACTACTCTAGTTCATTGACCAGACTCTATATAACTATTCATCTACAGAGCCATTACAATCGGAGTACAGTTACAGCAATCGATTCCCTACTTGCTAGAACAACAAAATGCAATTCCGTCCCAGTACGTCTCCACCTTAACGTAAACGCCCCCAATCGAACCGTTTCCACATGACGCGAGACCACAGAACGAAACGCTACTCAACTTCGATCGATCACACTCTGAGGAGGTACACGCTGAGCTCGGGTCCGCCATTGATGCCGCTGCTGGAGCTGCTGTCCGGGTTCATCATGTAGAATGCTTCCGAGTCCTTGGAGCCCACAACCCGCTCGAACCTCGCGCGCATGTACATCACGTCGCCCTCGCTGCCGCCGCAGCTCGCCGCCGGGATCACCCCGGCGCCCATGGACACCGGCTCCAGCGCGCGCAGCACGCGCCAGTCTGCGCCCCCGCACTCCCGCCGCACCGCGTACCCGCAGCTCTTCCCGTTCACGTACGCGCGCCACACCGTCTCCTCCAGCAGCCTCCGACCTCCACCGGGCGCGGCGGCGGGGTTCTTGGCGCGCTCGCACTCGAGGGCGATGCGCACGAGGCCCGAGGCCATCTCGCGCACCAGAGCGGCGGTGGGCGCGGCCAGCTCGAGGAGGAGCGCCGGGCACGCGCGCGGGTCCGTCTGGAACGACAGGTGCACATGGCCGCGCCGGTGGCCGTAGAGCGTGCCGGTGAGCCGCGAGCCGAGCCCGACTTGCCTCCGCCGCCCTGACACCGCGGCCGACAAGGCGGACCGAAGCCGCGCCACGGCCGTCCGGACCTTCTTCCTCCTCTGCTTCTCCTGCGCCGGTGGCGCCTGGGCTGGCGGCGGCTTCTTCGGAGGGGACACGAAGTCCTCGGAGTGGAACGACGGGCACGCGGACGAGAACGCCATGGCGCCCTCGTCCTCGTCCTCGGTCTCCGAGCCCCTCACGTACCCCTCGTCCCCGCTCGCCGCGCCGGCGCCACGGCTGCTGCTCTTGCCAAGAACCGGCCACTTGAAGTGCCGCCTCGAGAACGACATCGAGTCCTGCGGGTTCTTTGCCGTTATAGCTCTCATTGTATACACTCTTCTTCCACCTCAAGCTCGGAGCTCTGCTTCGCTAGCTATGCAGAGAGTCTGAGAGTGGTGTATTGCTTGCTTTGTCTCTGCTCAAAGCTAGCGCTGGTGGTTTTGTACTGGTTGGCGAGCAGAGCCCACCACCAGAACTGAGCAAACAAAAAGAAGAGAGAGGTTCTTGGCCGGCCGGAGCTCTGATCCTGAGCTTGTTTTCTTGTGAGCAAACGGTAGACAGGAATGCAGGCTGTGGCAGGCAGGAGAAATTATATGGCCGGTAGGATTATTGACAGCCGAGGAGAGAGCGGCAAGAAAAGAACAGAGTAGAGAGTGAGACTGACAAGAGAGAGGATGTGGCAGGAGAGATTTATTGGCCTCGGAGGTTGTTTTACTATGTGGTGTGAGTGGTTGATGACGCGCTGATCAGGCTTATATTAAGCTTTGAGATATTTCAACAACTACTTTTTTCAGATTCCTAATTGCTCTCTAGAGATGGTAAGAAAAAAAGGTGAGAAAATTGAAGTATATGTAACATCCATCCAGCTGATTTAACTGAATCGGATAGATCTAAACATATTTCTTAAACCTTTGGAGACGCATTTATATATTTCGGAACAGATGAAAAACCACCAAGAAATTAAGGTGTTTGATAAATCGAGATATCAGTGTACTATTCCTTAGTGCTCACTGACAACGACAAAATCTAGATTTGTTATTTTTTGCTAAGCCAAAATACCAACTTATTTTGTTCCAAAAGAAATACACACCAATAAATTACTCTCTCGGTCCAATAAAAGATGTCCTATTTTTTCAAAAAATTAGACGTTTCAAATTTAGAAAAATCTAAGATATCTTTTATGACATTTGACGTCCTCTTTGCTCGTGCCTCTTTGCTCACCTAGTATGGCATACATTTCTATGACATTTGACGTCCCCACTGTATAATATCTCGAAAGTACCTAGAATTTGGATCGGACTTTGTGCGTATTGCCTTGGGCTATTTGGAATTGGAATAATGATATTCCCTCATTGCCATATAATATGGACCCGTCTAGCGGGCGGCCGCGTGCTGGTTCGTCCATCTGAGCGGTCAACAAAAAAAAAAGGAAAGTTCCCTATCAAAGCGTTCACCGGTTTACGAAGTAATTAGTGTCCCCCTCACCGGCCATGGCCATGGCAGAGCGGGGACTCACTCACCGGCCGCTCCGCTCCTTGGTGACAGCGTCCTCGCGCCGGGCGTGACCCCAAGCCGCCCGGTCCGCCGACTGTATGCCCCGCTGGCCATCGGCTCTGCTCGCCCTGGCCGTCGTGATCTGGGCGCCGATGCCGCTCCGACTGGCCGTCCTCCACGAGGGAGTCCCATCAGAGGTGGTCGAATTCGAACCTGCGCCGTCGCCGCCGTCGGCCTGCACATCCCCGGAATCTCCCTCCCGCGCCACCACCGTCTCCTGATCCCAGTCGCCGTGGAGCATCCGTGCGCCGCCACAGCCTCCTCGTACGCGCCGCCTAGGCCGGGACATCAAGCGGAGCAACATCACGTGGGGATGAACGGCGTCACGCCGGTAGGGATCTAGGCGAGAGGTAGTAGGCGGGGCTCCTCCGGTTAACGGCAGCGGCTGGGGAGGCCCTCGGCAACAGGAATCGGTGATGGGCCGGAGCAGTTTCATCGAGAGGCTAGAGAGAGAATCAGGAGATGTTGTGGGAGGAAGAAGATAGGCACAGATAAGGAAGTTAGTAATTGTCCAAACGATTCCAATTTGTTGCCTAAAATCAAATAATTGTTCTTAAAAATGCTAGTTTGTTGCCTAAAATCTCATAGGTGTTAATTTGTTGCCTTAAATTACAGAATAGTTGCTGCAAAATGATAGTTCGTTGCCTAAAATGACATAATAATTTGTTGGCTAAAATATTGTTGTAGTTGTAATTTTCCTAGCTAAATTTAATTGCCGCATTCTGAAGTTCCGTGCGGATGTTGTGAAGTTGGCATCAACGACAATCGATGTTTCACTGAAAGTCTAGAGGGCCCCTCAGAAAAGTCCGCAAAGGGGCTCGAGAATCCAGGTGCGACAATAAGTGAAACTACATAGCTCATCGGGAAGGTCCACCGGGAATCCATTCGACCATCTGATCCTACTATAGGAGGACCTCTAGTCTGGCGGAGTGGCCTAGTGGTAGAGGGTAGGCTACTTCTCTACAACGGTACGAAACTTCGCATCAGTAGTAAGCCATGTTACAACACGAGACAACTTCTGTACAAATGTAGGAATCTTCACCGGAACGAGAAGCAAATTCAGCAACTAACTTAAGCACGAGACAATTGTAATGTATATTTAGGCAACTTCTTTACAATAGTAGGCAATTTCACTTCAGCCGTGGGCAACTTAGCAACAACAACGTGTAACTTTACAACAAAACCATATAGTTGCCTATAATTACGTAATAGTTGCTAAAAATTCTAGTTTGTTGCCTAAAATCAAATAATAATTGTTGGCTAAAAAAATACCGTAGTTGTAATTTTCCCTAGCTGCAGTATAGTTACCAAATATGATGTTGTGTGTCGATTCTATGAAATTGCCTAAGGATGTTGTGAAGTAGGCGTCGCCATCCGCATAGATGACGGTCAATGTTTCACCGGATGTCTAGAGCGGTCCTCGGGAAAGTCCGGATATGCGCTTGAGAACTCAAGCGCACCAAAGTTGTGTTGTCGGCACCAAATTTGCTCCGTTGGGCGGCAAAGTTGCGCTTTCGGCCACCAAAATTGTATTTTCAGGCACCAAAGTTGCATTGTCATGCGCTAAAAGATGATTGTCGATCACTAGGACTGCACCGTCGGAACCAAAATTGGCTTGTCAACACGAAAGTTACGATCGTCAGGCAGGGAAGTTGCTTTGAGGGGCACCAAAGTTGCTCTATCACACATTAGAGTTGGTTTGTAGGTTCCAAAGTTGCCCTCCATGGTACCAAAAAATTGTGTTTTAAGGCACCAAAGTTTGGTGGTAGGCAATTTTGGTGCATGAGTATGTAACTCTGGTTCATCAGTAGAAAATTTCGGTGCAGCCGTATGCAACTTCGGTGCACCATTAGGAAAGTTTCTGAGCAGTGTTAGGCAACTTCGGAACATCATTAGACAACTTTGGTGCAGCGTTAGGCAAGTTTAGAGCATTATTTGGCAACTTCGGTGCAACGTTAGGCGACTTTGGAACACCTTTAGGCAACTTCAGTGCACCTCTGCCCGAAATTCGATGCCATGGTATGGAATTTCACTGTATGGTATGCAACTCCAGTTTATCGATAAGCAATTTCGGTGCAGCGCTAGGCAACTTCGGCGTCGCGTTAGGCAACTTTGGTGCGACCTTGGGCAACTTCAATGCACTGGTAGGCATTTTCAATGCAGGGTATGGGACTATGGTTAATCGGTAGGCAACTTCGGTGCATCCCTATACAACTTTAGTGCAACCGTAGGTAAATCTGTTCAGCAACAAGCAACTTCGGTTCAGCGGTATGCAACTTTGGAGCAATGTTCTGGGGCAAAGCAAGTTCG
This sequence comes from Lolium multiflorum, assembly GCA_030979885.1. Lineage (NCBI taxonomy): Eukaryota > Viridiplantae > Streptophyta > Magnoliopsida > Poales > Poaceae > Lolium > Lolium multiflorum. Next base: position 230,924,403 of record CM061747.1, read on the forward strand.
AAGCCTCGCAAAACAAAACCCTAGCGCCATGGCTAACAATTACAATGCCGGTGGTTCTAGGGAAGCCGTCGGCATCGGCAGCAGCGACCGCTCCCGCAACCTCTCAATCACGGAGGATCACATGTTATGCGAGGCGTGCCTCCTTGTCTCACCGGATTGGCGACTCCCCTCGGGGTGGAAAATCTCCGCATGCTGCTATGTTGGGCCGTCGCTGCCGGGCGCCCACACCCACGACGAGTATGTGCGATGGCAGCGAAGCCAGCTCACATCGGAAGGGCAGACGGGCCGCCAACAGCTAGCTCTGAGGGGCCTCTTTTCACGGAGGAGCGCGAGGTGTCCCTCGTCGCCATCATTGGCCTGGAGGGCGGCCCTACAACCGCTACGGCCGCCGCGACTGGGGCGAAGAGTCCGTAACGTGGACGTCGTCCTAGCTAGCCCAGGCCGGCTACAGGCCTGGAGCTCGTCCGCGGCGAATGCCATGGCGGCTGAGCCTCATCGTGGAATCACCGGCCGAAGGCAACTTCACCCAGATGGTACACAACTCCGCGGGAAGCAACTTCACAACACCATAGACAAATTAAGAATAATTATAGATCACTTAGCAACTTCGTGACTATGGTGAGCAACTTCGTAATAATTCTGGACAACTTGACAAGCACGATGGACAACTTTAAAATTTAATCACTTAAACAGATTGTTAGACAAGTTGGCAGCACATTTAGGCAAATTTATGTAAAAAATTGCCTCCACACAGGAGGATACTGATCACGATTGTGCACAGAAGATCAGTCTTACACTCAAGCGAGTGTTGTAACCAATAATGCTACACGTACGGAAGGTTTTCCACGGATTTATTCCTACGGAAATACGTGGAGGCAAGGCACAGGGGTTGGATCCCTGAAATCACGGAAGGTTAAGGTAACTGAACCAATGACTTGTTTCCACATCCGCTCGTAGCATTTTTCCGTAAGCTCCCGTCCGTAGGTTTAGCATTTCCGTGTGTTGTAACTAGTAATTGTCATCGCGGGAGAGTAGCAAAAGCCAAACTGACTTCTATATCTCTCCTGCTCCTCCGCAAATAAATGGACGGGTGGCGGCGACGCCTTGTCGGGCAGAGCATCTGCACCGGCCAGAGGACGAGACCTCTGCAGCGGGCACCGGCGGCAGGACGGGGCGGACGTACGTCGTCCGAACCACACAGCTAAGAGATCGACGGCAGGTGTAGCCGTCCCCAGCGGGAAGACGAACCGATGTAGAAGAGCTCAGAGGTGCAGTGGTGGAAGCCCGGGCGGCGCTCGGGAGAAGTCTACAGCGGCGCACTCCATGGTCTGCCTGGCTCCGGCTCCACGCCGTGGACTCCGGGGCAAGAGCGAGCCTCGCCCGGGGGAGCTGGGGAACCTGGCAGGCGGTGGTAGCAAACGCTAGAGGGGAGGCCGGCGGCAGCGCGCGCTGGTTCCTATCAACGGCGCCGCACATTGTAGAGGAATCGGGTTGGAATCCATCGTGAGAAAGAAAATAGGAGGTTGGAGAAAGAACGGTGGAATTTTTCTCTGTCCTGTAGTGCGCCCGCCTAGGACTTCGCTTTGGCACGCGCCCGCCCGAAAGAATTTGGGATATAATATAGCGTGTATTGGTTTCTATGAAAGTCAATCTCCACTAATAATGGAAGCTCACCCTCGACCGGCAGTTGCTCGATGGCTCTTCCTCAGCAGTACGACTCGAGGGGCTTGGCGAGCATCACTTCACCACCGCTGCCATTGTTGCACGGGCAAGATCTGGCGCAACCCGCCATGTGAAATTGATTATGCGCCAGTAATACCTGGAGGCACTTCCGCCTCTGTCGTCGGCCGCCTCGCCGTGCACCCTACTTCCGGTGGCGCGTAGCCTCCCGTGCCCTGGACATATGTAGAAGGTAACGTCATCGGGAAAAAAAATAGATTTTATTGATTAAATTCCTGACAGGTGGGTCCGTATTGTCACTCAGACTAGCATGTTATCACATTCTGGCTAGTTGCTTTCCCAGCGCGCCAAATCGGTCTACGGTTATAACTAGACCAGGAGTCAAGAGTTCAGAGTGTCAATTACCGGGATTTAAAGTTTAGGGTTTGATTTAGCTAACACCTATAACTTTAAGGTTTATTTTGAACCTTTTCCAAAAGAAAAAGCAGCGAGCAGAAAATTGTGTCCCGCACAACCACCTTTAACGTGTGTAACATGTTGGTACCATTGGACTTCAACGGACTGTATTTTGTTTTCTTCATTGGCGGACCGATTTCTGAGGATCCAAACAGAACAAAGTACACAAATCAAAGACCAAGCCTCAAAAGCCTAATAGTATGTTTTGCAAAAGAAAAAAAAACAGACTGATTTTATTCATTTACTCATGGTTCTAGTACGGAGTATATACATCTGTCATGTTTTAATTGGCAACTAAAATCTGCCCATCATCGAATTGAAAAACACCTAGCTATTCATTAAGGCACTCTCCAAAAAAATTTACTCATATTTTTCTGTACATAATATTGCAATTTCGTTAGCATTCTCATGGTCACAAATGGCCTTGCTAATTAAAGAAATTTTATACGAGTCATGTTATAAACGCGACAACAAATAGTGAAGAACGGAAAGGAAATAACAAGACACAGATTTTAATGTGGAAAACCCTCTTCAACATAGAGAGGTAAAAACCAGGGACGCCAGGTAGGGAAATTTTATAAACATCGTGGGTTATCTTATGAAGCGATTAACTCTAGCCGACGGCTTAAAAGATGTATAAATAGGTGGTGATGACTATCCGTACCACGGGGCTTTAGCCCAAACCTACATGTGACGAACGCTCGTCAGAAGTTAGCCTTCTTATATATTTAGATCATAATATAATAAGTTAGTTTCAACTTAATGTATATGTGCATGACATTTTCGAAAACAAACACATACAACTTTTGCCAAGTTTTATAAAGTGCATACACCCCCAGGGTTCCATTAGTGGATCATGATGACAGTTTTTCTTTATGGCGGGTCCTCAATCATGCCTTTAATTGTGAGCGCACCTCCTTTTGTTGGATCGAGTTTAGGTAGTACTCGGTTCTCACGGTGAATGGACATATGGCCGAAAACCACTTTAGAACCTAAGCATGCATTGCTTGTGAAATGATTCAATCAAGATCCAACGATAAAGCATATCTTCCTTAAAAAACGTAGTCATATCATATGGGCACGCAGCTTTCCCAAACTATATTGGCCAGAGTGTTCGAACGCTCACTACACCATATCTCGTCGCAAGAGCTTGACTTTATTTTGCATATTAAACAGCTTTAGCGCTTCTTTGATTTATAGGATTGGCATAGAAATTGTGTAGAATTTACATTTTATAGGAATATTTTGTACACTAGTTGTTTGATTCATAGGAACATATTCTATAGAAACTAATCCTATAAGAATCTTATAGTTCTTATAGTGCAAATCATATAGGAATAAAACATTATGTCCTACCTCATTAAAAAATTCCTTTGGCACAGTCAAACAAAACTCATTTTCCTATAGAATTTAACTAGTCATGACATCCGAATCTTATACTTTTTATGTTCCTATAATTTTTTCTATCCTATGAATCAAATGAGCTCTTACATTGCACCCATTACGACCATGACTCTGCATGTTCGGAAAAAAAAACATGACTAAGTACCACTAGTGCTCAGCCGCACAGAAAAAAAGGTAAGTTACTGAGAAGAAACATGAAGTATATGCCGAAGTGGACAACATGAGCCTATCATGGTTCGTCGGGAACTCGAACTCGAAACGCCAGGACCTGTTGCAATCTAACTTATCATAGAGCCAGCGGCTCAACCAACAATCGCGTTAGCAGATGTCTATGAGGCAAGGGTATAAGGGCATCATCAGGGTGCGAGGCAAATGGTCGCTGAGCGATCGTTTTCGTCCGCCGTGACCGGAAATGCATCTGGCACCCTCTCCAGCGGGGCGACGCAAAGTAACCGGACCGTCCGCGGAGACGCAAACCTGGCCCAAATATGCGCCTCGGATGCGTCTCTGCGGATACTGCGCGGAAGCCAAAAGTGTCCGCTCGTATCTGGCGGACGTTTCGTCGGGCCCGCCTGGCAGCAACCCTGGTCGATGCGTCTTCTCAAACGCGGCAGTCTGCGCCACGTTAATGGCGATGCCTCGGCTGCCGAGCGGCCGCAGCCCACCTCCGCCAACCACGTTAATGGCGTCGCCACACGTGCCGCGACCACCGCATGCCTCCGGCCTATATAAAGGGGCCGCGCGTTCTTCTTCCTCATCCACTCCTCCAAAGAAACCCTAGTCGCCACAAAGCTCTAGCGTTCCGCAGCCTGGGTGTTCCTGCGACGCAGCCAGGCCCGCGAGGAAGACCATGGCGGGTCCTGGTGGCCGGCGAGGCGGTCGAGGCTGCAGCCCTGGGTGCCCCGGGGACGGGGCAGGGGCCGCCGTGGTGGAGCAGCTACGGCCCCACGCTCGCCGTCGCCTGCGTCCTCTTCGTCTTCCTCCGACGTGGAGGAACGCTGCTTCGAATTCCTCCTTCGCATCGATGACGACCCGCTCGGCATCAAGCGTCTCCCGGACAAGTTCGCCGAGTTCGTCGATGGCGTCGAGCCGGCGCATTTGCAGCTACGGGAGGCCAAACTTCGCCGTGGACCGTGGAGGTCTGTTCGCAGGGCAAGATGTACCGCACACCGGGTGGGGCAAGTTCGCCCGTGACCTCGCGCTCGAGCCCGGCTGCCAGCTCACCTTCCTCTACGAGGGAGACGGCGAGATGGTCGTCAAGGTGTTCGACGACATGGCCTGCCGCAGGCACTACCACACCGGCGAATCCGCGTCGGACTCCGATAGTTAGAACGTAGAGTGTTCTTTCTTTGCAGCGAATCTGGCTACGGGCCAGACGAAGCCAGTAGTGGAAGGTTTCTGGCTGTTCTTCCTCGATAGAACCAACAAGGGCACCGTCATGCCTCCCGCTGGATTTTCCAGTTTGGGTGACTGGGTGTGGTGTGCCCTCGAATGTTCTTTCTTGGCCGAGAACATACGGAAATCAACACAACTAGTTTCTATTTTTAAAATATTTATATTTGTGTCAACCATGGTTCAAAGTTCAAACTATGTATTAGTTTGTGTAAACCATGTTCCAAACGATGTATTAGTCTGTGTAAAATAATCTTCCAATTTGTAATATTTGGAACTATGTTCAAATGAAAAAGAGAAAAAAAAATGTGTCGGGCCGCTGGAGCCAACCCAGACGCAAACGAACGCGCGGACGAAACCGGTCATTTGAGCATCGCACCGCGACGCAAACGGACACACCCGGACAATAAAATGCGTCGGGCCGCTGGAGATGCCGGAGATGCCCTAAGCAGACAGGTCGTGTAAATCTCGTGCTTCTTTCACCTTCACCTATGCTAGCAAGCTTTTGATTTGAAGCCGGGCGAGAGATAGTAGAAATTCCCATGTAAAACGAGGGCGACGCTGCAGCAGATCGCAAGAGAAAGGAATGGAGCGAAAGAAAGAGACGAGACGCTGATCGGTCAGGGCGACCCGCAGGGTAGAGGCCGTTGTCTCTTTGCCGTGCCTCGGGATCGGCGCAGACGCAGGAGCTTTGTTGAGGTCCGGCTGTCCCACACACAAAGCAGAGAAAGAGAGCTGCAGCTTTGACTAGGGAGGAGACGACCCACCGACGGACGGAGCCGGCTGCTGGTGCATTGGCATAGGCATGGCAATGGCAGGTCGGGTCCGGGTGACGACGCGACACCGCCGTACGCAGCAGCATCGCCTCGTCGTGGCTAGCTAGCTATGTGTGGCTGCGCAGTGATGCTGCGGTTGCAAGCCAAGGGGAGGGAGAGACACAAGGCACAGCTATCTCTGCTGGCTACGTCTCGCTCCGCTGCCGCTGATGTACGTACGTGATCGGAAGTCTGACGGCTGCATACGTCGCCAAGTTCACTCCAGTTTTTTTTTTCTTTTTTGTTCGAAAAGGGCGTTTTATTACTTTAAAGTTTGATTAATACACCCGGTTTCTGCATACAGTCATTCACGGATACGATCTCTATCTCTACTACTTAAAAAGACTAAACATAATCCCTATTCTCCCCTTTTTCGTCCGTTCAACCATTTTGGTCGTCACTTTGGTCGTCCGTCCACCCAACCAAAACAGGGAAAGTCAAGCAGTCTCACGTTTCCATGCAATCCAGCAATCACGTATAAGGAAATATCAATCTGGACAAGGAAATCAATCAGCCCCCTCACCGTACAAGGAAAAAAATCAGCAAAAGCATATATGAAAATCAATCAGACCAACGAAATCATCTCCCCCCTCACGTACAAGGAAATATCAATCGGTGAAATGGACAACGAAATCATCTCCCCCCTCACGTACAAGGAAAAAATCAGCCAAAACGTATATGGAAATCAATCAGACCAACGAAATCATCTCCCCCTCACGCTGCCGTCTCTTCTCACCCTCACGCTGTCGTCTTTACTCCGACGCCGGCCGTCCGGCAACCACCTCGCCGCCCCGTGGTCTGACGTCTCTTCTTCGACGCCTGCCTTCTGGCAACCAGCTCGCCGCCCTGTGGTCTGCAGTATCTTTGCCGACGACTGCAATCTCTCCATCGACCTTGCTGGTTGCCAACACCGACACCTCGTGGTCTGCCTCATTGGTCTGCCGCCTCGCCGACGCCCCGTGGTCTGCCTCATTGGTCTGCCGACGCCCCATGTTCTGCCTCATTGGTCTGCCGCCTCTTCTTTGACGCTCAGACATCGCATCAGTTTCTTACTTCTTCTGGCATACAATTTACAAAGATCATTAGATCACTCACGTTGGGGCAATGAATGCACATATGTCATAGAGGGCATTCAGTTTATTTACATTTCTAGAATTGAGCTTTATGGATAGGCTAACATGTTGCCATTGATATATGCACGAAAATGCAGGACCTGCCTCTTCTCCTAAAGATACCGAGATTAGGCCTGAGGCCTGATTGCATGACGATCAACAGACATCAATAAGTTTAGAAGATGCAAGCCTCTCGATACTTGATGTATTCTACCAGTTTTTTATTGCATCAATAAGTATATTTTTTGCTTGTAATAAACATGTAGTTTCAATATTTATATTTTTGATGTGTGTATTGCCATGATCATAAACTATAATGTATATAATCAGAAAATAATCAGAGATATGAAAACAAGAATGGCATAACCCGAGTTGGAAAAATAAAGGAAGTACCATACAAAGTATAAAGTTGCAATATGAATGGAAGAATGGAAAACGACAGTTGATCCATCATAAGTAAGAAAGTACCTGAAGATAAATACTGGTACTTTGGCTTTTCATTGCGTACTCATGGTAAACAGACGACACTGTTGGAACAGTTACCTACACAAATCAAAGTTTTATCTAAATATACAACAAATGTAAGCTCACTATCTTTTGGGGAGCTCATACAAATAAGTGAAAGAATAGAAACAAAATTTAAAGGACTAGATGGCTTGCCAGCTACTTACAAAATTACTTGAAGTTGAAACCATGCTTGGTGCGTTCATATTGATGCAACATCAGAGAATTAGTGTAGAAGAGAAGTTCAAAAATCAGCATGCCATGCAAAAAATACTTAGTTCAAGAAACAAAAATAAGTGATCAACACGAAACAAATTTGTACAACATGTCATCACGTGTAATAACAAATTCTTACTCAATGATTGAGTATTAAGTCCTTGCATGTCGTCATCTCTTATTATTCAATAATTAAACAGTATTGTCTTGGTTTCCAGAGTATGAGGAAGAATGATCATTAGCATCACAGAAACATCTACAAGGGTGCTCACTGAAACATTATTTTATACTAAACTTTATTATTTTTTCGTAACATTACTCTTCGTTACAATTATGTTATTTTGTTGACATGCATCATTCAAAGTACTATCTTGACTATTGTTTTCCAAGTAAATCCGCAGAATTAACAATGCAAATACACTAATGCTGTGTTTGGTTGCATGGAATTGGGGCTCGGAATTGGAATTGAGGTCCAAAAAGGCCAATTCCGCTGTTTGGTTGCGCTTGGAATTGGGCTGTGGAATTCGGGCTCAATTCCGAGCCCCCCACCCGCATGTGTATTTTTTGGCCCCTTCAATTCAGAGGTCTAGAGCTCTGTATTGCTCGGAATTGCCTGCGCCCATCGTCCCCGCGAGTCCCCTCCTGCGCTTCCTTCCCTCCCATGGAGCCGGAGCGGGCGTTTGGCCGGCGAGCCGGAGTAGGGCCCCTCCGCCGCCGCCGCCTGCCTCCAGGCCTCGCCGCTGCCACCCGCCGCTGCTGGGCCAGCCTCCTCCCTCCCCATCCCTGGCCTCGGGCTGCCGCCGCTGCCTGCCTGCCTCCTGGCCTCACCGCCGCCGTTGCCTGCCTGCTGCTCGCCGCCGCCGGCCTCCGCCGCCGCCTGCCTCCAGGCCTCGCCGCCGCCACCCGCCGCTGCCTGCAGGGCCTCGCCGCCGCCTGCCTGCCTCCGCCTCGCCGCCGCCACCTGCCTCGCCGGGCCACCCGCCGCTACCTGCCGGCAGGCCTCGCCGCCGCCCCTGGCCCCCTTCTTGCTCGCCTTGGCCGATTTGCCTTTTGGAAAGAGAATAGGGAAATAAAAGGAAAAAAGAAAAATGGAAACAAGAAAAAGGTAATTATGTGAAAAATAAATAACATTCTAATATATATGTGTATATTTCATTCATATTACAAAGTTTTATATTGTTTAAAGTTAAAAATATTCAATTCTACACAATGTGCATCCAAACAGGTTTTAGAATTCCATTGATCTTTTGATTATGCAAACGAATACCATGCGCATCCAAACAAGTTTTATGGTATTCCATTGAAATCGTTGATTTGGTTTTCCATTGCCAATTGAATTCAGTGTTGAATTCTGTGCATCTAAACACTGCCTAAGGTATATTAAACTAGGTACATATTTGTCACACCGAGATTCCATTATTATTCATCAAAAAATATTTACAAAGTAAAAGTATGTTCTGTCACAAAAAAGTTTATTTCTATTTAGTTTGAGATGTTTAAGAAAATCTCATGTCACAATGAATTTCAACTAGAAATCTAAGCAAGCCAGTATCATCTCACTATGCGTTTTGTATCCAGTTTTTATATAATATGCTTAAACATCTAAAAAAATGGAGACCAAAATAATCTACTCCCAATTACTGAAAATGGATGTATCTAGATATGTTTTAGTGTATTGATACATTTATTTTTAGACAAATGTTTTAAAACGGAGAGAGTAACAAATTACTTGGCCGAAACTTCTAGAGTACACCGGCCACTATCAAGCTTAGGTGAACTATTCTAAATTGTATGGAGATTCAACTAGAGCTTTTCTTCGAACTTGTCTTATAATCACTTGCAAAAGTATCATGATTTCAATAGCGTTAAATTGTAATGTTGCTCACTTACCGAAACGATCCCATTCATATACACCAGTAACTTTGCCTCTCGCAAGCTCACTCAAAGCAATGCAGTTCTCGCGGAACCAACCCAAGCAAGTATTCTCTTTAATACATATAATAAATGTCATGGTATTATTTTAAATTTGAAGCAAAATCACAACACTTATTATGGGTTGGAGGGAGTAACATTTCCTATAAACAAGCCGGTTTAAAAAATGCACATATTACTCCAAAGCGTGGACATGGAACTTTTTTTTTGTTTTGTACAGAGAAGGGCCTCGAAGGACCCGTAGCCGCTTACTATTGATCTTACACCATGGTCGAAGACTTTTACAAGAAGAAAACCAAAATGTAAACCCAGATCGCAATATGGTTCTTTTTCCTCGATGCATCTTCATCGAGAAACCGAGCTTGTCGACTCCGGCCTCCGGGGACCCCACTCATTGCCATGGCTAGCTATGTGGGTGCGCAATTGCCAGCCAGGGGAGGGACCGAGGGAGAGTCACGGCTACCTCTGCTGGCAGTGGCAGATCTGATCTCCTCCTATCCGCTGGGTACATCTCTAGCTCTGCTGCCGCTAAGAGCATCTCCACTCGTCCCCCCGACGAGGCCCCCGGCGAGGCTTTTTTCCATCCGGACGGCGTAAATCGGCTCATTCGCGCCCCCGGTTTCTCGTTTTCGTCCGGAATTGGGCCTAGTTTCATCCGACGATCCCACGCCATTCCCGGCCCCCGGGGCTCGGGGACTCGGACGAAAGCGCGGGAAATACCGAGGAAACTTCCCGCGCGTCGGTGGCCCCAACTTGTCGGCGAGAGAAACCGATCGTCGTCCTCATCGCATCGTCTTCCGCGCGCGTAAAAGCCCCGCCGGTCTGCATTCGCCGTCCACGCGGCGAGTTAATGTCGTCGTCTTCCGCGCACGCATCGTCTTCCGCGCGCTCCACGCGGTCAAGGCGCCGGTCGGCTCGCCGGACGTCGCACTCCACGCCGCATTAATCCCCCGTGCCGGCCGCACCTATATACGCCGCTCCGCTCGCCGCCGGCGTACCCCGTGATCCACTCTCCCTCTCCCTCTAGTCTCCGTCCACTCTCCCTCACTCTCCGAAGATGGCATTCTCCGAGGACGACGGCGCAGCCAACAACGGCTTCCCCGCCGCTCGCTCCACGCGTGGAGGGCACCTCCTCCACCAGGCGGGGTACCCCTGCCCGCCGGACACGAGGCCGCCCGGCGGTGGGTGGCGGCGAGTCGTGGCGGCGTGCCAATCCCGCCGCCGCCTCGGGCGACCTCCTCGACATCGAGATCGAGGAGGCGCGGATGAAAATGACGGATGAGGAGCGCGCCGAACCACGCCACCACCCCGACAACTACACGGCGTGGAACTCATACTTCCTGCGCCGGTGGGAGCGGGAGCTCGCCGCGTACGACGGCCCGCCGCCTCCGCCTCCGCGCAACAACTCGGCGGGCCGCAAACGTTGGTGGAGCGCGCCGGGCCGAGTCTCGAGGCCGTCATCGAGCACATCCAGGGCGGCAACTTCCCGGTGCTCACGATGCCCGCTCCATCGAGGGCATCGGCGAGCCGCCGCCGGGAAACGTCTGGCAGCCACGGCGCAAGGCTGCCAGCTCGTCGTCTTCCGGATCGGCGCCGAGGTCATCCTTGGCGCCGGTGAAGAGGGAGGAGGCGCCTTCGACGCCGGTGCGCGTCAAGAGGGAGCCGGCGTCTCCGCCGCCGACCAGAGGGCGCAGCAGCGGCGCCCTCGTCATCCGCGACCAGCCTTCCGCGCCGCAGGGCGGCCGGAAGAGGACGAAGAAAGAGGCCGCCGCAATCCAGCTCGCCGAGGAGGAGGCGAAGCGCGCGGAGGACGCCGCGATGGCGGAGGCGATCGCCAGGTCGCTGAAGGACTTGGAGGAGGAGAAGCGCGAGGACGACGCCGCACTGGAATGGGCCGGCGCGACGGGAGCGGCAGGAGGCGGAGCAGCAGCGGCGGCTGCTGGACCTGGCCGCCGCACACCAACGCGCCGCCCGCGCCGCCACAACCGCCAACGACGATGCCGCGCGCTTCCGCCGTCCCGCGACACCTCCTTCCGGCGTCGCTGTCCCCGTCGTCGACCTCGAGTCTTCCTCCGACGACATGTACAAGCCATCCCCGGGGTGGTGGGGAGACGCCGGCCAGGGCAGCAGCAGCCAGGCCGCGCAGCCGAAGGACGACGGCTCCGACGACGACGACGGCGACTACACGGTGTTCTACCGCCATTTAGGCATGTAGATCGCCGTGTTTTAGAATTAGCATTTGAATTCCCCTAGCCGAATTCGAAATATAGTCGAATTCGGCCTCTATGTATGAACTCCGCCCGTTATATGATAAATATCATTAAATTTAGTCTATATTCACCCGTTTTTAGCCGTAGTTTGTCAAGTTCCCGTTTTTCAAATTCGCCTCGTCGACTTCGCCTGGGCACGCGGCTGGGAAACTACTACTCCCCACACCAAATCTTCCTCCAATCCGGACGAAAAATTCGCCGGATTTGGGCGTGGGGAGCGCCAACGAGTGGGGATGCTCTAATGTACGTGATCTGAATTCTCATGGCTGCATATGTCGGCCAGTTCCATTTCAATTGTCTTCCTCATTGCCATGGCTTGTAGGTTCTATATCCTATCCGTCCATATTTAGTTGACGCACAGGCGTTTAAATTTAGTCGTCAATTTGATCAACTAAATATGAATTATATGTCAGGAAAGTAATACAGTCAAATCCATATTTGAATAAAATTTCTAATCTTTACCTACTAATAAAGGAAGTAAGGTTTCTCCCCTGTTTTTTCGTCCGTTTTTATATTGCCTCTAATTTTCAGTGGTAATTACGGCCGCTGCCACCGCACAAATGAAATAACGATTCGTTTGATTGGCTTGGTTCATCAACCCTGGTCCAAGTCCAACACGCCTGACCTCCACTCGACCCCTCGCTCCGAGCAGCGGCGACGGACGGCGCGCCAGCCTGAAAGACGCCCTGAGGCGACCATCCTGCTCCAGATCAGCGTCAGCTTCCTTCTCAGAATCCGTCTCCTCCTTTTACCGAGACGAGAACAGCGCCTCGCGCGCCCAGATCTCCGCAGCGACCCGGCACCCCCATATCCGCATCGTCGCCATCGGAGCTGCTGGTGCCTGGTGAGGCAGGGTACTCGCGGCTAGGAGTCCCTCCCCCAATCCGCCGCCCCACTCAGCCAGATGGAGGAACGGGACCATCCGCCACCGATCTACCTGTGCCCCCCAAGATCCGGCCCGTCCGCAGTCGTGCCCCTCTGACCTCACAGGGTCGCCGCCCCGACGGACGAGCGCGGAGGTGGACGAGCGTGGAGGCATGTCGTCTGGCGCCGTTTCTGCCACCCGATTGGCCCGGTTAGTCTCCGTACTGCTTAGCCGGGGAGGCTGCCCATGGTCGGCACGACTGTTTGCGCCGGAAGCGAATGGTTTGTGGTGCTTCAACTAATTCCTACAAGAGCCATCGTCTTAATCTGTTGCTTTCGTCCACTGTAGCGGCAACGCCTTCCTCTGACCTCTGGTGCGAGTCTAGCTCTATAGACTGGTTGGTGTATTTTCAGAAGATGCACCTCCACTTTGAAGTTACTGACTGATTGCTAACTCAAGGGACGGTCCAGGCTGTTTTGCATGTACACAGGTTGGAGAAGGCTGGTACTGGTACTTCCCCTGCTCCACACTTTTCTGCTCAGCTCCAAGATGTTTGCGATTGATCTGGTGTGCTATTCCTTCTGATACCATAATATCCAACTGTGGGTATGTGTATGATTCCTTTGAGATCGTTGAATCATGTCATTGGACTATTTCTGTTGCTACGCTTTGCTTAAATATGAACTGGAATATTTTGGAATGTGTGACTGCCGATCATCATGTTATATGCCTTTGTACTGGATTGTTTTTTACTATGCTTAGATAACTAGAATATTCTAATATAAATTCTCCTGTTGTAGTTACGTGGTTCACTTGAACTGAAGGTGCAATCTGCCATTGTATTACGACAAAGTATGTTCTGTGAAGAAATTTGACCAGCTTAACTTAATTTGATCTCTGATGTTACTGAATGAACTACTGCTAGCATTTTTGGGTTTTTACTAATCTGATGCTTGTTACCTTTGATTGTCAGGACAAACCTGCAATCTACACATATTTTATAGGGGCTTCGAGAGGGAGGAAGATCTGGAGTTGGCTGGAATGCTAGGTCCGTCGCTGGGATCATGGGGGCTAGATGGGGCTGAGGGACAAGAAGAGGAACCAGAGGCGCGTGCTCTCGCAGCACTCGGCTGGTCCCAAGACCGGTGAGGGGAAGGATTTTCCTGTTGCGTGCTTCTATGAGGATCAGATGCAAAAGGAAGCAAACCCTGATGTAAGTGTATGCGTTGGCATAATATTGGGAAAGAGGACTCTTCAGTGTTCTGCTGTTCGGTTGAGAACTGGAGATTCATCCATTTGTAAGTTTGTGCTAACTGTTACACTTTATGGTGATTTTGCAGGGTCGGTACAGTCACAAAACCTGAGACATACTTTGCCTACTATTTGCATATATTACTCTTCCAGATTAAACACGGGATCAAACTCCAGTAGGTGCGTCTCAGCTTGACCGGCAAGCCCGGTATGAGTTGTCGACGTGTTGTTTTCTATCTTTTGTTGAACCAGAAAATTCTAGGTGTTTTTAGATGAGAAATTTTCTATCTCCTTAACATAAACTGATTTTGAGTAGTGAAAAAATTCTCCAAATCTAGAAAATATTCGATAAAATGCTTGCCTTTCGATGCAGCTTTTTCCTTTCCCGGTGCAACGCACGGGTATTTTTCCTAGTGATACATAATATTTAAAACAAGTGACACGTACATTATTGGTTAACTTAGCGGGCAAACTGAAAACACGAAAAAAAGTACGCCACATGTATTGGGACGGAGGGAGTACCAGCGATATGATGTTGTCCACCTTCAGTGGTGGAGCCACGGGGTTGCTGTGTTACACAACATTTTGGCGAAAACTTCATGTGTAGCCTAAAAATTATATTTAAAAAATACAAAATAAATATAAATACATATATTTGACATCACAACTTTGAATTGACATCACAACTTCATACGCCTGGCGCCGCCACTGTCCACGTTGAGCTCTCACCAAATGCATTGTCTCATCTTTCGTTCACCATGGCGGTCAGCGACGTGAAGGTTGTCTTCTCAAGGGACGGGAACAATTAATGACAAAAAAGTTCTGATTATTCCATTAGTCAATATTTAAGCCAGAACGATGTGGTTTTGAATAATCTCCATATTAGATGGCCCCTTCAACATGGTCTAGTCCCCTCCTAAAATTGTGATCAAGCACTGCCCTGAGCGGAGATCCTCCGGTTATTACACACCCAGGGGCAAGCCGGAGCCCGGTAATACGTCTCCAACGTATCTATAATTTCTGATGTTCCATGCTTGTTTTATGACAATACCTACATGTTTTGCTCACACTTTATAATGTTTTTATGCGTTTTCCGGAAGGCTGTTCGGGCAATATTCTCGAAATTCGACGAAACGAAGACCAAACATCATAATTCACCGAGACGGACCAGGACACCGAAGGAGAGTCGGAGGGGAGGCCTGGAGCCCCAGACCATAGGCCGGCGCGGCCTGGAGGGGGCGCGCCGCCCTATGGGGTGGGCCCCCCAGGCGCCTCCTTGCGCCGCCTCTTCGCCTATAAGACCCCTCGCGACCTAAAACCTCGATACCAATTGACGAAACTCCAGAAAGACTCCAGGGGCGCCGCCGCCATCGCGAAACTCCGTTTCGGGGACAGGATCTCTGTTCCGGCACGTCGCCGGACGGGGAAGTGCCCCCGGAAGCCATCTCCATCGACGCCACCGCCTCCATCATGCTCCGTGAGTAGTTCCCCCATGGACTACGGGTTCTAGCTGTAGCTAGTTGGTACTCTCTCTCCCATGTACTTCAATACAATGATCTCATGAGCTGCCTTACATGATTGAGATCCATCTGATATAATCGGTGTTGTGTTTGTTGGGATCCGATAAATTGTTACATTATGATCAGTCTATCTATATAAGTTTGTGAAGTTATTGTTGCTGCAATCTTGTTGTGTTTAATGCTTGTCACTAGTGCACGAGTGGCATGATCTTAGATTTGAGCTCTATAATTATTGCTTAGATTGTATCTACAAGTTGTTTGCACATGTCTATGTCCGGAACCCGAGGCCCCAGAGTGACAAACTGGGATAACTGGAGGGGAAGGCTTAGATATGAGGATCACATGTTTTCACCAAGTGTTAATGCTTTGCTCCGGTGCTCTATTAAAAGGAGTACCTTAATTGCCAGTAGATTCCCTTGAGGCCCGGCTGCCACCGGCTGGTAAGACAAAAGATGTTATGCAAGTTTCTCATTGCGAGCACGTATGACTATATATGGAAAACATGCCTACATGATTAATAGACTTGATGTTCTGACTTAATGCTATTTCAATCCTATCAATTGCTCAACGTAATTTGTTCACCCAACACTTGTTATTGGAGAGTTACCACTAGTGTAGATAGTTGGGAACCCCGGTCCATCTCTTATCATCCTATACTCGTTCTATATGTCATTGGAAGTAGTATCAACTATTTTACGGTGCCATCTCCTCTGTGTTACTTTCTTGATGTGTTCTGTTACTATTGCTCCCATATTACTCTGCTTTCACATCACACATGTTACTAGTGCTTTTCCAGTGCAGCTGAATTGACAACTCAGTTGTTAAGGCTTATAAGTATTCTTTACCTCCCCTTGTGTCGAATCAATAAATTTGGGTTTTACTTTCCTCGAAGACTGTGCGATCCCCTATACTTGTGGGTTATCAAGACTATTCTGGCGCCGTTGCCGGGGAGGCATAGCTCTACTCATAAGTTCACCTGGGGATTACACTCTACCTCTCTCTCTGTTTTTATTTTATTTTGTTTTGCTTAGTTTACTTTTGTCTAGTTTATTTGTGCTTAGTTTATTTCTGTCTAGTATTTTTCGCTTAGTTTATTTTTGTCTAGTTTATTTTTGTCTTGTTTTATTTTTCTTATATACCCGAAAATCCATAAAAATTTGAAAAACCGAAAAATTTAAAACTGTTGCTATGGAAGAACCCACAACCTATTTGGAGCTTATAGAATTATATAATAATTATAGAGAATCAAGAACGGGTAAAGTTATGAGTGCTGTGATAGAAAAATTGAATACAATTGCTAAAATCTTGCTTAGCCATGATATAAACTGTTGCTCTAAACAGGATACTAAACATCTTAAATTTCAATGTGGCTTTAGTGAGGAAGTTTTAATTATGAACTATAATTGGAATAACTATATTCATCTTGGGTTCGAAGAAGTAGAACAATTTGTCTTATTTATGGGAGCTTCTGAAATAGAAACCTTCATGTCTAAAAATTATGAAATCTGTGTTGTTTGTAAGTACCTTAAAGATTATGTCTCTTCTATCCTTAATTTTTGCATAGAAAGCTACAGTGATAATTCTTATATCATTGATTACAAAGAGAGACTCATTAATACACAAGAATGCACTCACAATTTGCAGGAACTGTGGAAGAAGAAATTGATGAACCTGAAAGCTCATTGGATGAAAAAGAGAGGAAATTGATGAACCTGAAAGCTCATTAGATGAAAAGGAGGAGGAGAGTGATGAACAAAAGGAGGAAGAATGGATTAGCTACCCATGCCAACCTTCTAATGAGAGTAACTCTTTATCTCTTACACTATTTGATTGTCCTCCATGCTTACCAAAGGAGGATGAATGTTATGTTCATGTGGATTCTCTTGAAATATTTCCTATGAGTACAACTTGTAAGAATAATTATGCTACTGTTATCTATGATAATCTATGCTATTTCGAAAATGTTATGATAATGCTTTGTTTGTGCCTGATACCGAAATGCATGGTACTAAAGAGTTTTGCTTAGCAAATGTTTATGATAAATCTCTAGATGATGGTCCTATGTTACCTGATAATATTAATTCTACTACTAATGAAAATGGGATTGGAGAGATCTTGACTTTATCTAGGAGTCTGATGTCTACTGGTGCTTCTATTCTTGTAGACAGTGTTGGGCCTCCAAGAGCAGAGGTTTGTAGAACAGCAGCAAGTTTCCCTTAAGTGGATTACCCAAGGTTTATCGAACTCAGGGGGAAGAGGTCAAAGATATCCCTCTCATGCAACCCGCAAACCACAAAGCAAGAAGTCTCTTGTGTCCCCAACACACCTAATAGGTGCACTAGTTCGGCGAAGAGATAGTGAAATACAAGTGGTATGAATGAATATGAGCAGTAGTACGGCGCCCGAAAAGTGCTTGGCGCGTAGTTGATGAGGGAGGAAAAGTGCTTAGTTGCCGGGCAGTTGATGGTAGTAATATTGCGGGAAGTAAACATGTAGTAGTAACGCAGCAGTAACGCATAAGAACATAAACAAGCAGCGATAGCAGTGTTTAGGAACAAGGCCTAGGGATTACACTTTCACTAGTGGACACTCTCAACATTGATCACATAACAGAATAGATAAATGCATACTCTACACTTTTGTTGGATGATGAACACATTGCGTAGGATTACACGAATCCTCAATGCCGGAGTTAACAAGCTCCACAATAATGCTCATGTTTAAGTAACCTTAAGTGTAAGATAGATCAAAACGACTAAACCAAGTACTAGCATAGCATGCACACTGTCACCTTCATGCATATGTAGGAGGAATAGATCACATCAATATTATCATAGCAATAGTTAACTTCGCAATCTACAAGAGATCATGATCATAGCATAAACCAAGTACTAACACGGTGCACGCACTGTCACCTTTGCACACATGCAGGAGGAATAAAACTACTTTAATAACACATCACTAGAGTAGCACATAGATAAATTGTGATACAAAACTCATATGAATCTCAATCATGTAAAGCAGCTCATGAGATCATTGTATTGAGGTACATAGGAGAGAGATTAACCACATAGCTACCGGTACAGCCCCGAGCCTCGATGGAGAACTACTCCCTCTTCATGGGAGCAGCAGCGGTGATGAAGATGGCGGTGGAGATGGCAGCGGTGTCGATGGAGAAGCCTTCCGGGGCACTTCCCCGCTCCGGCAGGTGCCGGAACAGAGACTCCCGTCCCCGATCTTGGCTTCGCGACGGCGGCGGCTCGGAACTTTTCTCGTATCGTGGCTTCCTCGTAAGGGTTTTCGATGCAGGGGCTTTATATAGGCGAAGAGGCGGCGCAGGGTCAACGAGGCGACCACACCATAGGGTGGCGCGGCCGGGGCCGCCGCGCCACCATGTCATCTGGCCCACCAGGGCCCCTCCGCGGCTCTCGGGTGTTCTGGATGCTTCCGGGCAAAATAGGAACCAGGGCGCTGATTTCGTCCAATTCGAGAATATTTCGTTACTAGGATTTCTGAAAACCAAAAACAGCAGAAAACAGGACGGCACTTCGGCATCTTGTTAATAGGTTAGTTCCAGAAAATGCACAAATATGACATAAAGTGTGCATAAAACATGTAGGTATCATCAATAAAGTAGCATGGAACATAAGAAATTATCGATACGTTGGAGACGTATCAGCATCCCCAAGCTTAGTTCTGCTCGTCCCGAGCAGGTAAAACGATAACAAAGATAATTTCTTAAGTGACATGCCATCATAACCTTGATCATACTATAAACATATGTAATGAATGCAACGATCAAAACAATGGTAATGACATGAGTAAACAACTGAATCATAAAGCAAAGACTTTTCATGAATAGTACTTCAAGACAAGCATCAATAAGTCTTGCATAAGAGTTAACTCATAAAGCAATAATTCAAAGTAGAGGCATTGAAGCAACACAATGGAAGATTAAGTTTCAGCGGTTGCTTTCAACTTGTAACATGTATATCTCATGGATAGTTGTCAATGCAAAGTAATATAATAAGTGCAATATGCAAGTATGTAGGAATCAATGCACAGTTCACACAAGTGTTTGCTTCTTAGGTGGAAGGAGATAGGTAAACTGACTCAACAATAAAAGTAAAAGAATGGTCCTTCAATGAGGAAAGCATCGATTGCTGTATTTGTGCTAGAGCTTTTATTTTGAAAACATAAAGAGAGCATAAAAATAAAGTTTTGAGAGGTGTTTGTTGTTGTCAACGAATGGTAGTGGGCACTCTAACTACCTCATCAACCAGACTTTCAAGAGCGGCTCCCATGAAGGACGTTATCTCTACCAGCAAGGTAGATCATCCCTCTTCTCTTTGTTTACACATGTACTTTAGTTTAGTTTTTCTTTATTTATGGATGACACTCCTCCCAACCTTTTGCTTACACAATCCATGGCTAACCGAATCCTCGGGTGCCTTCCAACATTCACATACCATGGAGGAGTGTCTATTTGCAAAATTAAGTTGCTTACTGATGAATCAGAGCAAAACATGTGAAGAGAATTATTAATGCAAGTTAATTAATTGAGGCTGGGAACCTCATTGCCAGCTCTTTTTGCAAAATTATTGGATAAGCGGATGAAGCCACTAGTCCATTGTGAAAGTCTGTCAAAAGTAAATGACAAGATCGAAAGATAAAACACCACATACTTCCTCATGAGCTATAAAACATTGACACAAATAAGAGGTAATAACTTTTGAATTGTTTAAAGGTAGCACTCAAGCAATTTACTTTGGAATGGCGGAGAAATACCATGTAGTAGGTAGGTATGGTGGACACAAATGGCATGAATATTGGCTCAAGTATTTGGATGCATGAGAAGTATTCCCTCTCGATACAAGGTTTAGGCTAGCAAGGTTATTTGAAACAAACACAAGGATGAACCGGTGCAGCAAAACTCACATAAAAGACATATTGTAAACATTATAAGACTCTACACCGTCTTCCTTGTTGTTCAAAACTCAATACTAGACATTATCTAGACCTTAGAGAAACCAAATATGCAAATCAAATTTTAGCAAGCTCTATGTATTTCTTCATTAATGGGTGCAAAGTATATGATGCAAGAGCTTAAACATGAGCACAACAATTGCCAAGTATCACATTACCCAAGACATTATAGCAATTACTACATGTGGCATTTTCCAATTCCAACCATATAACAATTTAACGAAGAAGAAACTTCGCCATGAATATTATGAGCTAAGAACACATGTGTTCATACGAACCAGCGGAGCGTGTCTCTCCCACACAAGGATGAACTTATTCAGAGAACTAAGATAACAAAACAAAAACAAAAATAAAAGCTCACAGACGCTCCAAGTAAAATACATAGGATGTGATGGAATAAAAATATAGTTTCACTAGAAGAAACCGATAAGTTGTCGATGAAGAAGGGATGCCTTGGGCATCCCAAGCTTAGATGCTTGAGTCTTCTTGAAATATGCAGGGATGAACCACCGGGCATCCCCAAGCTTAGACCTTTCACTCTTCTCGATCACATTATATCACCCTCTTCTATTGACCCTTGAAAACTTCCTTCACACCAAACTTCAAGCAAACTCATTAGAGGGTTAGTACACAATCAAAATTCACATGTTCAGGTGACACAATCATTCTCAACACTTCTGGACATTGCACAAAACTTCTGAAAGTTAATGGAACAAAGAAACTCATTCAACTTAACAAAAGCGGCAATGCGAAATAAAAGGCAGAATCTAAAAAGATGACTTGTCGGAGGGAGGGGATGAGTAGCTCTGGGAGCTCTGGCGCTCGCGTGGGCGACAGCCCGTCGCCGGCGCCCGACCGCTCGTCGGCCAGCGCCGCCCCCCTCTTTGCCTTAGGCAACGTTCCTCCTAGCCTCCTGCTTCCTCCACCCACCTCCGCGCACACCGTGTCGCTGCTGGCTGCGTCGCCGGTCGCCTCCGCCGTCGCCTCGACGGTAGATGCACCTGCGACCGGAGCTTCTGGCGCCGACGCTGTCCCTTCCCGTGCGGCCACTCCAACTGACGTCCCCGGCGATCGTGGCGGTGCTGCGCCTGCGCGCGTGGCGGCTCCCGCGTCCAGAAAGGCCGGCGTTTCGCGCCCAGGTGCGCGTTTCCTCGACTCAATTCTTTCTTTGTTCCACTCCTTGGTTGCAAACCCGATCGGTGGTTCGTGCGAGTTCGTTCGCTTTTGGATTACACCGGCCAGCCTTTCCCCCCGGATTAACAAACACTGTGTTGCCAACGCCTTGAATTACAACTTCACGGTCTCGCCGGACTGCTTCCTGGTTCGGAGCCACGGCGGCGCTAGGTTTTCCGCTCTGGCTGCTTCGCCGGCCATTAGGGAGTTCATCCTTGCCTCTAAGAGTTTCCGTCTTGGGAAATCCCTGTACCTGCTGCACCGTGACGGCCGCGCGGCGGCGGCGGCGGTCGCTGCCCTCCCATCGTGGCCTCCTTGCTGGGAGCTGGTGCCCTTCCGCGGCGGCGGTGACGGCGGTCAAGCTGCGCTTGGTTCCCCGGCAACGGTGGACGAGAGCTGCATTGCCCGTGCCTGCGGAGGAGAGGGCCCCACCGTTTTGGAGGTTTCTGCCGACGACGCGGTTGACGTGGAGGACGACCGGTCAAACGCCCTTGGGCTCGTCTCTGGGCCCACCGACGATCCTGGGCCTACGTATCCCTCCACGGCATCCTCTGGTCGCCCTTTCTCCCTCCTTTCATCGGTCTCTCCCCCTTCTTCCCCAAATCGGAGCAGCACCCAGCCCATCCCCTATCCCCTGCTCACCAGCGAGCTAGCTCCCCTTCCCGTCTCTCCGCCCCCCTTTTCAGAGACGCAGGGCAGTGACCGCGCTCGTGAGGTCTTGTCCTGGCCGCCCTCTTTTTCCCCGCCCTCCCAAGGTCAGCGCGTGCCCCCGTTTTCCGGCGGCGAGCGAATCTCGGATGAGGACAGCTCTGGCTCTCTGCGGCGGGCTCCGTGCTCCGACCGGTCCATCGCTGGCTCCCCCGGACCAAGCTCGGGGGCTAGCTCTCTGCCGCTCTCCTATAAGGACGCCCTCCTCTCCCCTTCGCCTCCACACCATCGATCTGCTACACCTCGCCGCCTTGTCTTCTCGCCGGTCAAGGGGAAGCGCCTGTGCTTCCGGTGCCTCTCCGCCCACCACTGCGTCTGCGACTGCAGAGATCCTCTCCGCTGCGCTGCGTGTGGGCGCTCCGGTCACAAGAAGAAGACATGTGAGTCTCCGCCGCTCACCTTCTCCCGATCTGCTCCCAACCTCTCAACCTTAACTCACACCTCTCCCCTCCCCAGGTTGCGCCGCTCCCTCGCCCGGACCTCGTCACCGCCGTCTCCTCGCTCTGCTGCGGCTGCGGGCACCCCGCTTGCAGCAGTCCGCGTCCGTGGGTTCATGGCGCGCCCTGCCACCCCGTACCCCCGTGCCGAGGCTGCTGCCCTGGCTCCTGCCGTCGACGGCCAACGTCCGGTGGTCCGCGCCCACCGCGGCCCGCCCACCTTCGCGCCCATCCCCTTCGCCTCGCCCCCAGCGATGGTTGCCTCCGCCTCGGCCCCTCGGCGCCAGGAAGTTGCCGAGGTGTTCCTTCCCCGCTTGATTGGTGCTAGCTGCCAGAAGCGCTTCGCCTTCGCCTGCATCGAACCTGCCTCGGCTTCGCCGGGGTTCCTCCTGCGTCGCGCCTTGGAGCAGGACGGTGGAAACCCGCATGTGGCCCTCGCCGCCAGCGACTTCGGCGCCCTCCTGCTCGTCTTCGCCTCTGCGGACGACAGGGAAGCCACGCTCTCCCGCTTTCCCCTGAGGCTGGATGGACACACCATCTCGCTTGAGCGACCGGAGGACGGCTGCAACAGGGCGGCGTGGGCCTCGTCGCGCTTTGCCCTTCTGTCCGTCACTGGCTTCCCGCCGGAGCTGTGGGACGAGGCGTCGATCCGCGCAGCTTTCAGCACCATCGGGAGTGTGTGCTGCGTGGATCCCCTCTGTCTTATGGAGCTGGACTACTCCTCGCTCCGCCTGGTCGTCAAGATGGGAGCTGCCGGAGACGTGCCGCCGGTTCTCCTCCTCCACGACGCCTACGCCAGCTGTACCACGGAGGTCAGGGTGCACGCTGTCCGCGTCTGGGGTGGTGAAGACGACGGCTCCTCCCCGCTCTGCATCCACTTCGACAGCGCCTCCGGCGGCGCCCCTCCCCGCCCCGTCCCGCGCGATGGCCGCCACCCTTCAAGGATGAGCGACATCGACGAGGACTCGGTTCAAGGTGGCTCGCCGGTGAGGAACGCTCCGCCGCCGGGCTCCTCCGTCCTTGGCCTGTGGAGCCGTATCGTGGCTCGGCGCCAAGCGGACATGGCGCGAGCTGCCGCCCTCGACTCCGTTGATGGCCTGCCGGCGGACACCGCCGCTCCCCTTCCCCCGCCGTGCGAGACCCCTCCGGTCGATCTCTGGGATCGCATCCTTGCCCGTCGCCTTGCCGGCCAGTTCCCTGAAACAGGGCTGAGCGCTGATCAGGTAATCCAACCCCGGTGCTCCCCTTGCTCCCCTTGTTCTCCTTTGCACCCCACGCTCACTCTCGGCCCTTCTCTCCCTCGCCTGCAGTGGTACGACACCTTGCAGACGCCTGCCACCCCTCTCGTGCCCGACTCCAACGACGACGAGCCTCCCGTGCCCCCGCCAACCGCGCCTGTCGAAGATGCTAGGGCTGTGCACGTGGAGGCCGTCCCTGCCATGCCGCCCTCTGGTGTGGTGGACGGTGACCACGCCCCTGCGCTCCCCCTTGACGGTGGCATGGACGAACACGAAGACTCGGCGCGCAAGCAACGCGTTCGCCAGAAGCGGGCTGTGGACTCCGCGTTCAGGGCGCGGCGCAGCTCTCGCCTCGCCGCGAAGGAGGCCCCCATGTTCGTCAGCATGGTGAACAAGGCCAAGGCGATGAAGGCGTCGCGGTTCGACCTCACCGGCGGCTCTTCTCGCCTCCGTTCTGCTGCGGAGGCAGCGGGGTTCGCCTCCTCCTCGGCGCCTGGACCGATTCCGGTGCCAAAGCTCAAGGCTCTGGCCGCCGCTTGCGGTATTGACCCGGAGGCGGTTGCGAGCGTGCCGGCGGTGGCTCCGCCGTCCCCATGATGCGATCCACTGCGCATTCGCGCGACGGCAGCTGGCGACGATCCCCTGGACTGCTCGCTCGCATGCTGTCGGCGCCCTCGCTCCCTGATGGTGGGAGCTGCTGCTCACGCTCCAGTTCGTGCTCTGTTGGGCTGCTGGGGCCGTGTAACCACCCCTTTTTTTTCCTTTTTCCCTTAAGGATTGTTTGGGCCTTAAGCCCATCGGAGCAGCCTGTTTTTTTTTGTTTCTGTACCTGATGCTTCACCGTTATATCAATGAATGGAGGCCTTGTTTACTCTCTTGGCTCATGGAATGTCCGTGGGCTTGGTGACCCCTCCAAATGCGATTTAGTGCGAGCTGACCTCTCCCTCTCAAAACCCCACCTCCTGGGCCTCCAAGAGTCCAAGCTTTCCACAATTACTGCGTCCAAAGCCGCAACGTTCCTTCCTCCTAGCGTCCGATCCTTCATCTCGGTGGATTCTGTTGGCGCTTCTGGAGGTCTGGTGTCCGCCTGGAACCCTAATTTTTTCACCCTTGCCGCATCCTTACCATCCCAACACGTCCTGTCCCTTGATCTCACCATTAACGATAACGGCGCGACTTTCCGCTTCTCAAATGTCTATGCCCCTTGTGAGCATCACGCTAAAGCTGCCTTCCTCGAGCACCTCTTAACCCATGAGCCAGATGACGGAGTCCCCTGGCTCGTTGCCGGCGACTTCAACCTTACCCGCGACCCCGCTGACCGCAATAATGATAATTTCTCTGCGGCGGAAGCAGAACTCTTTAACAATGCGATCAACAACCTGGGGCTCATTGAGCTCCCCCTTCGGGACAGGCTGTACACTTGGTCTAACAAGCGTGCTGTTCCTACCCTTATTCGCCTTGACCGTGTGTTTATTAACCATGCCTGGAATGAAAGTTACCCCTCCTCCTCCCTCTCGTCCACCACTCGTGACACTTCTGACCATGTTCCCCTCGTAGTCAAGGTGTCCTCCCTCACTCCGCAACGAGGCTTATTTAGATTCGAACCTTCCTGGGCCCTTCACGACCGTTTTCGTGTGTCTATCTCCTCGGCCTGGGGTTCCACCTTCAGGGGAGACCCCACTGCCAGGATGGTTGCCAGACTCCGTCTTTGTAGGGTCGCCTGCAAAAGGTGGACCAAGAAAATCCCTCCCACCGCGCAACGTGAAACAGACTGCCGGCTCCTTATCAACCTTCTGGATCTTCTCGAAGAAGATCGCCCCCTGTCCATCTACGAAAACAACCTCCGGGCTCTCACTGTGGACGCCCTCCAGCTTTCGATCCGTGAGCGTGCTCTCTATTGGAGAACTCGGGCAAAAATTCGCTACGCCCTGGAGGGGGACGAGAACACCAAGTTCTTCCATGCATCTGCTACCTGTAGGCTTCGGCGTAACTCCATCCCCTCCTTGTCCATCGATGGAGTCGAAACCACCGACCATCATGGAAAAGCGACCATCCTCAAAAACTTTTTCTCCGGCCTCCTTGGGTCTGTCTCCCAAACGACTGGAGCCCTCGACATAGGCTCCCTGTACCCTAACGCCACCCCGATTGGGTCCTACCTTAGTGCCCCCTTCACCCCTGATGAGATTAAAAATGCCTTTACCAGCATGAACAAGCTCGCCAGCCCCGGGCCTGACGGGTTTGGCCCTGCGTTCTTCTCCTCCTTCTGGGAGCTCGTGTCCACAGACGTCATGGCTGTGTTCTCATCCTTCTATGATGGCACCATTGACCTTACTCGCATAAACCGGGCCTTCCTGGTGCTCCTCCCCAAGACAGAATCTGCCAACCACCCGTCCCAGTTTCGTCCCATCTCCCTTCAAAACTGTGTCATGAAGGCTATCACCAAGGTCCTCACCACGAGGCTTCAACGTGCTATCCACTCCTTGGTGGACGCAGACCAAACCGGCTTCCTCTCTGGCAGACGTATCTCTGAAAATATTGTCTACGCTGCAGATCTGCTTAGAGTCTGTCACTCCAGGAAAGCGCCTACCATTGTTTTCAAAATCGATTTTAGGAAGGCCTTCGACTCGGTTAACTGGGCCAGTCTTCTGGCGATTCTCCGAGCTAGAGGTTTCGATGATCGGTGGTGCCTCTGGATGGAGCGGATTCTCCGGACAGGGCATACAGCTATCCTCCTTAATGGGGTTCCTGGAGACTGGATCCGCTGTCGTAACGGCCTTCGACAGGGGGATCCCCTCTCCCCTTACCTTTTTATCATTGTTGCGGATGTGCTGCAGCGCATGTTTCGGGAGGCCTGGAGCTGTGGTACCTTGATGCACCCAATCTCCCCCTCAACTCCCTGTCCGGTCTTACAATACGCCGATGATACCCTCATCCTCTGCAGGGCTGCCCCCGGCGTGGCTTCCTGCCTCAGGAAAGTTCTCGACGACTTTGCTGATGCAACAGGGCTAGCTATAAACTTCCACAAATCCTGTTTCATCCCGATGAACGTCGACCCCGCTAGCGCTGCCTCTATGGCCGCTCAGCTAGGCTGCCCTATCTCCACCTTCCCCCAGCCGTATCTGGGGCTCCCTCTCTCGCCCACTAAGCTCCCAGTCGCTGCCTATACACCGCTCATCCAATCCTTTGACCGTCGTCTTTCAGGTTGGCGTGCCCAGTTGTTGTCCTCCGGGGGGAGGCTGGTCCTGTGTAATGCAGTTTTGAACAATCTTGCTACTTACTACATGTGTTCGTTTTTGCTTCCTCGGGGTGTGCTAGAAAGTATTGATAAGAGGCGTCGCGCCTTTTTCTGGACCGGGAAAGACACGTGTTCAGGTGCTCGCTGTTTAATTGCTTGGGATAAAGTTGTGTTGTCCAAACAGGAGGGCGGTTTCGGCGTCAAGGACCTCCACCGGCAGAACAGGTGCTTGCTGCTCAACTTCATCCACCAGCTACACCGCCCCGAGCCTCTACCATGGAAATGTTGGTTTTTTTCTCATACAGGTCGGGACTTGGGGGAGCTCTCGAGTTCCCCCTCGTTCCTTGAGCGGATTGTCCAGGAGTGCCTTCCTCTCTACCGTGCCGTCACGCGCGTGACGGTGGTCTCCGGCTGCACCACCTCCTTCTGGCATGACCGGTGGCTACCGGGGGGGCCGCTTGCGACGCGGTTCCCCGCTCTGTTCTCCCACTGTACCCGCCCCCAGGCGACCGTGGCGACGGTTGCCCGTCTTGGCTTCGACTTGCAGCCTCGTCTGACTGCTGCTGCGGAGGAGGAGCTCTCCGTTGCACTCCAGCTCGCCCGTCGCGTCGCGCTCCGGGACGGCCCGGATCTGAGGTGCATGGACTCCCCGGCTGCTCCACGCTTCTCCACCAGGCAGGCTTACAGTCTACTCTCCCCCGCGCACCCGCCGGACCCGTCGGCCGGTGTCTCCTGGAGCCTGCGTCTCCCCGCGAAGGTGAAGCTGTTCGCCTACCTCGCCGACATCGACCGCTTGAGTACTCGCGCCAACCTCTTCGCCAAGAGTTGTGCGCCTTCAGATATTTGTGCGGCTTGCCCCGCCGTGGAGACGGCCAGACACCTGTTCTTCGACTGCCCCGTCTCTGCCAGGCTCTGGCGGCGGCTGGATGTCCCAATCCCAGCTGGGCAGTTCTCGGTATGGGACCTGCCGGCCCCTCTCCCCCTTGCCTCGGACTTCTGGCGTGCGGGCGTTGCGGTTACCCTCTGGAGCATCTGGAAGGCGCGCAACGACCTGGTGTTTAACGCCGTGCGCTCCTCCCCGACGATGATTCTCCGACGGGTCTGTGATGACCTCTTACTCTGGCGGTGGCGATATCGGGTTGCCGACCGCCCGTCGCTCGACTTACTGCGATCCTTCATTCTCTCCCGCATGTGGGAGAGTTAGGATGATCGCCCCCTCTCCCCCCCCCCTGTATTTTTCCCCTTGTATACATACAGATCGGCTCCTTGGCCATTTTCGAGTAATGAAATAACAAACGGTGGGGTTTTTCCCCCCCGTCACCCTCGAAAAAAAAAAAAAAAAAAAAAAAGGCAGAATCTGTCAAAAACAGAACAGTCCGTAAAGACGAATTTAAAAATGGCACCAGACTTGCTCAAATGGAAAAACTCAAAACTAATGAAAGTTGCGTACATATCTGAGGATCACGCTCGTAAATTGGCAGATTTTTTGAATTTTCTACAGAGGACTGTGCCCAGATTCGTGACAGACAGCAATGCTGTTTCTGCGCAGCGATCCCAAATATAACATCAACTTTGACATAGAAACTTTACTTTGGCACAAAAACATGATAAGGAGAGGTTGCTACAGTAGTAAACAACTTCCAAGACACAAATATAAAACAAAGTACTGTAGCAAAATAACACATGGGTTATCTCCCAAGAAGTTCTTTCTTTATAGCCATTAAGATGGGCTCAGCAGTTTTAATGATGCACTCGCAAGAAATAGTATTTGAAGCAAAAGAGAGCATCAAGAGGCAAATTCAAAACACATTTAAGTCTAACATGCTTCCTATGCATAGGAATCTTGTAAATAAACAAGTTCATGAAGAGCAAAGTAACAAGCATAGGAAGATAAAACAAGTGTAGCTTCAAAAATTTCAGCACATAGAGAGGTGTTTTAGTAACATGAAAAATTTTACAACCATATTTTCCTCTCTCATAATAACTTTCAGTAGCATCATGAGCAAACTCAACAATATAACTATCACATAAAGCATTCTTATCATGAGTCTCATGCATAAAATAATTACTACTCCCAACATAAGCATAGTCATTCTTATTAATTGTAGTGGGAGCAAATTCAACAAAGTAGCTATCAAATATAGGAGGTATATTGTAATCATAATCAAATTTATCCTCCATAACAGGTGGTAACAAAAGACTACTATCATTATAAACATCATAAATGGGAGGCGAAGTATCATCAAAGTAAATTTTCTCCTCAATGCTTGGGGACTAAAAATATCATGCTCATCAAAGCCAGCTTCCCCAAGCTTAGAATTTTCCATATCATTAGCAACAATAGTGTTCAAAGCATTCATATTAATATGTTCCATGGGTTTTTTAATTTTCGCATCAAACCATCCATGTCTTAAATCAGGAAATAGAATAAGAAGCTCATTGTTGTCCATTATGCCTAACTAGTGTAAACAAGAAACCAAATGTCGCAATTGCAGAGTCTAAAGGAAATAGCTTCGAGCACACACACAATGGCGCCAGAAAAGTACTGTTACCTGGAACCGAAGTATGAGAGCCTTTTACCTTTCCTCCCGGCAACGGCGCCAGAAAAGTGCTTGATGTCTCCGGTGCTTCTATTCTTGTAGACAGTGTTGGGCCTCCAAGAGCAGAGGTTTGTAGAACAGCAGCAAGTTTCCCTTAAGTGGATTACCCAAGGTTTATCGAACTCAGGGAGGAAGAGGTCAAAGATATCCCTCTCATGCAACCCTGCAACCACAAAGCAAGAAGTCTCTTGTGTCCCCAACACACCTAATAGGTGCACTAGTTCGGCGAAGAGATAGTGAAATACAAGTGGTATGAATGAATATGAGCAGTAGTACGGCGCCGAAAAGTGCTTGGCGCGTAGTTGATGAGGGAGGAAAAGTGCTTAGTTGCCGGGCAGTTGATGGTAGTAATATTGCGGGAAGTAAACATGTAGTAGTAACGCAGCAGTAGTAACGAAAACAGAAACAAGCGCGATAGCGTATTTAGGAACAAGGCCTAGGGATTACACTTTCACTAGTGGACACTCTCAACATTGATCACATAACAGAATAGATAAATGCATACTCTACACTTTTGTTGGATGATGAACACATTGCGTAGGATTACACGAACCCTCAATGCCGGAGTTAACAAGCTCCACAATAATGCTCATGTTTAAGTAACCTTAAGTGTAAGATAGATCAAAACGACTAAACCAAGTACTAGCATAGCATGCACACTGTCACCTTCATGCATATGTAGGAGGAATAGATCACATCAATATTATCATAGCAATAGTTAACTTCGCAATCTACAAGAGATCATGATCATAGCATAAACCAAGTACTAACACGGTGCACACTGTCACCTTTGCACACATGCAGGAGGAATAAAACTACTTTAATAACACATCACTAGAGTAGCACATAGATAAATTGTGATACAAAACTCATATGAATCTCAATCATGTAAAGCAGCTCATGAGATCATTGTATTGAGGTACATAGGAGAGAGATTAACCACATAGCTACCGGTACAGCCCCGAGCCTCGATGGAGAACTACTCCCTCTTCATGGGAGCAGCAGCGGTGATGAAGATGGCGGTGGAGATGGCAGCGGTGTCGATGGAGAAGCCTTCGGGGGCACTTCCCGCTCGGCAGGGTGCCGGAACAGAGACTCCTGTCCCCGATCTTGGCTTCGCGACGGCGGCGGCTCTGGAACTTTTCTCGTATCGTGGCTTCCTCGTAAGGGTTTTCGATGCGGGGGCTTTATATAGGCGAAGAGGCGGCGCGGGAGGGTCAACGGCGACCACACCATAGGGTGGCGCGGCCAGGGCCGGGCGCGCCACCATGTCATCTGGGCCCACCAGGGCCCCTCTGCGGCTCTCGGGTGTTCTGGATGCTTCCGGGCAAAATAGGAACTGGGCGCTGATTTCGTCCAATTCCGAGAATATTTCGTTACTAGGATTTCTGAAACCAAAAACAGCGAAAACAGGACGGCACTTCGGCATCTTGTTAATAGGTTAGTTCCAGAAAATGCACAAATATGACATAAAGTGTGCATAAAACATGTAGGTATCATCAATAAAGTAGCATGGAACATAAGAAATTATCGATACGTTGGAGACGTATCAGAGTCCCATATATTTTGAGATTGATCAATCATCTTGTTATATTATTGATAAAAGTGGGTTTGAAAGTTTTAATCCCATTATTTTTGAGCTTGATAAAAATTATGTGTTTGTGGATCATGAAAAGCATGTTGTATGTGATAGTTATATTGTTAATTTTGTTCATGAAGCTACTGAAAATTATTATGAGAGAGGAAAATATGGTTGTAGAAATTTGCATGGTACTAAAACACCTCTCTATATGCTGAAACTTTTGAAGTTACTTTTGTTTTATCTTCCTATGCTTGTCACTTTGTTCTTCATGAATTTATTTGTGTACAAGATTCCTATGCATAGGAAGTGGGTTAGACTTAATGTGTTTTGAACTTGCTTTTTGATGCTCTCTTTTGCTTCAACTCTCATCCTTATGTGAGCATCATTAAAATTGCTGAGCCCATCTTAATGGCTATAAAGAAAGCACTTCTTGGGAGATAACCCATGTTTTTATTTTGCTACTGTTTTCTTGTGTCTTGGAAGTTGTTCCTACTGTAGCAACCTCTCCTTATCTTTATTTTATTGCATTGTTGTGCCAAATAAAGTCTCTAATAGAAGGTTGATGCTAGATTTGGATTTCTGCGCAGAAACAGATTTCTATCTGTCACGAATTTGAGTAGGTCTCTCTGTAGGAAACTCAGAAAAATCTGCCAATTTACGTGCGTGATCCTCAGATATGTACGCAACTTTCATTAGTTTTAAGTTTTCTGATTTGAGCAACGGAAGTACCTCTTAAAAATTCGTCTTTACTGGCTGTTCTGTTTTGGCAGATTCTGTCTCTGTTTTTTTGCATTGTCTCTTGTGGACTTTAAGTAAGGCTTTCTAGACGTGGAGAGCTGTAGCTAATGTTTTATTGAGTTCTTGCAATGTGTCACTACAGGATCAAAGTGGATTAAAGTTTTTTTGAGTACTAACCCCTCTAATGAAGTTTATGAGAAGTTTGGTGTGGGAAGTTTTCAAGGGTCAAGAGAGGAGGATGATATATGATCAAGAAGAGTGAAAAGTCTAAGCTTGAGGATGCCCCCGTGGTTCATCCCTGCATATTTCAAGAAGACTCAAGCGTCTAAGCTTGGGGATGCCCAATGCATCCCCTTCTTTATCAACAACTTATCAGGTCACTTCTAGTGAAACTATATTTTTATTCAGTCACATTATATGTGCTTTTACTTGGAGCGTCTGTGTCCTTTTATTTTTGTTTGTGTTTGAATAAATTCGGATCCTATCAATCCTTGTGTGGGAGAGAGACACGCTCCGCTTTTTCATATGAACACTTGTGTTCTTAACTTTATTTTAATGTTCCTGGCGGAGTTGAAAACCGTTGCACTTATTGATATTTGGTTGGAAACAGAAAATGCTTCATATTGTCTTGAATAATTTGATACTTGGTAATTATTTTGAGCTCTCAAGTAGATCATGTTTAAGCTCATGCACCATGTAGTTTAAACCTATTAGTGGAGAACTACCGTAGAGCTTGTTGAAATTTGGTTTTGCATGATTGGTCTCTCTAAGGTCTAGATATTTTCTGGTAAAAGTGTTTGAGCAACAAGGAAGACAGTGTAGAGTCTTATAATGCTTGCAATATGTTCTTATGTAAGTTTTGCTGTACCGGTTCATACATGTGTTTGCTTCAAACAACCTTGCTAGCCAAAGCCTTGTACGAGAGGAAATGCTTCTCGTGCATCCAAAACCTTGAGCCAAAACCTATGCCATTTGTGTCCACCATATCTACCTACTATGTGGTATTTCCTGCCATTCCAAGTAAATACTTCATGTGCTACCTTTAAACAATTCAAAAGCTATATCTCTTATTTGTGTCAATGTTTTATAGCTCATGAGGAAGTATGTGGTGTTTTATCTTTCGATCTTGTCATTTACTTCAGACTCTCACCAATGGACTAGTGGCTCATCCGCTTATCCAATAATTTTGCAAAAAGAGCTGGCAACGGGTTCCCAGCCCCAATTAATTAACTTTCATTAATAATTCTCTTCACGTGTTTTTTCTGATCTATCAGTAAGCAACTTAATTTTGCAAATACACACTCCTCCATGGTATGTGAATGTTGGAAGGCACCCGAGGATTCGGTTAGCCATGGCTTGTGTAAGCAAAAGGTTGGGAGAAGTGTCATCAATAATGAAACTAAAATACATGTGTAAACAAAAGAGAAGAGGGATGATCTACCTTCCTGGTAGAGATAACGTCCTTCATGGGAGCCGCTCTTGAAAGTCTGGTTGATGAGGTAGTTAGAGTACCCATTACCATTCGTTGACAACAACAAACACCTCTCAAAACTTTACTTTTATGCTCTCTATATGATTTCAAAACTTGAAAAGCTCTAGCACATGATTTAATCCTGCTTCCCTCTGCGAAGGGCCTTTCTTTTACTTTATGTTGAGTCAGTCTACCTACTTATTTCTATCTTGGAAGCAAACACTTGTGTCAACTGTGCATTGATTCTTACATGCTTACTTATTGCACTTATTATATTACTTTGTGTTGACAATTATCCATGAGATATGCATGTTGAAAGTTGAAAGCAATTGCTAAAACTTAATCATCCTTTGTGTTGCTTCAATGCCTTTACTTTGAATTTATTGCTTTATGAGTTAACTCTTATGCAAGAATTTTTGATGCTTGTCTTGAAAGTATTATTCATGAAAAGTTTTGTTATATGTTAGCAACTATAGATCATTGCCTTGAGTCACTGCATTCATCTCATATGCTTTACAATAGTATGATCAAGGTTATGTAAGTAGCATGTCACTACAGAAATTATTCTTTTTATCGTTTACCTACTCGAGGGCGAGTAGGAACTAAGCTTGGGGATGCTTGATACGTCTCCAACGTATCTATAATTTCTGATGTTCCATGCTTGTTTTATGACAATACCTACATGTTTTGCTCACACTTTATAATGTTTTTATACGTTTTCGGAACTAACCTATTAACAAGATGCCACGGTGCTAGTTCCTGTTTTCTGTTGGTTCCAGAAAGGCTGTTCGGGCAATATTCTCGGAATTCGACGAAACGAAGACTAAACATCATAATTCACCGAGATGGACCAGACACCGAAGGAGAGTCGGAGGGAGGCCAGGGGGCCTCCACCAGGCGCGCGGCCTGGAGGGGGGGCGCGCCGCCCTATGGGGTGGGCCCCCAGGCGCCTCCTTGCGCCGCCTCTTCGCCTATAAGACCCCTCGTGACCTAAAACCTCAATACCAATTGACGAAACTCTAGAAAGACTTCAGGGGCGCCGCCGCCATCGCGAAACTATGTTTCGGGGGACAGAATCTCTGTTCCGGCACGCCGCCGGGATGGGGAAGTGCCCCGGAAGCCATCTCCATCGACGCCACCGCCTCCATCATGCTCCGTGAGTAGTTCCCCCATGGACTACGGGTTCTAGCTGTAGCTAATTGGTACTCTCTGATACGTGCGAAGCACACGTCCGTCGGGAACCCCAAGTGGAAGGTATGATGCGTATAGAAGCAAGTTTCCCTCAGTATGAAACCAAGGTTATCAAACCAGTAGGAGCCAAGAAGCACGTAAAGGTTGTTGGTGGAGGAGTGTAGTGCGGCGCAACACCAGTGAAACCGGCGCCAACGTGGAACCTGCACAATACAATCAAGATACTTTGCCCCAACGTAACAGTGAGGTTGTCAATCTCACCGGCTTGCTGAAAACAAAGGATTAAACGTATCGAGTGGAAGATGGTGTTTGTTTGCAAAGAACAGTAAAGAACAATGATTGCAGATGATTGTATTCAGATGTAAAAGAATGGACCGGGGTCCACAGTTCACTAGTGGTGTCTCTCAATAAGATAAATAACATGTTGGGTGAACAAATTACAGGCGGGCAATTGACAAATAAAGATTCAATACATATCAATGATGATTACTATGAGATTTAATTAGGGCATTACGACAAAGTACATAGACCGCCATCCACATGCATCTATGCCTAAATAATCCACCTTCGGGTTAGCATCCGCACCCCCTCCAGTATTAAGTTGTAAACAACAGATAATTGCATTAAGTATGGTGCGTAATGTAATCAACACAAATATCCTTAGACAAAGCATCGATGTTTTATCCCTAGTAGCAACAGCACATCCACAACCTTAGAACTTTCTGTCACTGTCCCAGATTAAATGGAGGCATGAACCCACTATCGAGCATAAATACCCCCTCTTGGAGTTACAAGTATCAACTTGGCCAGAGCCTCTACTAGCAACGGAGATCATGCAAGAACATAAACAACACATATATGATAGATTGATAATCAACTTGACATAATATTCTAGATTCATCGGATCCCACCAAACACAACATGTAGCATTACAAATAGATGATCTTGATCATGTTAGGCAGCTCACAAGATCTAAACAATGATAGCACAAGCGGAGAAGACAACCATCTAGCTACTGCTATGGACCCATAGTCCAAGGATGAACTACTCACGCATCAATCCGGAGGCGGGCATGATGATGTAGAGCCCTTCGGTGATGATTCCCCTCACCGGCAGGGAGCCGGAGGCGATCTCCTG
This sequence comes from Lolium multiflorum, assembly GCA_030979885.1. NCBI lineage: Eukaryota > Viridiplantae > Streptophyta > Magnoliopsida > Poales > Poaceae > Lolium > Lolium multiflorum. The sequence continues at coordinate 230,960,316 of CM061747.1, forward strand.
AATCCCCGAGATGGGATTGGCGGCGGCGGCATCTCTGGAAGGTTTTCCGTATCGTGGCTCTCGGTACAGGGGGTTTCGCGACGAAGGCTTTAAGTAGGCGGAAGGGTAGGTCAAGAGGCGGCGCGAGGGGCCCACACCATAGGGCGGCGCGGGCCCCCCCTGGCCGCGCCGGCCTATGGTGACGGGCCCTCGTGGCCCCTCTTCGTAACCCCTCCGGTCTTGGAAGCTCCGCGGAAAAATAAGACCATGGGCGTTGATTTCGTCCAATTCCGAGAATATTTCCTTTGTAGGATTTGAAACCAAAAACAGCAGAAAAGCTGGCGCGCCGGCATCTTGTTAATAGGTTAGTGCGGAAAATGTATAATAATGATGTAAAGTATGTATAAAACATGCAAGTATTGTTATAAAAGTTGCATGGAACATAAGAAATTATAGATACGTTTGAGACGTATCAAGCATCCCCAAGCTTAGTTCATACTCGCCTCGAGTAGGTAAACGATAACAACAAATAATTTCTGAAGTGACATGCTACCAACATAACCTTGATCAATATTATTGTAAAGCATATGAGATGGATGGAGTGATCTGAAGCAAAAGATTGCTAACAAAAGATGATGACTAAACAAATGAATCATATAGCAAAACTTTTCATGAATAGTACTTTCAAGACAAGCATCAACAAGACTTGCATAAGAGCTAACTCATAAGCAATAAATTCAAAGTAGAATGCATTGAAGCAACACAAAGGATGATTAAGTTTCAGCAGTTGCTTTCAACTTGTAACATGTATATCTCATGGATATTTGTCAACATAGAGTAATATAACAAGTGCAATAAGTAAACATGTAAGAATCAATGCACACAGTTAACACAAGTGTTTGCTTCTAAGATAGAAAGAAGTAGGTAAATTGACTCAACATAAAGTAAAAGAATGGCCCTTCGCAGAGGGAAGCATGGATTACTATTTTTGTGCTAGAGCTTTTATTTTGAAAACATAGAAACAATTTTGTCAACGGTAGTAATAATTCATATGTGCTATGCATAATACTTCCTACAAGTTGCAAGTCTCATGCATAGAGTACCAATAGTGTTCGCACCTTGTCCTAATTAGCTTGGATTAACACGGATTATCATTGCATGACATATGTTTCAACCAAGTGTCACAAAGGGGTACCTCTATGCCGCCTGTACAAAGGTCCTAGGAGATCAATTGCATTTGATTTATCGTTTTTAATAGATCTCAACTTAGGACATCCATACCGGGACAACATAGACAACAGATAATGGACTCCGCTTTTAATGCATAAGCATTCAACAACAGATAATATTCTCATAAGAGAGTGAGGTTGTATGTCCAAACTGAAAACTTCCACCATGATACATGGCTTTGGTTAGCGGCCCAATGTTCTTCTATAACAATATGCATACTCAAACCATTTGATCATGAAAATCACCCTTACTTCAGACAAGAGGAACATGCATAGCATCTCACATGATATCCAACAAAGGTAAAAAGTTGATGGCGTCCCCGAAACATGGTTACCGCTCAACAAGCAACTTATAAGAACTAAGACACATAACTACATATTCATCACCACAATAGTTTTTAAGCTATTTGTCCCATGAGCTATATATTGCAAAGATAAAGGAATGAAATTTTAAAGGTAGCACTCAAGTAATTTACTTTGTAATGGCAGAAAAATACCACATAGTAGGTAGATATGGTGGACACAAATGGCATGTGTTTTGGCTCAAGGTGTTTGGATGCACGAGAAGCATTTCCTCTCAGTACAAGGTTTGGGCTAGCAAGATTGTTTGAAGCAAACACAAGTATGAACAGGTTTAGCAAAACTTACACAAGAACATATTGCAAGCATTATAAGACTCTACACTGTCTTCCTTGTTGTTCAAACACTTTACCAGAAAATATCTAGACTTAGAGAGACCAATCATGCAAACCAAATTTTAACAAGCTCTACGGTAGTTCTCCATTAATAGATTAAACTACATGATGCAAGAGCTTAAACATGATCTAATGAGAGCTCAAAACAATTGCCAAGTTATTCCAAACCATATGAAGCATTTTCTGATTCCAACCAAATAGCAATCAACGAAGCAATTTCAGCATTCGCCATGAACATTAAAGCACAATTAAGAACACAAGTGTTCCATATGAAAAAGCGGAGCGTAATATCTCCAATATAAGGATGGTGGGATCCAACTTTATTCAAACCAAAACAAAAATAAAAGCAAAAGACGCTCCAAGTAAAGAACATAAGATGTGATGGAATAAAAATATAGTTTCACTAGAAGTGACCTGATAAGTTGTCGATGAAGAAGGGGATGCCTTGGGCATCCCCAAGCTTAGATGCTTGAGTCTTCTTAAAATATGCAGGGATGAACCACCGGTGCATCCCCAAGCTTAGACCTTTCACTCTTCTTGATCGTATTGTATCATCCTCTTCTCTTGACCCTTGAAAACTTCCTCCACACCAAACTCCAAGCAAACTCATTAGAGGATTAGTGCATAATCAAAAATTCACATATTCAGAGGTGACATAATCATTATTAACACCTCTGGACATTGCACAAAGCTTCTGAAAGTTAATGGAACAAAGAAACCCAGTCAACATAGCAAAAGCGGCAATGCGAAATAAAAAGCAGAATCTGTCAAAACAGAATAGTCCGTAAAGACGAATTTTACAGAGGCACTTAACTTGCTCAAACGAAAAAACTCAAAACTAATGAAATTTGCGTACATATCTGTGGATCACGCACGTAAATTGGCAAAAAAATTTAATTTTTTTACAGAGAGTTCTGCGCAAATTCGTGACAGACAGCAATTCTGTTTCTGCGCAGCAATCCAAATCTAGCATCAACTTTACCATAGAGACTTTACTTGGCACAAAAACATGATAAGGAGAGGTTGCTACAGTATTAACAACTTCCAAGACTCAACAATACAGTAATAAAATAAAAACATGGGTTATCTCCCAAGAAGTGCTTTTCTTTAACGTCTTTCAGCTAGGCGCAGAAAGAGCAACTCAAGTATTATCAAGAGAAGAAGCATCAACATTATTACCTCGGGAGTTGGGAGTTTTCTCAACTATGCATTGTATCTTATTTATGTATGGAACTCCCTTTTCAATACCCTTAGGCTTACTATCCTCCTCAAATAAATTTTCAGGGACAATCCAATCAAAATTCTTTTCTAATGCCTCGTGCATTCCTATGAGTTTATGAGGTATTGGTATTTTAATCTCCCCCTCACAATTGACTTTATTAGTGTATCTTAGCCTATCTTTTTCCCTTTTTTCAAGGATATTTGCAAAAATGGTACACAAGCCTAGCATCTTATATCGAATACGCTTCTCTAGCTACATCACCAAATTCTCTAAGAAGGGTTTCTAGAATAAAATATTTCTTTTCTCCTTCTTCCATATCACCGAGTGTAAGAAACATATGTTGCATTATTGGATTAAGATTAACAAATCTAGCTTCCAACATGTGCACTAAAGAGGCAGTAGCAATTTCATAATCAGGAGCAAGTTCTACCAAGGATCTATCTTCAAAATCTTTAGTCTTACTAACATGAGTGAAAAATTCTTCTATATTATCTTTTCCAATGATAGACCCACTACCTACCGGTATATCTTTCAAAGTAAACTTAGGATGAAGCATGATGAAATAAACAAAAGTAAACTTGATGAATTAAATGCAAGTAACTAATTTTTTTGTGTTTTGATATAGAACAAGTAAATAAGACAGAAAGTAAAGCAACTATTTTTTTTGTGTTTTTGGATATAAAGCAAACAAGACAGTAAATAAAATAAAGTAAAGCAAGACAAAAACAAAGTAAAGAGATTGGATGTGGAGACTCCTGCAGCGTGTCTTGATCTCCCCGGCAACGGCGCCAGAAAAGCTTGATACGCGAAGCACACGTCCGTTGGGAACCCCAAGTGGAAGGTATGATGCGTATAGAAGCAAGTTTCCCTCAGTATGAAACCAAGGTTATCGAACCAGTAGGAGCCAAGAAGCACGTGAAGGTTGTTGGTGGAGGAGTGTCTGCGGCGCAACACCAGTGAAACCGGCGCCAACGTGGAACCTGCACAACACAATCAAGATACTTTGCCCCAACGTAACGGTGAGGTTGTCAATCTCACCGGCTTGCTGAAAACAAAGGATTAAACGTATCGAGTGGAAGATGGTGTTTGTTTGCAAAGAACAGTAAAGAACAATGATTGCAGTAGATTGTATTCAGATGTAAAAGAATGGACCGGGGTTCACAGTTCACTAGTGGTGTCTCTCCAATAAGATAACTAACATGCTGGGTGAACAAATTACAGGTGGGCAATTGACAAATAAAGATTCAATACATATCAGTGATGATTACTATGAGATTTAATCAGGGCATTACGACAAAGTACATAGACCGCCATCCAGCATGCATCTATGCCTAAATAATCCACCTTCGGGTTAGCATCCGCACCCCTCCAGTATTAAGTTGTAAACAAAGATAATTGCATTAAGTATGGTGCGTAATGTAATCAACACAAATATCCTTAAACAAAGCATCGATGTTTTATCCCTAGTAGCAACACACATCCACAACCTTATAACTTTCTGTCACTATCCCAGTTAAATGGAGGCATGAACCCACTATCGAGCATAAATACCCCCTCTTGGAGTTACAAGTATCAACTTGGCCGAGCCTCTACTAGCAACGGAGAGCATGCAAGAACATAAACAACACATATATGATAGATTGATAATCAACTTGACATAATATTCTAGATTCATCGGATCCCACCAAACACAACATGTAGCATTACAAATAGATGATCTTGATCATGTTAGGCAGCTCACAAGATCTAAGCAATGATAGCACAAGCGGAGAAGACAACCATCTAGCTACTGCTGGACCCATAGTCCAAGGATGAACTACTCACGCATCAATCCGGAGGCGGGCATGATGATGTAGAGCCCTCCGGTGATGATTCCCTCTCCGGCAGGGTGCCGGGCGATCTCCTGAATCCCCCGAGATGGGATTGGCGGCGGCGGCGTCTCTGGAAGTTTTTCCGTATCGTGGCTCTCGGTACAGGGGGTTTCACGACGAAGGCTTTAAGTAGGCGGAAGGGTAGGTCAAGAGGCGGCGCGTGGGGCCCACACCATAGGGCGGCGGGGCCTCCTGGCCGCGCCGGCCTATGGTGCCGGGCCTCGTGGCCCCTCTTCGTAACCCCTCCGGTCTTGGAAGCTCCGCGGAAAAATAAGACCCTGGGCGTTGATTTCGTCCAATTCCGAGAATATTTCCTTTAGGATTTGAAACCAAAAACAGCGAAAAAACTGGCGCGCTTCGGCATCTTGTTAATAGGTTAGTGCCGGAAAATGTATAATAATGATGTAAAGTATGTATAAAACATGCAAGTATTGTTATAAAAGTAGCATGGAACATAAGAAATTATAGATACGTTTGAGACGTATCACTCTCTCTCCCATGTACTTCAATACAATGATCTCATGAGCTGCCTTACATGATTGAGATCCATCTGATGTAACCGGTGTTGTGTTTGTTGGGATCCAATGAATAGTTACATTATGATCAGTCTATCTATATAAGTTTGTGAAGTTATTGTTGCTGCAATCTTGCTGTGTTTAATGCTTGTCACTAGTGCACGAGTGGCATGATCTTAGATTTGAGCTCTATAATTATTGCTTAGATTGTATCTACAAGTTGTTTGCACATGTCTATTTCCGGAACCCGAGGCCCCGAAGCAACTGGGGAGGGGAAGGCTTAGATATGAGGATCACATGTTTTCACCAAGTGTTAATGCTTTGCTCCGGTGCTCTATTAAAAGGAGTACCTTAATTGCCAGTAGATTCCCTTGAGGCCCGGCTGCCACCGGCTGGTAGGACAAAAGATGTTATGCAAGTTTCTCATTGCGAGCACGTATGACTATATATGGAAAACATGCCTACATGATTAATAGACTTGATGTTCTGTCTTAATGCTATTTCAATCCTATCAATTGCTCAACTGTAATTTGTTCACCCAACACTTGTTATTGGAGAGTTACCACTAGTGTAGATAGCTGGGAACCCTGGTCCATCTCTTATCATCCTATACTCGTTCTATATGTCATTGGAAGTAGTATCAACTATTTTCTGGTGCCATCTCCTCTGTGTTACTGCTACTGTGTTATTGTTACTATTGCTCCCATATTATTGCTGCTTTCACATCACCCCTGTTACTAGTGCTTTTCCAGTGCAGCTGAATTGACAACTCAGTTGTTAAGTCTTATAAAGTATTTTTTACCTCCCCTCGTGTCGAATCAATAAATTTGGATTTTACTTCCCTCGAAGACTGTTGCGATCCCCTATACTTGTGGGTTATCACCCGGCCACCCAAGAAGGGTAGGGGTGATGGGGCAGCCCTGTTGGTGACAGGGGTAGTACTACAACAGCGATGGTTCTTTTGGATACATCTCATCTAACCTTTGCCGCTAACGGCAGCCCCATCCATTTGAAGTGATGGCTCGGTGGATCTGATGGTGATACATTTTTTATGGCCAAATGTAGTACATGAGAATCTTTTGTGTCTAGATACATTCAAATTTAGATAAATCTACGACATTCTATTCTTTTATAGACAAAGGAAGTACTTTTATTTGCGGCACATCAATAGCGTGCTCACAAATACATGTGGATCAAAGAAGCTCGACAACACTTCTGGTGTCAACCCCTCCACTACTTCTATGAGTGGAGACTCCTATCGAAAGCTCCCAACAGTATCAATCGAGTCTAATCCTTGATGTCAGCATGGTTAGTACACCATGGTGAAAAGTTTTAGTGCTCGCCTGATTTAGCCATGTCAGTTTCTTGTGGATTACTGGGTAGCACATCTTTGAGAAGATCCAGGATGGTGACTCGAACACCATTCTATGTCATAGGGTGAAAATATGTGTTACTGGTAGGCCAGAACATGTCATATTTACACCGTAACCTTGTTAAAGGTGTTTATTGGTGTCATTCCTCTCGTATTGATTGGTTGTACTTGATATCGTCGGTGAAAATATGTTCCTAGTGAACTTGCGAGATTGAAGGCATTGCCGCGGAATAAGATGACATGGTCAGAGGTATTTATTTGTCAAAATTTTCATGGCTCTACCATTGATTGTCTACTTCACTTGGCCACATGCCATAGAATGCCATGACAGAAATCAATTATCCCACTGGTCATGATAAGCCTATTAGCATTGTATTTATGGACTACGAGAAAATTAATGCAGAAGAGCAGCTTAAATTAGTTAATTGAAGAAACAAAGATTATTCATTAAGACAGAACACATTTGAGCAATATGTTCATGTGCAGTAACACATCTTACTCACTAAATTAATACAAATGCAAGTAAATAACCCATATAACATAACAATGTACGCAATTGATTGTGACACTAAGAAGAAAAACCGATTAGCAGCATCACGACCAATGTCCAGCATGGTGCTCACTAAAACACTCTTGTATACTGAACTTTTTTACTTTTCATAGCATCTCTCTTTGTTAAAGGTATGTTGTTTAGTTGACATTCATTATTCAAAATCATATATTGAATATTGTTTTGAAGTATAATTAGTAGGATTAATAATGTAAGTATGATCATATTTATCACACCTTTCTATAAATTTTCTTTAAGAAATTTAGTTCCAAAGTAAAATTATGTTTTATCATAAAAAAATTTATTTAGTTTGGGATGTTTAAGAAAATCTCATGTTAAAATGGATTTCCACTAGAAACCTAAGAAAGG